>LN874550.1:0-127198 GCA_900006135.1 Debaryomyces tyrocola
AAATAATATAAATGGGACAAATTTGAAATATCAAGATTCTTTAAAGAATTTTGCGTAGTAAAATTTATTTAAGTGGGACAAAAAATGAAAAAGAAGCTTAGAAAGAATTTCGACAACAAAATTTTATAAAAAGAATTGAATGTCTTCAAGGAAAAAAAAGATTATTACAAAATAATATAAAAATATGAGCGGTACGGGAATCGAACCCATGTCACCTGCTTGGAAGGCAAATATGTTAACCACTACACCAACCGCCCGATTTGGGTTCTTTTGTTAGAGATCACATATACATATACTTAATGTATATGTATAGTGTTACAAAAGTTATACATCATGGTTGCAAAAGTTGGTGTATAAATAGAAGTGATTATTCCCTGAGTCTGGATAGACGAAAGGAAGCAAGGAAATTAGGAACTAATTATAGGTAGTTAAAGTTAGTTAGTTAGCTAAGAATAAAGTAAGTAAGTTCTATTTGGTCTATTAGAACATATATATAATATACAGATTATAAGTATAAGTAATTACCTTATTAGCACCCAGTTTCCTTACATCTTTTGTAAGAGAACATGCCCATATATATATGTGTTATACGTACAGTACGCGTTGCAAGGTATACGTCTTGCAATTACAGCCACGATTGCAAAACTATAAATATGTGGAAGAATCCCGGTAAATCTCAGAATAGAGGTCAAGGGTATTAGGACCTAAATAGAGAGTAATTAGTTAGTTGTTAATCTATAAGTCAAGTTAAAGTTAGATTAGTAGAATCTACATAGTATATCAAGTGTTAGTTGTAAGAATTACCTAATTTAGACCCAGTTCCCTTACATTCTTTTGTTATAAAGATGATTAAAGTAAAGAGGACTAAGTAGTATATTACTATTGAACTCCAGCCTTTCAAGGTCAGAGTAGTTCCTCTAAGTATTCATATTTATAGTAAAATATATGAAACATATGGGTGCATTGTAGTTAGTTTTGAAACATACTAATGCATGATTAAGCATAATATAAGACAATCGTTAATTAACACATTTGCATTCTATTAATGTTGTAGATTCGCATTCGTTTCCTAACATCTTTGTTTCATATATTTATAGACCTTAAACGTATCTGGCTATATTTAATGATTTTATAATTACTTAAAATTTGAAGGAGAATTACTACTTAGTGTAAAATGTTGAGGTACATAGTTAAAATATCGTCGTTTCTTATTATATAATCATGCTATTTCATATTATATTTGACTTTTTTACTTGAAACCTTCTTATCAGAATCGTCTTGTTGGAATGATTGATCTAAAATAATTTCTCGTTTCCGCTCTATAAGGATGGAATCTTGTTCTTGCTTAACAAATGTCTGGTCAACATGAATTTCAGTATTCTCTATTTTATTTACACCATTGTTAAGGTCAGAAAGATCTGATGTGAATAATACAGATTGTGCCCAACCTGCGAAATCCCCAAAAATTTCTTTAAAGAATAGCCTTATATCATGATACGTTTTTTTATTCATAGTTTTTAAATCTTTCTTTCCTTTGAATTTGTAGTCTCTGATAGCAATTTGGTAGACATGAGTATCAACAGGAACAACTACAACCATATCTAAAGCCATTAAACAAATGCAATCTGCCACCTTCGGACCAACGCCTGTCAATTGTAACAAAAAATCATGGGCTGTCTCATATTTTTCTTCTCGGAGTTGGTATAGATTCTTCAAAGTTATATCTGGAAAATCATCGCTTGTAAATTTTAAAGCAGTTTGATAAATATACTTAGCACGATACCCGAAGCCTAAATCCCTAAGCCTGCTTTCAACTTTTGGACTACTAGATAAATCAACGGCTGTTGGAAAAGAGTAATATTTGATACCATTATATTCATTGATATATTTTCCAAATTCAGTACATATACTATCACACATTTTAGAAATTCTCTTCACATTATTATTTGATGAGCAAATGAAGGATATAAGAGTTTCCCAAGGTTCCTGTCTCAATATTCTGATACCAGTAAACTTATCGAAAGCCGATTTATTCTTAGAAATTTTGAATAATCCATCCTTTTCAATCCATTCTTCATATAGAGTTTCCAACTTAATAGGTAAGTTAAAATAATCATTTATGAAATCATGAGTCTCTTTATCAAAATTACAATTTATTTTCAGTTGTGTCTGTATATTTTCAGCAGCGATCCACGTATAATGTATATATTCTTTATCTTGCTTGAGTAAAATTATTTTGTTTTCGGTTGTATATGACCATATATCATTTACATTCTTCCATCTAAACGTTTGGCCACATCTTAGCACTTTAGATAATTTAACTTCTACTTGTTTTATAGGGAATTTCCTCCAGATGAGATCAACGGTCATATTTGAATAGAAGGTTTCAAAAGACTAGGTAGCTTTTTTTTTTTTTAATTCCTAATTATTTTATCGCGTACGACTATAACGCGTTCATTGAATGATTCTAGATATAATCGAACTACAATAAATATTTTCAAACATAAGAATTAATGGATACTGAATGTCCCTTATGCTTCAAGATATTCCCCAGGTCTCTTTTAGAGCAACATGTCAATAATTGTTTGGATTTACAAGATAGAAATACATCAAGCAAGGTGAAATTGTCTACAAAACATGGTAAAGAAGAAAACGATGAACCAGAACTTCAAAATACTGAAGCTTCATCGAGACAGAAATATGATGTGTTCACATCTTTAGGGATGAAGATGGACTCTTTTGATTCGAAAAAGAATAAGGCTGATAGTAAAACTTCGAATTATACCAAGGATAAGCCTACACTTACTAGCTTACTAATAGCAGAGAAGAGAATGAAAGGCTATGGATCAGGAGAAAAGAAAATCAAAATAGAAGAAGAAAAATTAGACGCTGCCACCAAAGCAGGCTTTAATAAACGGGTTATCGTTGACGACGATCAAGAACAACCAAACAAGAAAGCTACTTTTTCTCAGGAAACTGAAAAGAAGGTGGGTGTAGAGAAGGCTCAGTCTTTGAATGATGGTCCCAAACAATCAATTGCTTTGACTAAGAATCAAGAATTTATGAGATTAAAACGAGAAGCTGAACTTCCTTTGGCTCAGAGACTTAGACCAAAAAGTTTAGACGAGTATTATGGACAAGAGAAGCTAGTCGGTGAGAATGGAATTTTGAAGAACATAATTAAATCGGATCAAATACCGTCCTTTATTTTATGGGGCGTACCAGGTGTTGGAAAGACTTCGCTTGCCAGGATAATATCACAAACTTCGAATTGTAAGTTTTTAGAAGTATCTGGTGCTGAAGGCAATGCTAAGCGGCTAAGAGAAGTATTTACCATGGCAGATAATGAAAGAAGGCTTACAGGACGAAAGACTATTCTTTTCCTTGATGAAATACACAGGTTTAATAAAGCTGTTCAAGATTTACTTCTTCCTGTAATAGAGAAGGGGATAGTTACAGTCATAGGAGCTACCACAGAGAATCCATCTTTTACCCTTAATAATGCGTTATTATCCCGTATGCATACCTTTATAATGGAACCCTTATTGAAGGAGGATATAGTGAAAATAATTAATAGAGGGTTGTTGGTTGTAAATAAGTCCAGAAAGTTAGTCTTTGGGTTGCACCTAATTGCCTTGGACAAAGATGCAATAGATTATATTGCATCTTTGAGTGCAGGTGACTCTCGTGTTGCATTAAATATTTTAGAATCAATTAATGCCTATCTATCAAGTGTCCAATACTCTAGGTTCTCTGAGTACGAAGAAGGAGAGAAAATAATTCAAATACCAAAAACATTAGGAGTAATCAAGGTATGCTTACAGAATTTAAAACCTTTGCTAGAGACGAGGAATTACCAGAAGATGTATGATAAGCAGGGTGAATCTCATTATGATACTATAAGCGCTTTTCATAAATCTGTCAGGGGTTCAGATGCTGATGCCGCAGTATTCTATTTAGTTAAGATGCTCGTCGGCGGGGAAGACCCATTATTTATTGCCAGAAGAATGATTGTTATAGCAAGTGAGGATGTAGGGTTGAGAGATAGCTCATGTCTACCATTTGCGATTGCTACGAAGGAGGCTTTAGAATTTGTCGGAATGCCAGAAGGTGAAATAATATTGGCCCACTGTGCAACAAAATTGGCGAGGGCTCCAAAATCAACAAAGTCGTACAGGGCATTGCGTTCGGCACAATCTTTATTTAAAGAAAACCCTAATACGACATCAATTCCAATACCATTACATTTAAGAAATGCGCCAACAAAATTAATGAAAGAATTTGGTTACGGAGATGATTATAAATATAACCCAAACTTCACTCATGGGAAAGTAAAGCAAGACTACATGCCCGAAGAATTAAGAAATGTAAAATTTGTGGAAGACACTCATTTGGGGACAGCCTATGACCCATTGGTTGACTCGTATGATTATGAAATGTTGCTGCAGGAAAGGAATGATTATTTAAGGTTCAAACGAGAATGGAGAGGAGCTAATAAGAATTCAGGTAAACCCCTGGGAAATATAGAAAGAGCACAACAAAAATCAAGGAAAAGGGCTACAAAAGTTAGTATCGACCCATTTAATCACGAATCAAATTCAAATAATCTAGAAGCCAATAATACGGAGAAAGATATTTGTAAAGGGAATAATGAGCCTCCTAGATATTCGTATGATGAATTTTTAAGTAAAGAAGATCAACCAGAATATTTTGATGGGGAGGAAATTGATGAATATTCTGACGATCCGAATTGTAGCCACAACTTTGAGTGCTCCTATGATGAGTTTTTAAACAAAGACGACCAACCTGAATATTTTGATAGTGCGCAATGTGATGAAGATTACCCTATTTTTTATGATAACGAACAATAATTTTAATTGATACCAAATTTGTAGGATTTATGCGCGCTTATCAGAATCTTGAAATTAATTAGTATATATTGCTGATTCTCCTGAGATGTGTGGACGGTATGCTTTAGGAATAGTATGTACAAACTTGAGTATTTAATATATGTTCTTTACGACTAACAATATTACAGAATATAAATGAATTACCACAACAATTCAATGAAACTGTATTGAATAATAATACTAATGTGCAATATTCAATAAAACAATTATCAGATACCAATTATGAGGCAGTTGACGAATCGAATGACGAAGCAACTTCGAATCATACTAATCGTATTGAAATAATGATCTTGAATCTCTCAAACCAAACGTTTCAATCCTCCTATAATATTCCACCTACAAGAACTGCCTTAATAATATATCAAGCCAAAAATTCACACGCAACATTTAAAAGTCGTTATGTAATTGAGTCACTGATTTTTGGACTTGTTCCATCTTGGGCAAAACCAAAAGATCCAACACCAATAGAAAGGAAGGGGACATTTGGACCGAAATATTCTCGGGAACTCCAAAAATATCACGGAAAACATTTTAATTGTAGAAAAGAATCATTGGCAAATAAAACTCCAGTTTGGAATAGTGCTAAGGGGACAAGATGTGTTGTTCCGATCCAAGGTTATTTTGAGTGGCTTAAATCTGGAAAGACAAAGACTCCATATTTTGTCTATTCTTCAAAGGCTTCATTAATTTACCTTGCAGCCTTGTACTCGCACAATACAAATTATTCTAATCCGGATTCACATGTTAAGTATTTGTCTTCATTCACAATTATAACAGGTCCAGCTACGAAGGAAGATTCAAAGGATTTATCATGGCTACATCCTAGAAAGCCTTTAATGCTAATGCCAGGTACCAATGAATGGAATGAATGGTTAGATCCAGGGAAAGATTGGTCGGATAGTCTACTTGATACTAGTTTGAATACAATCGACAATAAGGCATTCATGAATATTGAGTGCCATACTGTTCGTGGTGATGTAGGCAAACCATTTGCAGAAGGAAAGCATTTGGTTGAGAGGTATACCAAACCCCAAAAATCGATTTCACAATTCTTCAAGCCAGCAAAAAAACATCAACTACAGGATAATGATGAGAGTAAGCAGGAAAAAAGGCCGAAAACAGAAGAGAATATAGATGTTGCAATCGATGATGAACAAGGAAATGTTGAGATCAAAAGAGAGCCATTATAAATAGGCAATAAATGGTATTGACACGACCGATAAATTTTTCGAGATTGAAAGTCGGTCAAAACTGAGTAGAATAGCTTTGTAAGTTAACGACTCTTAATGTACTTAAGAATGTATTCAGGTAAAAATATACCTAGAGCTTTGAAAAACTACTCTAATTATAGGGTCAGTCGTTCATATTCAAAATCAGAACTGAGTGGGCCTTTATATCTTAATCCACATGCGTGGAAAGGTTTACCTGCGGATAGAATATTCGAATTGCACAACTTGAGAAAGGATGCTATGGGTGAGAAATATAACCCAGATGATGAAGAAAGACGTGCCATATTATCCACTTTCACCACTTTAGGAAAAGTTAAACCAACGTTAGAGTATGCTTACGAAATTGATAACTTCAAGGAAAGACATATGAATAACACACCAGTAAACTTGCGAGGATTACCGCCTATGAAGAGTAATATCAATGTTGTTGACAAAGGTGCTACACCTCATGAACAGAGAAAAATAGAACAATTGCATAGAGTTAGTGCATATGAAATGCCATTATTAGCTAAGTTCCGTCAAGAATATAAACCAGAGCCAACTAAAGATTCTCCAATCAAATTATCTTTTAATAGTGATTTCAGTGATGGATCAAATTCATTGAACCGTAAGGTTACGTTACTGTGTAATATAGAAGACTTGAATTTGAATGAAAAACAACAAAGAAAATTTAAAATCTTGGCTACTAACAGATTTAACCATCATACAAACTCTATCAAATTCTCAAGTAACCAACATGCAGAAGCTACGCAGAATGCTCGCCACCTAGTTTCAATTTTCAATAGGTTGTTAGTGGCATCGAAGGATTTGTCGGATGACTTTTCAGACATTCCAGTAGACACTCGCCATATGCATACCAAAAAGGCTGAACCTTCTTTTCCTGAATCTTGGAAAAGGCCTGAAGATGCGCCTATCGCTAGGCATAAAATTATTAGAAGATTGGTGGATGAAGTTAAACAAAAGCAGGATGCTCAATATATTAACAATTATTCACCATAATCATCTATTATTATCTATAGGAGGTTTTCAGATTAAATTAACATAGCTTGTATATATACTAAGTGTTCACTTATGAATATAAAAATATTACACAAAACTGTTTTTAAAGAACGTAGAGCACGATTAATGTTTACGAGTTAAATATCGGTACAGTATTGTTATTAACAGTTAAACAACCTACATTTGATAGTGTTTTATATTGTTGAAGGGATTAGTTTCTTTACCCATTAAGATTTTGACGTATTTTATTCAACTTTGGAATATTGATAGTTTGATTGAAAGTTTGATTGAATATTAGAAAATAACGAGCTACATCATGGCTTCAAGTGAGACTCACTCCGCTTCAACCACGTTAGATGATATAATTAACGAGCTAAAGCTTACATATGATTCCTCAGTTGGTGTGCTAGATGGGGACTCTATAAGGAGCATTCCTAGCGTAAATATACTATTGAATTTGAGTAAGCTTTTGACTAAACTTTCTAAAGATTTGGTTGAAGTCGAGCAAGCTGATTCTGAGATTTTGAAGAAAATTAGCAAGAATCTCGGACTAGGCGATGAAGATGATGGTAAAATTGACGAAGTAGATATAGATGATGAGCATCAAACAACAAAAGATGATCGCTTGCGAACCTCAAGTCAAAATGCTGCCGATGAAGATGATGAAGCAGTTACATTGTCAAAAAGACGGAAACTTAATACTCTGGTCAAAATCAAAGAAGAGGAGGAATACGAGAATGAGGGTGATGATAAGAATGAACAGGAGGGAGAGACTAATAATAAAGTACATGATGAAATTGAAAAACAGGATGACTCTAATGAGCATGTGAATTCCAAGGATGATCCCACTCCACCGGTGCAAATAGGTTCATATACTCAAGATAATGACACTAGATTAAAAAATCCTAAGTCTGAGTTTGTAACATCCCAAACATTACCTGTCGAAGCAATTGCAGAATTAGGATTGTTCTCGGAGGATAACAGTGGTTTGGAAACCCATGGAAAGGAATATCTTAAGAAAAAATATGGAGTTGCTTCATATCCAGAGCGTGATCTATTAGATATGTTACCAGGTAAAATCCCTGATACCGATTTTTCGAAGAATAAACCACCAACTAATCAAGTTCAATTTACCACATATCAATCATACATTGAATCATTCTTCAGAGTCTTCCTGAACGACGATATCAAATTTTTGAATGAAAAAAATGTAATTCCACCAGGACTTGATAAGCAAAGTTATGACCCTAATGTTACACCATATATTACTCCTAAGTTGGGACCTTTCTATGCTGACGTATGGGCTGAAGAGGATGCAAGTTTAGGTTCAAAATTGAATTCTCCAGCATTTCAACAACCATCGATAGATTCATTCAAACCTAAAGGTTCGATCGATAATTTGGATGATGATAACCTTTATACTGAGGAAGTTTCTTGCGGGCCGCTTTCGAATCGGTTGTTATCAGCCATATTAAGTACTCATGAAGGTCGTTCCATAGAAGAAGAGGACGAAAACAATGAAGAAGAAAATCCTTTTGAGGAAGATGTTGCTACACAATTGAATACCGGCGAAGATTATAAATTGACGACAGAAGTAAGTGATTTTCATTCTATTGAAGAAAGACTTAAGCGGGAATTGAATTACATAGGAATATTTATGAACTTACCAAATTCTGAAGAAGAAGCTAAGAATAAACTTCAAATTAGTGGCCGTTCCATAAAGAAGGCTAATGGCAGTATTATAGATTCAGACGAGTGGATTAAGAATAAGGAAGATGACGAAGTTTGTGCGGAAATCAGGTCATTACAGAAGGAATTGAAGGAAGCTTCTGTTAAAAATAGGAAGAATAAAAAGAAATTAATTCCAATAGTAGAAGAACAAATTGCATGGCAAGAATATTGTACTATATTAGATGACTTAGATAAACAAGTTGATCAAGCATACATGAAGAGACTTAAAGCTAAAAATAAGAAAAAGAAAGTGGAAACTGCAACTCCTCAACAACAAGCTGTAAATAGTGGTTTAAGAGCATTATTGGATAAAAGAAAAAGATGGATTGATAATATAGGAAGGCTTTTTAAGGCATCTGAAATAATGAAAAGAGTCCCGAGCGAATCTGTATTGCAAGGAGAAAGTGAAATCGACGAAGAAGGAGACGATGAAGAAAATGTTGATGCTGAAGAAGCTATAATACAGAAATGATTGTTGCGTATATTAATCAATAAATAGAACAAATTCACTATATACAGTTATTTCAATTATAATGACATACCTTTAGTAATCTCTTTATGAGAAGGCAAAGTTTTAACGTTACCAATGGCGGACACTGCAACTGGTCTATCTTTGAGTCTATAATTAGCCCAATCAACGACGTCCTTTCTGGTAATTGATTCCACTCTTTCGAACACATCCTCTGGTGATAACCTATTACCAGTGTTGACAAGCTGTCTTCCGATATCTTCTGCAATTGCAGTTGAATCATCTAATGCTAAAACCAATGAGGCCTTTAGTTGGGCTTTAGACCTTTCAATTTCATCATCAGTTATATTATTCGACTTCAATCTGGACCATTCTTTTTGTACAGCTTCAACAAACAACTTTAAGTCTGCATCCTTTTCAGCCGTAAAATATACACCCATTAAGCCAGTATCAGCATAAGATGTAGTATAAGCCATATAAGAATTGGCAATAGGGGTTTGATTTGGGCCACCAGTCGCTGCTGTCACAGCTAAAGGCGAGGGTGAATTGGACCCAATTCCAATCGACCTATCCCAGGTTCCGACAATACCATTCGCTACAGATGCAGTAAAGAAATCAGGGGCTGACCAACTTACACCCTCAACCGCCAATGCAATATATGTATTAGGTAACGAATCATCTTGAATTCTGATTTCATCACCATAAAATATAGGAAGATCACCCCCATTTTGAGTAAATGGGATTTCACTCTTTTTTATATGGCCAAAAAATTGTTCAGCTTTCTTAACCAATTCATCATGATTTACACAGCCGACTCCAATTAATGCCATTCTATCGCCTTTATAATTTGTTTGAATATAGTTGACCAAGTCGCTCCTATTAATTGTTTTAATGAGTTCTCTTGGTCCCAAGATTGTTCTACCAAGATCTTGATTTTTGAAGGCGACCGCATGCAAATGATCAAAGACAACCTCATCATACATCTTATCCACTTCGTCACTTTCTTGCAAAATAACATGCCTTTCATTTTCAATCGCTCTTGCTTCCAATTTAGATTTTGTCAACAAATCACTTAAAATATCTATATTTTGTGAAATATCATTCTCGAGGCACTTAGTATAATAAACCGTATTCTCACGAGATGTATATGCATTAATCTGTGATCCCAAGTTTTCAATTTCAAGTTCTAAATTTAATTGTGACCGCTTCCCAGTTCCTTTGAACGCCAAATGCTCTAAGAAATGAGCAGTACCACTACTCTTCGGATTATCAGCTCTTGAACCAGCATTAATCCACACCCCAACAGTAGCTGTTTTGGTTCCCGGCATAACTTCACTGGCCACCGTTAATCCATTTGGAAGTATTGATGTCTTAAACTGCGGAACCGATGGAACAGCCGTACTAAGCGACCTTGAAAGGCATCTTAACTTATTAATTGGATTAGATCTAAGCATATGTACTATAAGGAAAACGAATAAATTAAATATCAAAAAGTACAATAATATAATATTCCATGATTAATCATGTAGTCTAGAGCCGAATCGATAAAAATGTGAAGACGACATTTATATGATACGACATTAATGCCAATGGCTGATTTACTGCGAAAATGCTATTATTATATAATTTCATTAGATCATTAGCTAAGGTATACAAAAGTTGGTTCTATTTTTTGTGATGCAATGGTTGTTCGAATCTCTCATATTGGAATAAAGAAACTGTGGAAGGTTTATGCATTTTAAAATTCTTGTTAATGAATTTATTATATTCGAGTTCCAATTTCGTATTTGTTTTTAATTCATTGTTATCCTCAACTATTATATCAATATATCCAGTTTCTGCTGATGATTCATTTTTAATATTAAACAAGTATTTCTTTTCCATTTCATGCAACCTGGTCAACTTTTGGGTATTGTAGTATTCACTTAAAATCATATCATCACTTTTTAATAACTTGTACATTTCCTCATCCGACATATCGAGTACTAACTCCATCATGCTAACTTTATCCACTTGCGAATCATGGAATAGCGATACGCTATAATCATTCACATCAAAGGCACCTTTTAATTGATTTTCAGATAACCATAATCCCAATTTTGGGACAAAATGCCATTTTAAATATTCTGGTCTAGTTAAGCCACTAGGATACTCAAAATGTAATCTAGATGATATTTGATTTGGTACATAAGCTGGAACTCCTCCTAACATTGAATATTTCAAGGGGGCTAATTGGTTTAACGTGTAAAAATGCTTTCTTCTGTCATTGAACTTTTCCATGTCTTTTTCATTATCACCAAACATTCCGCTACTATAATATAATTGTGGTACTGCAGCGTCACTTGTACTTAATCCGGTAATATCAATATAAATCCCAGAATCAACATCTATAAGTCTTGCATCAATATGATTACCTGTTGTTGATATATCTCTATTATGAATGAACGTTCCAACATCAATTAAATACTTTCCATACCCTTCTTCTGAGTCCTCGATGACAAGCGTTTGATTGTAATATTCTCCTAACCTAACTAACTCTTTTACTGGCATTTGGATATCAATATCATTATCGAATGGAAACGTTAAACCATTCCAATACCATGATAATAATGGTCCATGCATTAGCCAGGAAACGAGCCCCTTTTCTTCAGCAAATCTGAACCAATTGCGAACTAATCTCTCTAAGATGATATTCGTACGAATTGTTAATTCTGTCTGAGTCCACCCTTCTCTTTCATAATTTAAACCACCATTGAAGAACCTCCAGTCATAATGCCACCCTTGGTCTTTATCTACGTTATGAGGATCTCCAATAACTGCTAAAGTCGACATTTGGAAATATGGCGGTTCATTATTTCCATTATGTTCTCTAGAACGTTTTAAAGAATTATAAAAAGCGTTCTCGTTTCTAGTTAGGTCTTGTAGATTCCTTAATCTTTCTAACAATGTAAACTTCTCATGTACTATTGAACTAGAATAACGGAATGCTTCCTTAGGTAAATGTAAATTAGGGCTTTTAGTAATATCCTTGTCGTGTAGCAACTGATACATTTGATATGGATCTTCGTGAGGTTTCAAATGCTTTGGTTGAACTTTATTTTTTTTCAAAGATTCAAATTCTTTAGATGGGTCAAATTCTATATTTAATTCTGAACCTTCAACGTTTATTTTCTTTAATAGATCTTTATTGTCCCCAAAATTGTTTGACAAATATTCATTCATCAAACCAGACTTAGCAATACCTTTCTTCGAATCTTCAACATTAACCTCGTATGTGCCACCATCTTTATTCAAAAAAACCAATTTATAAGGATTTTGCAAATGGGTGAAAATATAAGATTTTCCCTGAGCGATCCTAGTATCATGAAATGCTCTATTCTCACAATACCCATAAATCACATAACCTGGTACTTGTTCATGCGAATCAAATCCTAAGCTTTTAAGTACATTTGGAGATAAATCGGAATTGTCCATACATTTTATTGCAGAAATATCAGAATTTTGGTCAATCTTGGTAAATTTTTTGATCCACTCACAGTTCTTTCTACCAGCCAACGGCTTAGCTAAGTCTTCGTTCAATAAGGTTAAATCAACCCAATCAGCCCAATCAAAAGATACCTTTAAATCCTCTTGATCGCCATCTTTTCCATAATTATGCTTTATATAATTGATATAAAGAGATAGCGTTAACCTTGGATCATAAAATATGCTATTCTTATTATTCCATGAATTTTCGCTCTGAGAGTTATTTGTAAAATCATTTGCATTGACTTTCAAGTTTGTATGTGATATGTTAGCATTAGTCAACCAATATTTATTGTCTTCATTCAGCTCAACCCCTTTGAGTAATTTCTTGATTTCCTCCCAATAATCTGTTGCAGTCGCTTCGTCTTGATCGCCTGCTTCCAAATGAGTATATGAGTATGCCGGTGTGAAGATGCTATTCTTGATGGATTGGGTTATTGACTCATTATCTTTCGAGTAAAAGATCAAACAACTAGTTAAATAGATTGCATTAACAACTATAATCACCAAACATGCCCGTTTGATGATATGTTGAATAGGCTTGGACATAATCGTATGCGAATAACTATAACCGAAGTGATTATGCTTATATCCTATCACTTTTTTTGTCGCAAAGTATTAGAACACAATCTGGACGGAAACATCGTTTGACTTATACTTTTCCAATGAAATGAATTGATGGTTCGGGCTTTGAGAATTTGAATACGCCTACTTTTTGAAGTAACTAATCAGACGATAGCATATTAAACTTAAAGTTACATGCATTATGTGCATGAATAATAGATTTATCGCTCTTAGAAGTGTATATCACGCTTGTGGGGGCTACACAAGGCAATCCGAACTGCCTACAACCTACACAGAAGATACAGCCATTATAAACACTCAGTAGAGTCGGTGTTTGAAAACTTGCATAAGCAGGAACGGTTGACGATAAATTTGATACTTTAGTTGCAAGGCTTCAAATTAAACAATCGGAATCAGTAGAACAATAAGAAAAAAATCCGTTACACTACGTCAAGAGAAATATTTTATGGCTATGCTAGAGTCTAACCTGTGCGATTTTAGGCAAAATGGTCGGCAAGGCTGATCATGTGCAAATGCGGGAGAAATAAACAAATGAAAATAATTCATCCCATTTAATGAGGTAAAATAATAATAATACTATACTGAACATTGGTACATGCGAGCTATCTAAAAGATGACCGAGCAGGATACCGGTTCAGTACCGCAGACCAGTTTATTGCAAAAAGTTGAGGCATTGAATTATCATAATTATCAATTACTCATCAACCCCAAACATAAACAATCGGATACGATCAAGCATTTTAAAGATCAGAATATATTTCCAATATCTAAATCATCATTAAACAGATGGATCGCAAATGAAGGGAATCTAAGACAAGAATGCCTAAAACTATCTGGCAAAACAAAAGGTAAAACAAAAACCCGTAGGCCGCATAACACAGCTACAGGTAAACTACTAAAGTTTTTTGAGAATAACAACGTAATAAAATGCTTGAAAGTATATTATCTACAGCATTTGATAGTTCAACCAGATAGTGTACCACTGGAGAGAGAATTAAGAGCTAATTACAAAGATATTAAACAATTATTTGATGCCAAGGACTTAGGTAATGATGCATTACTTGATGATTCTTCGTGGCCTCAAACATTTATGCAATTCTTAGAGCCACAAGTTGAATCGATTAAACAAAACTTAACTCAGCAAGCAGAAATCCAAAAAAAATCAAAGAGTCTACTGGCTGAGAGAGACAGAATAAGGAATATTCTTCATGAATATAAGACGAGTGAAATATATCAATTCAACGAACTATTATTTGATATCAATAATTTGTATGGTTTAACAGATTTTAACAACGACAAGATATACACTAATCCTGTGGATAATGTTAACCTTACTGGTGATATGAGAACCAACAAAACAATTAGTTTGGGGATATGCTGTAATTTAGATGGTAGTGATTTCATTGATCCATTAATAATTTCAAATTTGTCTAATAGCAAAAATATGTATAAAAATAACTCAGCAAACCAATATTACTATAACCCTGAAGGTTTAAATACGCGGGAAATATTTAGGGATTTCTTAACTACATGGAATACTAAACTATCAATCGAAGACAAGAAGATTGCTTTGGTGTTGGACACATATTTATGTCATTTTGGCTTATTATATGAGTTTTCTAATATTAAATTTGTATTTCTTAATTCAAAGTTTGACAAGACCACTTCCTATTATCATAGAACTCAATTAAAACTACCATTCTCATTTGGGCTCGAAAGATTGGTGAAGTGCAAATTGAAGTTGAGTTTATTTAAGAAGTTCTACAAAAGGAACATACCTTTGGACCGCTTCGACGGAATTGATATAATAAACAATGTCAAAACCAATTATAGTTTAATTATGGATGCATTTAAAAGTGACAAATACCTATGCTTTTTGCAACTTGGCGTAACAGCGTCAAGGATTATTGATGAAATTGAAATTGCAGGAGAACTTGAACACGAAGATTTATCCAGTCAAATTACAGACGGGAATATTGACGTCAACAATTCAAAAATATCACAAGCTAAGGAGAAAGATAAGCCATTTAATAAACTATCTAACTATATCAACTCAATTATTCCTGAAAAATTTAACTCGATTCACTTTTCCGAAATTCATAAAGTGCTAGTTTTCAAAGATGAGGAGAAGCAGTTGTTGAATTTTGTTAAAACAATTACAAGATCAATAATTGAATCAAATCCTGGGGAAGAGTTCAACTACCGTCAATTACAACAAAACATCTTACATGAATTTACCATAGGTCATAACGAAAAAAAATACAACCAACTGTATTCTTTGAACGGTATTGTGGGCCATATCAAGCATGATTTGGAACACCAAGAACAGCTTAAATCATCATACGAAACGAAGGCTGTGTCATCCGATTTCAAGCAGGAACTAAAAATCGATAACTTTTTATTAAATACCGTCCAGCCATTCCTATCGAAGTTTTCCCACAGACGTGTCTCAGAACATAAATCTGCAACCCAAACACACGTTAGTGATCTTATTAATATTTCACCCAAAACAATGAATCTTTTCAATCAATTCTACATATCCTATGCTAATGATACTACAATAATCAAACCAAAAGTTAATCCCGCAAAACGGCAATTAAAACTCAATGAATCCGAAAAAAAACGATTTAAACTGAGAGAACTCATAAGCGATGATAGTGATTATAGTGAACGTGAACTGGATTCCAATTTGCCGCAAAGGAAAAATTCTGCTATCTCTAATTACTCTCTCAATTCTATGTCTTCTCGTTACAGGGATAACTTTTCTGATTCCGATTAATTACTTTTCTAGCGAGTATTTAATATTTAATTCTATACAGTTTCCATGTTCATGCTTTATTGTATTCCGACTTTAACCGGTTTACAGCATTTCTTTTTTATAGAAAAATTTTGCGCAGAATATAAGTCCGGCTTTTAGTCACAAGAGATAAACTGAATATATACATTATTAAATCCCCTTAATCAGCAAATAGTATATTATATCTTTTAAATATAAATCTTACAATATGAAGCTTTTTACAACAGATCATTATTTCAACTATCCATGGGAACAAGTTACAGCTGCCAATTGGCAAAAATACCCTAATGAATTATCTACCCATGTCGAATCGGTTGATATTATCAACAGAGAGATCGATGTTGAACGTAAAGTATTACGTACAGAAAGATTGATTGGCTGTAAGCAATCAATTCCAAGGTGGTTGGTATATCTTGTTGGTGCACAAGACCAATCATATGTGAGAGAAGTGAGTGAGGTTGATTTAGTAAATAAGACTCTTGTGATGAAATCGCATAATTTGACAATGAACCATTTATTATTGGTTAACGAAACTGTTGTTTACAAGCCTGATACAGATATGCCACAATCACGTACGAGTTTCAACCAAGAAGCTGAAATTACAGCCTATGCATCCATAAAGAAAATATGTGAAAAAGTTGAAGAATGGTCGGTAGAAAGATTTGGGCAAAACGCCAAAGTTGGTAAATTGGGTTTCGAATCAGTTTTAGAAACGTTGAACAAGAAATGGGAAGAATCGGGCGTATTTGTTTCCGATGTTAGTTACTCGATTATCAAAGATATAAACCAAGTCAGCGACAGAACCCATAGTGTTTTGAGTGAGGTTACAAAGTTAGGTAATGTTTTCGGCAAATAATTTAAAGCTTGGCGTCTACCTTATTATATTTTTTATTTCATTTTATTTTGGGAAGGATTACTTTTTCGATTGTCATTTACGTATCTGTTTGATATCCTAAATCCTATTAGACAGCATTGATTGCTTTAACATATAACGCATTTTACTTTTTTAGCATAAATCTCTTTAGATTCTAGCATCAATATATTTATTGCATAGAGAAATCACAATTGTAACTTATTAAGAATATAAGTATATAGATATGTAATAACATATAATATAAGTGACCGTAAGGAAATAAAACTTCATAAATACTTGATTTTAGCAAATTGTCACAAATATTCATCATTGTACAAGCTAAAAATAAGATATAATACTGACCTCTAAAACTTTTTTGGAAAAAAGTTGATTTGACCCTAGAATTATCTTTAGTAATATTACAAGAGATTCAACACTTACATATGTAGCATTGTAGATAGAGTGAGATCAAGTAAATTCTGAAATGGTTGCAATTATACAAAAAGTTAACGAAGCCTGCATACAAGAAATATCCATCTCATCACAAGTAAGAAAAATATATAGTAATATTGGATATTATGATTAAGTGGGTTGAGTACATAGTCACATTTCATGTCTAGTTAAATAAACTAGTAGTAGCCAAACCATATATTTATTCGTATTTCATCTAAGTCAATTCGTCTTATGTTATCAACAAGCGATAGCAAGGTTGAACCAGCCTTGAAGAAACAGAAATATCAAGATAAAGCAATTGATTTAGATAAATCAGAAGAGTTTGATAAATTTTTCTTAGATTTCAATCAGAACCAAATATACCAGAGTAACTCCCGCGAGCTAGGTGAACAATACGAAACTGCAAGTAATACCGAACCAAATGATCTCAACGAAGAAATAAATAAAGCATTATCAACATTCAATGAATTTAACCAAACTAATTCGATTAAACTCAACTTTAAAAATGAGGCAAATTCGTCAGAAACAGAAAGTTCGTCACCAATGGATTCTCCCGGCACGTTGACTAGTAGCGTAACTTCGAACGACGAAGAAGTCTACGCCGATGATTCAAAGCAAAATTCGTCTCACAGGATTTCCAATGTGCAATCAAAGCCGGAAGGTCAAGCTAGCATGACAAATATGATTAATCAATCTACTTTAACGTCAATTAAACAAAGCATGATTAATACAAGTAAATTAATTTCTACATTTACAACGTTGAAAACGACGTATTTAAAATTATGTAAGGAGTTTAATTACTTACTCAACAAGTTCAAAGACAATGAGAAGATTAAAATTGAACTAATTAACGAAAATAACGAATTAAAACACTTATTGATGGAGATCATTAAGCAAAGAGAATTAGAAAAATCTATCACCAGAAATAAGACACCAATTTCAAATTCAAGAAAAAGAAAGTGTCCTTCATCCTGATCTTTTCACTACATATTAGCATCTAAAGGCATATATAATAGCATTCAAAGTTAAATAGACTTATAATAGTATAGACATCTAAAAATACGAGAAGCGTGCACGACTCGAAGTTTATGAGTTATCTTTTATTTGGTTAGATATGCTACAAGCATTCGTATCATATCAATCATTACAACTATAAGTTCTTTTACTATTTTTTCTGTAGAAGTATAATCATTTGATTGTTATCAAAACTAGTTAACGGAAATATAGGTATTTCACATAAGCAATGGCTGAAAAGGCGGAACGAATCCCATCAGATCTAGATTCTTCAAAACCTCAAGAGGATGTTGAAAAACAACAAGAAACGGTACTCCTTGAGCTAAAGAAGATTTTAGAAACAGTTAAGGATATTGATAGGAATATCATCAAGTCGATTGAATTGTTGCAAGAGCCTACATCTACGAATTTGCATAAAAACGGCAACAAGGCTCAAATAGATTTGAATCACAGTGACTTAATAAAGAGAAACATTGAAGCCATATCAGACATCCTTAGGATGTTGGATAGTCTATGAGCATACATATATTGTAATATATTCATGAATTTGTGGCATCGTCACATTCGGACTATTATCGCGTGTTCTGTTCAAAATGACAACGCGTTTTGAAGGTGAAATATATTGATGCTACTTTTGTATCGATATAGATTGTAATTAAGAATGGACCAAAAACAATCCGAGTTAATCGAAAAGTATCAGGAGTCTAAACTTCGTAAGCATGTAAAAGATGATGAGGGCTATGAATCTGAAAGCGAGGATGATTTATTGGAGTTATTAGAGGATGAAGAAGAGATATCAAAATATAGAGAGGCAAGGATTCAACAACTATCAAAGGAATTTAAAAGAATTGACGACGAAGAGACTGAAAGAAACGGATCCTTGGGAAGCGTAATAGAAATTAATGACGAGAAACAGATAATGGAAATGGTAACTAACTCTGAATTAACCTTGGTTCATTTTTATCAACCTGAGTTCGACAAATGCAAAATCATGAACAGCAGATTAGCAGTACGTAAACGGAATTTTGAAGCCATTTTTAAGACATGAAAGTACTAACGTTAAGGTTATTGCTGAGAAGTATTTAAACATGAAAGTTCTCACAATTAAAGCTGAAAGTGCTCCATTTTTAGTAACAAAATTGAAAATTAAAGTACTACCATTTGTTGTCATTTACAAGAACGGCAAGGAAATTAATAGAATAGTGGGGTTCGAGAAATTGGGCAATGACCCCAATAACATATCTATTGAATCCTTGGAACACTTCTTTTATGCCAATGGAATAACCAACAGGCGAATAGTAAATTACGGGTCTATACAAAGCCGTACCAAACCAATAAACGAAGATTCTGATGACGGCTTAGATATTTGATCTTTGTTTCAAATTAAATGTATATAAATACATACGCTGAAGTATTGATTGTAAATAGAGTGTACACAGACGACTATAGGATATGACTCCTATTGACACAAGGTACTAGTTCTAAAAAATTGTCTTAATATCAATGCAATTGCTTCGCGAAAGTAGGAATGAAAGATCTCCCCATGACTTGAATTTCATTATATTTCTAGCAAGACATTAACGTACATAGCTAAATAAACAGTTGCAAATAGATGAATATTGTAGACTATTATAAAGGGAAATAAGTATTAATTGATCTTTATCAGTCAGATCACGTGTAAAAGATAAAAATATGAGGGCACCAGTCACGAATAATTTTCATCACGTGTAAATAGAATGGCAAAAATTTTCAATTACTGCCTGGTGAGCACTGAAATTTTTTTGTAGACATCAAGACGAATATTCTTTTTCATTTAAAACTTCAACCACTTGGTAAGAAAGAAGCATAACAGTTGCAGACAAGCCAAAATGCAAATTTTCGTCAAGACTTTAACTGGTAAGACCATTACCTTAGAAGTTGAATCTTCAGACACCATTGACAACGTCAAGTCTAAGATCCAAGACAAGGAAGGTATTCCACCTGATCAACAAAGATTAATCTTCGCTGGTAAGCAATTGGAAGATGGTAGAACCTTATCTGATTACAACATCCAAAAGGAATCCACATTACACTTGGTCTTAAGATTAAGAGGTGGTGGTAAGAAGAGAAAGAAGAAGGTCTACACCACCCCAAAGAAGATTAAGCACAAGCACAGAAAGCACAAGTTAGCTGTCTTAACCTACTACAAGGTTGACAACGATGGTAAGGTCGAAAGATTGAGAAGAGAATGTCCATCTATCACTTGTGGTGCTGGTATCTTCATGGCTGACATGAAGGACAGACAATACTGTGGTAAGTGTCACACTACCTTCAAATCTAACTAAGCTTTTTGATGTTTAATAGCATCTGTAGACGTTTAATAGTTTATATGTATTGAATATTACGTTTAGTATTAGGTTTAAATTTCGTCTTATTGTAGAGTCCGGTATATGGAGTCTGAGCTTATATGCAAAGCCACGGTGATTTTATATCAACAATTGATAGTAAATAGAATAACACATATATCTACAACGATAGAAGAGGACAATTAGTTCGAGATGAGCTTCTCTATATACGACTTGGATGAAGATATTCTCCAGCTACTCAATCTTGATAACTTTCTAGGAGGTTTATCGGTTAATGATTTCGTTGAGGAGCTAAGTAAGGACCATTTCTTGAAAGGTGCCGAAGTCAATAAACTAGAATATTTAGATCCTAAGCCTTATATAAGAACATTTGAATCAACATTACGGGAGCTAAAGCAATTGAATAATAGGGCTTTAGCTAAAAATTCACAGGCTGAAAAGGAAGTTGAGGACTATGAATTAAAACACAGTGAAAATGTGCTTGAACTTTCGTCCAAAGTGGACAGAATAACTAGAAAATTTGGCAGCTTGGATACTAAGATATCAGAAGTTTCTAGTAGGATTGATCCATTAGGGAATTCATTAAATAAAATCACCAATTCAAGGGATAGATCAACAGAAACCATATTCTTGATTAGAGCTTACCATGGATTTTATACAAAGGAGAGGTATGACCCTCTAGAAAAACTTAGAACCAGTAATGTATACGAAGATAAAATTAAATGTGCCAAAACAGTTAGTAATCTTCTTACACTAGCGAAGAAAATTGCATCTCCAGATTTACCGAAGACTGAACATTGCGTTACTGTTATAGAAAAGTTCAGTGAAACAATGGAGAAAGAATTGCTAAAGAAATTTGATGTATATTATGAATGTGATGAATATGATAGAATGAAGGAAGTTGCTAGTATTTTGCATCAATTTAACGGGGGTGCTACAGTCGTACAATTATTTTTGAACAAGCATGACTTTATGTTGGATACAGAAAATTTGGATGATAATTCTTTACTTGACAATGAGGCTATTTGGAACAAATTGTCAGATCCTGATTTCGGGGAAAATGTCAAGGATGAATCCACAGAAGCATTGCTTGATGGGTTAAAAATATCAATAAAGGGCCAAGCAAGAATAGTTCAGCAGGTTTTTGAAGATGCTACACCTGTATTGAAGATTTTTATACAAAGAATCTATGCACAAATTATTCAAAACAAGATCAGTACACTTCTCCAGTATTCCTTATCAGCAAGTACATTGGCTCATGTTAGAGTTTTGCATTCTTTGTATGTATTGGTTGGTGATTTTACAAAAGACGTGAAAGAATTTTTAACGACGAATGAATTAGATATGAGTAATGAATTGTGCCCTATATTAGATCAATGCTATTATGATTTATTTATTGAATACACTTCTGAAAGTATATACTTCAACAGGGAGAAGAAGAATTTGGAAGACACAATCTACAGCATTGTTCAAAAGTTTAATACATACAACGAAAAGGCATTATCTAACAAATTCTTATCAACAAAGCTTGAAAATTTAGATAACTTAGAATATAATGAGAAGGCTCCACAGGAACATCATGATAGATTTAGTTTCCATTTTTCGGAAAAGAAGAGCTTAAATCAATTTAAAAACTTTATGAAGACCCACTTATCTGAACGTAATGCAAGAAACTCAACTGATTTTGAAAAACATGAAGCCGAAAATGAAAGATATTCTACATTAAATATCAGCGATGTTGAGACAGTAATAAAGTCTGCGATTGAATCAGTTGCCCGTGTGTTGGAATTGGCTCCCAACAAAACACCAGAGTATACTTTGGAAATCATAGAAATACTACTTTTTGACTTTGGTAAGCTTTACATAAGCGCAGGGTTAGAGGTAGCATATGATACACTCAAACAAGAGCTGTCAAGCTCCAAAATTAATTCCAACCAGCCAATAGATTTAAGTTATTTGAGTACCTTTAAATTGACGAGTGAAATTTTATATTTATTATCATCATGCATAAAAAAGATTATGCTACCATGTGCTGTCAATTCTCCTACTATTAGGAATCGAATGAGCAGTTTGTCAAATAGTTATATATCACGATGTGAAATTTCACTTAATATTATTATTGGTGATACAATTGCTATGATATTTAACAGAGTTGCATACTTGTTAACAAGGCAGAAGAAGAAAGATTTCCTATGCGAGAATATTGTAGAGGATGATACTGAGGCATGTGAGGAGGTATCTGAATTTTTAACTGATTCACATGAAAAGCTTGCATTGTATTTGAATAATTCCAACCTAACTAATGTTTTGGTTAAAGTAGGAATGAACTTTTTGAATCAGCTTTTGGAGCATTATAAGAAATTTGTGGTTAATTCTACTGGAGGGATTATTTTAACAAAGGACGTAATTAGATTTCAATCTGTTATTGATGAATGGCAAATAAGCGAGTTATCTGAGCATTTTCTATTATTAAAGGAGATTGGCAATTTATTTACAGTTCATCCAAACTTAATCAACTCGTTAGTCACAGAGGGTCAATTGGCAAATTTAAAACCTTATGCCATAAGGCAATATATTTCAAAGAGAACTGATTTCAATCCAAGCTACTTGGAGAAGTTTTTCAATTTTAAATGATGCCGTATGTTTGTATTAGTATATTTAATATACAGAGTAATTATGTTTAGATGTATGAATAGTAAATCCCAAAGAGAATATAAATTGAAGCGGTTAATATCAAACCATTTGCGAAAAAACCACCAATATTCTTTTTTTTGTTTAGATTATCTATAATTAAATCCTTCTGTGGCCTCCAATTGTTATCAGCAAGTTGATAATCATCGTTCTTTTTGAGTTTCAATTGTTGAAATCTCAGTAAGTTAAACAAACGTTGAAAGAAGACACTAGCCAAAACAAGAAGCGTGCAAATAAAGAGAAAAACATACATTTTCAATGCAAAATATGGTTTTGGAAGATAGCACATTTCTGTTACATGTTTGGGGGTTTCAAGCTTGATTTGAGGATCTAAGTTATATGGGTTATTCAAAGATAATAACTGAACGGCTGGATATTGGATACCGCAAGTCATTGATGCAGATTTTACCGTTATTTCTCTTGAAAATCTCTCCGATCCGTTATCGTCAAATGAATATCGAACATCGCAATAATCATGATCATCACCACTGAACACTATATCAGGTTTAACAGTACTAAGAACCTTTTGTGATATTCCAAATTCTATTACAGTTTGGTACTGTTTTCCTTTTTGAATGGGGAAAAGCTTATTGGACTCCCTATAAGGACCACATAGTTGCTTATCATTGAATCTATAGAGAGGTACGTGAGTTAACAAAATTCTTGGGAAGTGTGGGTTTAATCTTTGATCAAGATTGTTTAAAAAATCTGTTGAATCCTTGCTAATAAGTGGATCATCCGAAGATAGTGATATTGTATCTAAGAGGATTATTGAATGATTTCCTATCTCGATAACTTCATTTGCTTCCCCAAAGAATGCTGCAAAACGCTTAACCACCTCAAAGTCGATATTTTCAAAACCAATATCATGATTGCCTGGCAAGGACTCGATGATCCTCCTGTTTGGTTTTTTAGGGAATACCTCGTTGAATCTTGTATATTCATCTAACCACATCTTATTCTTCCAATCTCTTCCTCCATCGAATAAGTCACCAAGAAAAATAGTGGTGTCTGGATCGAGGTATTCCTGTAAGAATCTATAATTTCTATGAAGATAATTGTCACTAATCTTCTTCACGAAGTAATTTAAAATCCTTGGCCTTCCTTGATACGAACTTTCATCAACAATTTGTGGGTCTGCAATCAAAGCTATTCGATGCGGCTGGGCAGATTTATCCCAGCCTTCCCAATTCTTCCACTGACATCTCTCCATGGACAGACGAACAGAGATTCTCTCAAAGTAGTGAATTACGAGTATCCATATTACTGATAGAATCAATAGTATCTTCCACTTGACAAATTGAGATTTCAAGAAATCAGTTTGGTTTTCAGTTGCTTTGGGCTTGTAAGTAAATCCATGGTTACTATGGTTATTCTGATGAAGAGGTAATATATCATCTGTCTTCTCCTTTCTTCTATGACTCATTAAGGCTGAATTTATATATTAAATAGTTAAAGAGGGAAATATCGTTTCTGACGCGGATCGAGTATATTTGAAAAATAGAAGACTACTTAGATTTGAAGTGTTTAATTTTCAACTATTAATCAAACAAGGAATGCATTCGTGAAAGGATCCACATAATGGCCGATGGAAGGAAATTGAGGTCGAAAGATGAATTGAAAAAGAATACAGACAAAGCATTGTTCAATTTTGAAAACATTAACAAACTTGTTCACAGAGATCAACCGATTAAGATAATCAATAAAACATCCCACAATAGTCTATATAGATACTATGGAGAAACAGAAACTACTATACCAACCAATATAAATAAATCCAGGAATATAGAGATACGTAATAACCTTTCCCATAGAAAATCAAAACAAAAAGTAGATATACTTGACGATAACATTTATGAAACTTTTCACAAGAAAATGAAAAAGGAAGAACGTACCATGGTAAACATAGACAGAAGTAGGATACTATCTGAAGTGGATAATTTGGATTTACTGTTGCAATCATTGAATCAGTACGACTGGATAAGACACTTACCGAATATTACTCAAATAAATGATATTAGAGATTATGATGAATTGGAAACCAAAAAAGAATTAACCATTAAAGAAATACAAAGAATTCTTAATAAGTTTGAAAACTGGAAAAGGAGACAAGATAAATTGGTTAATGATATTAAAAAACACGACACTATTCGTGAAGATTCAGATCATGAACAAGAGTTTCACTTGCCCATTGAATATTTGAAACAAAAGAGATTAAAAGAACGACGCATACAAGCCGGGCCTATTATTAAATTAAACTTACGTAATGGATATGCCCTAGTCATTGAACCATTTGCAAATCCTAGAATCGTTAAACTCGAAGACAGATCAAAGTATCAGCATACAGACGAAAAGTTCAAAGGATCCGATTCTATAAGTTCACCTTCAAAGCTCAATAACAACATCAAACCTACATCTCGAAGGCGAAACATTGATGCACCTACAAGATTAAATGAATTGAATTTTAAATTCGATGAACATAGTAGTATTGCTTTTGGTGCAGCATTGCCGAATTTTAAGCAAGCACAAAGCTTTTCTTTAAACTCATCCTGGAGATTACATGCACAAGAATGGAAACATGCAAGGGAGAAGTTACGAAGAAAATTACGGAAATTAAACGATTAAATAGGAAATATATGTCGATTCTATTTTGATTGAAATACTTCTAGTATTAGTAGCTATTCTATAAATTCATGGATTGCTTGAAAAAATCTCGTGTAGATAGTGCCAAAGCTGTCTGAAGTTTTTAAGACTGAATTCAATCCTTCGGTTTCAATAGATAATGGGATTTCGTTAACTAGTTTAGGGGGTTGTCTTAACTCTAGCTCCGTCCTATTCGGTTTGTAATTTTCAATCTGAACAGCAGTCATAGCATGTGTCGCAACTAAATGATTTCGGAAAGATATCAACGCAGTTAATGTTTGTGCATTTACACATAAATTCCGTTTGTATGAAATTGACTGAGTATTCGATGATTCAGGATTCGTCTCTTTCAAGATCTTATCAGATAGATCTAATCCTTCTCTAGATATTACTCTATCAATATTGTAAACAAATATGAGTACTTCTTCTAAAGATGCAAAATGAATGGCTGCAATGTTAAATGCCGTATAAATAATAGTATCTCTTTGAAATGTATTGTCTTCCAATTTTGTAAAACCAAGATTGATGTTAAATACCTTGGCAAGAGATAAAATGAGCTTTTTTCTTGAGGAATAATTTCCATTTACAATGGAATATAAATTATTTATAAAGAATTTTTCTTGATAGATATTGTTAGATGTCCGCTTTCTAAAAGCTACTGCTAACTTCAAACCTTCGAGATAACTCGAATCAGTCAAAGATTCGTGTTTTTCGAACATCTCGGTATGCAATTCAAAAGCAATGTGTCTGATATGTGGATTTGTTGTGGACTCCAAGGCAATTATATATGGAATGCAAATTTTCGGATTTGCAAAACCTAGCTTAATTACTAACTGAACAAATTGAACAGGTAGTACAGCTAATTCATCTGATTCTTGAAGACAAAACTCTAGTATTTTTTCTAAATACCTTTGAATTATACCAGCACAGATACCATCATTTACATATGATTTAGCATCACCATGAAAAACTGCAACATCTAACTTTATTTCTGTCGATGATTTTGTTTGTACTCCATTAAGTTTCTTTGAATTATTATCTTCGTTCTTTAAAAAATCCATAAACCCTTGAATAATAGTTCGTTTAATATCTACGTCAACATTGTCAAGTTCACGATCTAAAACTTTCAAGATAGCCTCAGACATAAACAATTTTGGGTGAGTAGAGCAAACGCTTATAATATTCTTAATTGCAATTTTTTTAATTTGAGACAGAAAGTTAGACCCACAAAAAAACAATAGAAACTTTGTAATCACACTTATAACTGTTTCATTTTCCTTTAAACCAATACGGGCTTTTAGATATATATCCCTGTGCTTCTCAAGTTTACAATATGTCCCAAAGCATCCGAGTAGATGAAGCAATCTATGTAATTTAGTGTTGAAATCTATCTTTTCATCTTTCTTCGATAAATCGATGAATGGCTTTATAAGCTTCATACACGAGATTGATGCATTCGCTAGCTTAACTGTATCTTTGTTCATATAGCATAGCCTCCAAACACAAGGCATAGCTTCATGTAACTCTTTTACATTGAATTTGGTAAGCCGACGTAATAAATATGTCTGGGCAGCATCAACAAATCCCGGCCTCAACGCTGGAAAACATGGAAGAACGTATTTAAGTATTTGTAAACTATAGAAGCAAACAGCCTCTCCTGAATTCTTTTCATCTACCAAATATGGTTGCAATGAAATTAGTTGGTCTTGAGTCATTAGTTTACCATCACATTTAACAAATGTCGAGATAAGCATCAACGCCTTCTCAACTTGTGTTTGGGGTCTTGTATTAACACAATCAATAATTCGATCCAAAGTTTTATCTATGATTAATTTTACGGTCAGCATTACCTTAGAATCAGGATTGCATAAAACATACTCTGTTAGGAATGTTTCAAAATATGCCGTAGTTCTCCCCCCAATACTGGTAATTTCCATTATAACATCTGCTCTCTTCGCGGTGGCTTCCAGAATTTGCCCCATATCCATTGGGTTAATTTCCTCTGCTAAGGATGTAAACCATAGTTCAAGTAAATAGGATTTTGCAATACTTGCCATTATGTCATCTTCATCATCTAACCTTCTCAAAATTTTCATAGATATTTGACTTTTGATCGATACGTTATCAGTTTTCAAATACATTTCCTTTGAAAGTTTAATTACACGCTTTCGTACTTGAATACTATCGTCATTTAAACGATCACATATGGGTCTATGGAATTGATCAATGACTTCTGGCTTGGACAGCATAAATCTACTAATCAAATCTATAACTGCATCTCTAACCAAGGGCGAGGAATCCAATAATCTTTTAGACACAGACTCTTGAATCTTAGGAGAAACTAATAATGTTGGATCAATATCAATCAATGACGACAAAGTCCTTATTGCTTTAGTTTTTGACTTGACTTTTGTACTATCTAAGGTATTCACCATGACATTAAGAAAATTATCGAAAAGATTTAGCAATTCTTGGGTTAATAATATTTGTGTATATGACGATATAGACAGGGCGTCCATATTTGATTTCAAGGTTTGGTTAAGATTAATACTGTCATCAGCTAAAATACCTAAAAGACGATCATATAATAAATTGACATCATTCTTAACTGTAGCAAGTTGGGATGAATTATCATTGTCAGAATTCAAAGCAGCTAATTGATTTTCTGTATTGCCACGATTATTATCTTGAATAATAACTTTGATTCGGCAAATAAATTTCAAGATCAAAAGCCTGAAAGCTGTGATATAGTTCGTATTTTTCATGGATTGCAATTGTACGTACTCAAGCGAATCTATAAAACATCCAGAATAAAAAAGGATATCTTCGTTGGAGGAGTTAATGTTCAATTGATGGACACCAGTGCATGTTTGTTTC
Source organism: Debaryomyces tyrocola (assembly GCA_900006135.1). NCBI lineage: Eukaryota > Fungi > Ascomycota > Pichiomycetes > Serinales > Debaryomycetaceae > Debaryomyces > Debaryomyces tyrocola. The sequence continues at coordinate 29,122 of LN874550.1, forward strand.
AATTCAAAAATCTTAGCACCAATCATTCCAGATAGTTCTAATGCAGAAGTTTCAATCAAAGATGAATATGTTCCTGATTGTATAACAAATAACAATGCCTTAAATATTGATATTAGCAAAATTTCAGCAGATGGCCATTCAGGCAAAATTACAACAGCAAGTAAATCTTCTAAAAGTAGTTCAAGAGATTGTTTTTGCTGATTATCAGGGCTGTTATATAACTTATTCATCAAAAATGTAGCAATATCATTAGATGCTTTGGTAACCTCTTCGTGTAACAAGGATATATTCTCCATAATCATCCTTCTCTTGTTTTCCATAAGCGGCTTATATTTGTCATCAGAATTTACCTGTCTGGCTTCATTCGCATCCAGCGAATATCTAGATATGTCAAAGCTCTGTAACAAATTCAATAACAAGACTGTTGTGAGTTGAATATTTCCACCTCTATTTAATTTGAAACGCCGAGCTGCAACTCTCTGGGTAGGTAGTTTATCGAAATTCGATAGGATTTCGTTTAAAATAAACTGTCTTTGGTCTAAATGATGCTTAAAAATACATGTGAGTACCTTACATGAACAAACTTTCAAGTTATCAAAATTACTCACACCAACTATTGACATTCTTTCTTTTATACTCGACTCTGCAAAAACTATAATAATGGATAGGTATTCAAGTCTCGTTAATAAATATTCATCAACTTCATTTTTTTCAATATGGCTCGATACCATGCTTTTAATTGAGCAGACATCAGTAATTAGCCCCAAACAAAATCCTCTTAAAACATTTACTATTTGAATATCGGGTATCGTTTTGCTTGCAAAGGGAATAATTACATCTTGAACTAATAAGTAAATTAAATCTATGATTGACTTGAAATACTCGTCCAAAAATAATTCCTTATTATTCCTTCTACTGTCAAGTATCAGCAAAATAATCTTAGCTGCAATAGTACCATTCAAGGCCAGCTCGAATAGTTTCCGTACACTATCGTAATTTTTCATGAATTCCTGAAGAGTATTGACATCAGAAAGTTCGATTAATTCATTCCAGTTTGTCAGGACTCCCTCAGCTATAGATCTAATACAGAGCTTTTCAACTCTAATTAAGTATTCAAGGTCTACTTGGTCAATGACATGGTCATTCAGAATTCTCAATAAACGGTCTAAAACAAATATTAACGTTTCAGTAGTTAATAGCTTGCTTTCACCTATACTAGAAAAGTATTTGTCATTATTAATATCTTCATCAACTAAGCCGATATCATTAATTAATTCTATCAATTCTTTGCAAGCTCTAGTTTTGAGTTGGTTTCGCTCTAAGTACGACGTCTTTTGAAACCGTTTCGTCTGTTGTGCCGTAGTTGCGTCTGTATTATCCAACAAACGTTTATTTTGACTAGCTGAATGTGCATCTGGAGCAGGTATAGGGAATACATTCTGATTAGCCATTTTTTTCTTTTGAAGTTCGAATTTCTGGTTAAATTTCTCATTATGCTGTTGAATAGACAAAACATTATTTGCATCGTAATCATCTTGAATCGAAAACTCTGATTTATCTACTTGTAGTGTATTCATAATAATAGTGTTGTCTTCAATACAAGAATCGTCAACTTCACTCATTTCTTCGAATAACCTCTTTTCAAATGGCAAAATTTCAGGGTTCTTTCGCCTATCTGTCAGAGGATTCTTCGCAATAATTGGTTTCTTGAATGTAATATCATCTAACTCTAGGTCCTCGAAAGAACGAAAGTCTTCAGCTAAATAGTCGATAACTTTACTAAAATGTTCCGGATTGCCATTCATTGCAGATCTCATTTTATTGGCGACAGAACTAGAAGTGATTTCCATCTCCTCAATATCATTGGGTTCTGTATCAATCGCATTGAATGATACCAATGGAGCCAAGTCTTGTTTAGGAATTAGGTGGAGTAGAGGAACAGTACCTAGGCCTTCTCTTAAATCAGTCGGATGCAACTTATCGGTTGTCATTAGTGATATATTTCAAAAACGCCTCTCAGCGGTTCTGTATAAAATATTCTATAACAACTATACGTGGTTTTCCAATATATAGCTTTAAATAAAACAGTCGAGAGTTTTACCACTATTTAATATATTACTTTCCAACTAGCCGCCAACTCATATGGTAGATCAATACAAAATTTATTTAATTGCGCGCCTATACAGGAGTCTCTATTTACAGGGAAAACGATTGCAAAGGGTCAAGTTTTTCAAATCTTAGATCACCTATTTGGTAAGAATCAGTTTGTCTGACTAAGGAATAACCTCTGGCTCTACCTAACCAATTTATGTAAAGGTTTTTAAAAATTGAATGAGTATCAAAATGGTTAGTAAAGTGACTTTGCAGATTCTTGACACCCCGAACATTATTTAAGTACTCTCTAGTAGTTAAATTATATGACGTCAAAAATATATGGAAAATTAATAATGAGAATGGATACACTATAGCCAAAAGACTGTAGATGCAAAGAAGGAAGCTCACCGGAAACTTAGATATCGAGCTGCGAAAAGTTGATACAGATGTATCCATGGCTAACCGATAATAAAATACATGAATAAACGACATCACGGACATGAGTATGCAACCAATAACTGCAAATAATAGAAACCACAAAAAGTATTTGTAATTTCGATAGCCAATACAATTGTTCAAAAAAACGCAATGGTGATCATGATTGACGATACATGAGTTGCAAACAGAGCAATGACTGGCTCTAGGAGATCTCCATATATGACAAGTTGCGCAATACTTTAAACCAACACCAGTGTGATCCTCTGCATTATATGGTAATGAAATAATATTGAAATATTCGTCTGGTGGGCTCGCTTTGGGACAAGTATCGGCGTTACTTATAGAATAAGGAACATGAATATTGCGAGGCAACATTCCCGGATCAGACGTCGATGCTTTTATAAAAAATGATACTGTTATTAGCCAAAAGTAGCTAAATAATATGACTATGGATGGATTTATGTGAAACCATATCCATTTTGCCTCAAATATCCAAAATAGAATACCTGGAACCAATATCAGTATGCCCGTTACAACGTTGATTGGCTTTTGCTTAACTGTCCTTAGTCTCCCACCGCATAAATATATAAACTGGAGATTTTCATGCTTCTGTACCTGGTAGTTCTTAGCCTTTACATTATTTTGCAAGACTTGGTTGCGTAAGCTGGGGTCTGTTATCAACCAATTTGTTATCAACTTGTGTATGAATGATACATTTTCTTGTAATTCATTAGCATCATTAGGAATGGATTCGACACTATACCCCTCTCGTCGACTCATTGTGTTTCACAAACAGAAACTAAATTCTGTTCAACCAGTTGTTGTTAAAGACATTATTTTCGAATTTTTTGTGTAATGAATATTTTCTGTAGTGATAGTGAAAGAACATTGGCAGTTTAATCCGCTTGTAGTAATATTAGACTCCAGAATGTTTAGTAGGCACATTAGAGCGTTCACCAGAAGAGGAATATACAACCCTTTTAGGTCTAGTGGTAGTAATATTACCCACAGACCTATTATTCGAACCTCTTTAACTCAAACAAGGTCAATAAAATTATCGGCGTCTCAGCTCAGCGCAGTTAAAGGATGGGGATTCGTCATAAATATAGTGGCAGGAGCTTATATTGGAGGTTTATTAGTCTGCTTTGGTCTGTTATACTTATTATACCTGGACGCAAATGATAGACAACACATACCGTTTGAACTAAGCTTCAAGAATCAAATGACTACGGTTAAGGCTATTAATAAAGATGATGTTTTAAAAAGTCCTAGATACGCAGTTAAACATTATAGAAGATTACTAATTGAGTTGGCTAGGGCAGAGGATCCAAACCTAGTATTTGATGAACATTCGGAACAGAACAGATTCATGGTGCCAATCATTAACTCATCGGTATTAGTTTACGAGAAGTCCAATGATTTTGCAAATTTTTATATTGACATTGTATTAAGATACGCAAAGTCTTTACTTGCAAAAGGGGAGTTGGATACGTCAATATACGTGTTGAAGGAAATAATAGACGATGACAAGCTCTTCTATAAACTAGGGGATGCAGAAAGATTATCACAGTGTTGCAGATTACTTAGCAAAGTTTGTCCTAGAAATGAAGATAAAGAAGCATATTTAGATAGATCTATTGATATGTTAAGATCTACGTTTTCGTCAATAGTTTTAGATGAAAATTACTTACTACAAGATAAGTCTCGAATTACTGATGAATTAATGTCATGCTTAAACGGATTAGCATTTACATTTGCAAAGGCCAGTCCTTCGCAGGGCAAGGAAAAAGACTTATATTTGCTGAAAGCATTAAATATATATTTGGCAAATCTTAAAAAGTTGAGCCTGGTTCAACGGTCCATCACTAACTCAGAACAGACACAGGCTAGCTACCCATTGTTCAATTGTGATCTAAATAATATAAAAATGGTAATAGCTGAAATTAAGGCTCATATCAGTGAAATTATGTGGGCAAAGGGTTATAAGAAAAATGCAATATCCTGGGGTGAAGACGTAGTAGAGGATATTTATTTTGCTCATAGTAGTGAAACAAGGGCATCTCCTATATTGATAAATGTTTTACGTAATTTAATTATAATGTATGAGGATATCAAAGATTTCAGGTCAATAAAAAGGTGTGAAAAATTGCTAGGGGAATTGTCAGTTTTTGAATTAAATGAATCTTCATGGTATGATAATATTGTCAATCGTTTCTGCAAGATAATTTATAATAAAGGCCCTCTAGGAATAATAGAGAAATCGTTGTCGGAAAGATTTGGAAGCCCTCGTCCCATTCTAGAGATTGAAGAATTCGAAGATGAAGATAAGGAATAAGTGGAGCGTACTTCTAATATTTAAGCTGTATATAGGCCTCGGTGATTTTTTTTGCAATTTAGTGTATCGATTATATAATCAAAGTAGCTAAAATTTCAACCAATAATAATTATCTCAAGTGTAATACAGTCCGGGGCATATATATTAACCGATTTTAAATCTCCCAGACATCAAAAGTGTTCATCTTTAACTAGTCGTACTTAAGAGTTATTAAAATGTTATCGTTGTACAGCCGTGTTGGATTAACATCTACTAGACAATCCTTATTAAAGCCATGTTTAGTTCGTGGTATTAAAACTATTCCTCAACCTCCGGGATTTGTTGTTGGTACTGTCAATGATGCTTACGTTCCTCCAGCACCTAAAAAATTCGAAGGTTCTTTACACTGGACAAGTGAAAGAGCTGTTGCTATTGGTTTAGTACCATTGATATTGGCCCCATTCCTCACTGGAGCTACGACCCTTCTTGATTCAACTATGTCTGGTTTCATATTATATCATTGTTACACCGGGTTCCAATCTTGTATTATTGATTATATTCCAAAGAGAGTCTATGGTTCGTTGTTCAACTTCAGCATGTATTTATTAACGTTTGGAACTGGTATCGCAGGATACGGTATTTACCAAATAGAAACTAAAGAAGGTGGTGTTTCTACTATTTTATCCAAGCTTTGGAAAGCTTGAGCTTAGATAACAACATTCCAGACTACTTAGTAATATTATTTATACGAAGCAAGCAATTGTTCTACAAATTTGCTCTTGGTGGTATTCATTTATTTCTTTCATTATATATTCCCTCTAATAAGATAAAAAAAAAAGGTTTTTCGTAGATTTCATCAAAGTGAACAGTTATCGGAAGGTTTCCTCTTCCGTAGGTTTATGTCCTTCGTTTTGTTCGTATTATCAATTTGAGCGTCTATGTCTGTTTTCGTAGGGTCGAGACTTTTTTCAAACCATTCTTGCAAATTTATTAAGGCATTAGCTAAATTTTTACCTGCTATATCCTTTTCTTTAAGGATTCGTAATGCTGTGGTGTTATTGTCAAATGAATCTCGAATTACGTTTGTTTTACCTATAACAACAGTATTCTCTACATCGTTGAACTTAATTTCAATTATTGAATCATCTACCATATCAATGCATATTTTTTCAAATATTAGATCCTTGGAAACCTTTTCGCCTGCAATTTCAATATAATGCTCAATTGCGGGTCCTAATTTATATTCTGTAAGCAATTTGTCTATTTTAATTGACAGTCCTTCTTGCATTGCTGCAGATAATATTGTTAATCTGATCAATTTAATCAATAATACAGAATCCAATACTATGTAATAATTCTGGTAGGAAAGAAAATGCAGATAATCTCCAAATGCAAACAATTCTAAAGTATTCATAAGCTTATTAGCTTCCTCGTCGTTGTCTTTAATATCAAGTTTTTTTAAATGTATCACATAATTATATACCTCTTTATTCCTTAAAATTTGATTTATGAATTGGATGTCTTCCTCGGAACTCATTAATATTGTATATATAAATAAGTATTTATTAAACGCTTACTATATCTATTCTATTAGTCTGGGTACAGATAAAGAAATCATTAGGCCGAAAAATATCTAATTCTCATATCAACCCTGCATATTAAGAATTGGCTTTATTTATTCAATTCTGGATATAAGGTTGAAACAATACAGTCTATCCATTGAATCATAAGTAATTGATTCAAGTAACATACTTCGTTAATTGAATTATTATCTATCGAAGAAATATCGAAATTGAAAGCTATTAAGAACTTGTTAATTGACCTTTTCAAATCTTCGTCTGTTTCATTAGAAAACCTGAAGACATTGGTAATTGTCTTCCCAGCGAATATTGAATTAGGGATCTGATTTGACAAAATCCCAACCATTTTACAGGAAAGACTTTCTATCGTCATTTTTTCTTCTAGAATATTTTCCTTCGCACCTTCGTCGCTGTTATCTTTAAATATACCTTCTCGAAAACTCCTTAGAATTTTGCAACCAAGCTCATCACTAAGTATCCCGGACCTAGCAACTTGATTATAAATAAACCACTTACTGATGGCGTCAAATATTCTTGCGGTTGATTTATTAGTCATGATAATTCTTTTAATGAATTGAAGAAAACTTGCAAGCAATGGTTTTTTACTAGAGAAGTCTGTGACAGTATTAATCAATTGGAAAAGTGAATTTTCTAGAATATTTGTACTATTATTAGATCCATAGGTTTCGGATATGTGGTGTATGTTGAGTATTAAATGAGTAATATTGTTGAAACTATTATATATCACATTTCCTATGGTACGTGGCCCGTTATTCTTGTTCCCCAGTTGAGTATCTTCGTTCTTATTTAAAAACTTAGTTATCATATCAAATGTATTACTTATAATCGTCTCTAACATAAATTGAGGAGACGCTATTTTTTTGAATAACTTGTCAATTATAAGATCGGCTATTAGTATTGTAAGTAAAGACATTGTTATATGCGACGTTGTTGGTGTAATATCATCGCAATTAATATTTGAATCAAATGATATAGTTATTAATTCCCTCGCTATTAATCTGAAATATTGTATTCCGTTCTCTTCAGAATGTTGTGTCTCTGATAATGTTTCCGATGGTATTTGAAACTCTATATCTTCAAAGATAACATGCTTATCAGCTAAATACTGTTTAATTATTTCCTTCACATCTTTATCTGCATTCTTAATAGTATTTCTATTCATATTATTTCTTAAATAATCATCAACAAATTTGATATCATGCGTACTAGTAGAATCACTAATTATTTCTTCGATATGATTGTTTAGTATTGAGCAAAGTTCATTAATTAACAGAAATAAACCGTTCAGTAATGTAATATCGAATCTCCTAATGAAATCCTTAGCAAAGTCGGACAATATCTTATATACATTTTGTACGAATTCTAGATTATCCGTATTGAGTTTGGTCATATACCACGATGTGACGTAACGTGTGACAATAGAAGAAAGAAAAAGATGCAATTCAAAATTTAAGTTACAACGGGGATTATTCGATTCGATAGCACCTGGCACGATCAAAGGTAAGTTGTTGTATAGTTGCTTTACAGCGATTTTATCATTATGTATAAGATATTTTGGAGGGACAAACAATTTGCAAAGGAGTTTAAACTCGGGGGTATCAATGACTGGCTCATGTTGCTCCTTATTCTTTCTTATTTTATGTTTCAGGTCATTCGTTACTGTAAATTTGGTCTTAACTATTTGATCTTGTTTTAAAGGTAAAGATTCTGATGATGCAACTTTAGATTTGTTTACAGTCGTACTCACTACGCTTGGAATTGGATTCACTTTCTTATTCTTTCGGTTTTTGAGGTTTCGAGAGCTCATGTAACTATTGATCGTTTCCGGTCTTGTATGAGACAGATCCTGAGCCATCACATATAAAAGTAATGTACCAATCTATATCATTCTCCAGATAAAATGTCAATTTGAGTACCTGCACGATACTATGATTTCAGATTTTTACACAATTTTCGGTTTACTTAAGGCTTGCATACATTAATCTATAAACTATGCTGAAATGTATTACAGGTAGGAGTAGAATAGTATTCAAGAGGTATAATAGCACCATATGCGCTACCAAATTCTCGCCATTATGTGAAAATTACAAGACTTTAAGACACATTCATTTCCCAGGTATTACTCCATTTGCTCAAGGCCAAAAAATTCAAAATGCAATGGTGAATGCTAACTTAGATTTCAAGAAACTAGAATCAAAGATTAGGAAACAACAAAATGAGATAGCATCAAAAGGCTATAAGTTAAATGAATACGAAGATAATTTACTTAAAAAAATACTTGACATGAAACCGTTTCCAACTTTGTTAACTTTCGAATTTGAGAATGTTTATACTGGAGGGAAGAAGATGAAAAAAGATCTGGAAATCGGTTCAAAGATCGAAGAATATGAAGCTATGGGATGTAAATTCCACCAGCTTGAAAGAGGAGGCCAGGTAACATGGCATGGACAAGGTCAATTAGTAGCCTATGTTATTTTAGATTTAAAACAATTCCTGAATTTATCGGTTAAATGCTTCGTTGATTCTGTTTTATTGAAGGCAATCAAAGAAACTCTTAGAAAGAATTATAATCTTGACAGTTTTACGAATGCCAATCCGGGAGTTTTCACGTCAGAAAAGGATAACAAGATCGCTTCTGTTGGTTGTAATATTCAAAGAGCTATTACGTCTTACGGCATAGCTTTGAATATTAGTCCAGATTTAAAATTTCTCAATACTTCCACCATGTGTGGTTTGCCAGGTGTTTCCGCTACTTCCATTAAAGAATTAAAACCTGATACCGATGTTACGACTAAAGATGCAGGGTTCCAATATGCGAAAGAATTAGCCAAGTTACTCAACATAACGACTGTCGAGCATATGAGTGGAGAAGAGTTAAAATTATAATTTTATTCCAACTATATAGAATTATAGATGAAAACAATAGTTTACACTAGTATACAATGCAAGTACATACTTTATTATGAGTCCCTATGTGGAGGTAATGAGGGGATTGTACTTAATCTTGCCTTTTTGTCTTGTAAGTTTAATCTGGATAAGCTATATTTCAAGCGTTCTTTCTTATTTTGTAATAGCTTCAATCTAGCTAATTTCAGTTCATCAATATCACCTTTAGAAATTCTGTTCGCAGTAATTCCTTTTATACCACTTAACGAATCTCTATTACTTTTAGCGGCATTTTCTAATCGTACTTGCTGTAGATCAACCTTGCTTGCCAAATTAGTTTTCTTTCTCTTAAGTTTGCTCAATTCTTTCTCTATCTTTAAAACTAATGCATTTATTTGTGGTTGAACTTCATTTTGAATGTTTCTTTTGGCACTCTCTAGATCCAGTTCTGGTACTAAACCGAAAACCTTATTGGTGCTCAACACCTTCTTTAATCGTGGTATATCTTTTGTAGCATTGTCTATGGTCTTGAGAGAATCATTAAGTAATGCAACAGATGCGCTCAACGAGCTTATACAATTAGATAAGCTATTATAAGTATGAGACATTATCAACTATTGATATTTCAATGTTGTTGTTTTGATTAAAAGTTCAAACATGAATATCGTTTGCGCGTAAATTGTGGTGATAAAAAATCAACTGATAATTAAACCTCCCACAATTTTCATTAAAAGCGTTGCCTTTACGGATGATATTGATTGATTGCCATGACAAACACGTACTTACCTATTCATTTGGACGTTGAAAAATCAATTACGAAAAATCAATCTAACTTGAATGATGTATCAGCAAATAACGAAGTTGTTAACCGAAGGAGATCAAATTCACAGTCCCAAGTAATATCCACACCAACGGCACTGAGTCGAAGTAAGGAAAAACCAAACAAAAGAAATCATGTACTATATTTTGTAACTCTAACTCCATTGAATGATACATTCATTAAGAAGCAGTTACTGGTGCCATATTTTCCTGAAACTAGAAAGCTTGGTAGGCCGGCTGGGTCAAAAGTTAAACCGGACATTACCAATGGATTCTTTGATTCACGAGTTCTAAGTAGAAGTCATGCAGCTATGTTTATTGATGCATCTAGTGGCAAAGTAATGCTAAAGGATTTAGGATCGTCTAATGGAACATATGTTAACGAAGAACGCATTGGTAATGATCCTGTTGAGATTAAGATTGGAGATATTATCTATTTGGGGTTCAATATCCAAGCGGATACAAATCATAAACAAATAAGTGCCAAGGTGGAAAACATAAATGTAATGCAAAACTTCTATACTTCATCTTCTACAATACCATCTTCATTCAATTTTAAAAACCAACTGACAATGGATACACCAGAATTCAAACACTATAATTTCATTCAAGACATAATATCTAAACTTCCAAATACAAAAAAAGCCATAAAGACTAATGAACGGCACTTATCTTTCGAAAATGCATTGTTTGGTGATATAAATCCGAATTTAGAAGATACATTATTAGGTTTAAGTACTAATGGAAACTGTGGAATATTCAATAATGCACAAATTACGAATGCAAGTAGCTTAGATAGTGCAATCAGGGTTCTAACTACAAACCTTTCCAAAATCAGGCACCAAAATAATACCTTAGCTACATTGGAAGAGTTCATAATAGATTATCAAGCAAGATTGAATGAGCTTAACTCCAATTTTTTGAAACAGGAATTCGAAAGCAAATTAAAAAAGCTTGAAGACCAAATATCCGAAGAGAAAAATCAAACCCAAGAAACAAAAGACAAGCATAAAAGTTACATAGCAGAAGCCACTCAAATTGCTGACCAATTACGTAAAGAAGTATCCATTCTAACTAATGAGAAACACGCATTGAATCAGAAAATTAATGAAATTGATAAATTGCATGAAAAAGGCTTGAATGCCAATAAAAAGGAATTGATTCGAGCCAACGAAGTTGTTAACATTGAAAATTTTACATCAAAGGATTTTAATATAGATAACACTAATTCTAATGGTAAACATGTAACGGAAATTATCAAATCACGATCTAATGATGATGACAAGAAACAAGAAGTAACATCCTCGAACGATAAAAATATTCAGGATTGTAAGAATTATGCTTTATCTGATATAAACGATATAGACTGTTCGGTTATGGACTACTCAGACGAAAAGAAGATTGAAAATCAACCAACGTCAACCCCCCCTATATCAGATAATGAACTGGAAACTTCAAGAAATATACCGAATGCTACCGATAACGAGGCAGATATAGAGCCAGGTAGTTCAATTAATTCCCTAGATAAAGGAATTAATCATAAGAAGGGCTCTTATTCCGCAATGTTGCAGCTTCTACCGCTAAAAGATAAGATAACAATTGCGTTATATTTCACACTCCTTCTATTGGTTATTCAAAGCATAGAGAGGAACCGAGGTATGGTATTCGGATTATCTATTATATTATTTATAAACGTATTTCAAAGACTTTCTACTCAAAACTGAATAAATAGCTTATAATATAGTATAGATGCCGTAATTATAGCCTGCATATAATATCGAAGAATTGTAGTATAACTCACACCATGAAATTAAATATTGTCTTGGGTAGATGCTATTTTAACTGAAAAGACGCAATATGCATATATTGCAAGCATGTAGACGGATGGAGCATCGCTCCATTTCATCGCTTATTGAAAACCAAAAAAGGCAATTTTTACTTACAGCGACAGCTACTCTAGTTGGGTCAATGATAATGAACGATAATAATCGTTTAGCAAATAAGATGGAGAAGGGACAATTACATTATAAAGATGCCAATGCTATATTTAACAAGGCATTAGAGGCTCAGGAAAGTAAATACTTTTCAAGAGGTAAAGTGAATTATCCGGGACATGTACCATTATTTACCTTCGAAAAATTATTGATGATTGCTGGCTCCTCACTTGGTGCATATTTACATCCTGAAAGAAATGAATTTATAGTTGCGTTAGGTGAGTCTACGGCAATAACACCCGTTTTAACCAAGTTGCAAACGCAAATGTTGTCAGACTCAGTTGGCCGTCAAATATTAAGAGAAAGACCTAGAATCACATCCACGTCATTAGATCTAGATAAGCTCAGACAGCTACCAGACAACACAATTGGTAAGACATATGTCAACTGGTTGGATAGGGAAGGTGTCAGCCCTGATACAAGAGTTCCTGTGAAATATATCAATGACGAAGAATTAGCATACATATATCAAAGATACAGAGAATGTCATGATTTTTACCATTCTATAACAGGATTACCGATAATAATAGAAGGGGAGATTGCTGTTAAACTATTAGAATTTATGAATATCGGAATCCCTATGTCTGGTTTAGGGGCTTTGTTTGCTCCTTTGAGATTGAAACCTAGTCAAAAAGAACGCTTGTATGATATTTATTATCCTTGGGGATTCAAAAGTGGTCTTAATTCAAAACCTTTGATTAATGTGTACTGGGAAAATATTTTAGAAGAAGATATAAACGAATTTAGACATAAAATGGGAATTGAACAACCTCCAGATTTGAGAAATTTAAGGAAAAAGTACTTCGAAGAATTAAAAAAGAAAAAGAAGGTCTAATTTAAAGCATTATATGTGTATTTTATTTACTTTATATATACATATAAAGAATGTAGTTATGATTTATTGAATGTGTAGACCGCAATAGCATTAATGATAATCGTATCAATAAGTAGGCGCGGCTAGAAGATCATTCCAAAATTTGAATTGCAGCAAGTTTCCATTTTTTTTTATATATGGACATTTAGCTATAAGCATTTATCAAACAAGTAAACCTTATAAAAGCGCTAGAAATAGACTATTCGTTGTATTATTATTATTTTATTGTTATTTAAGTGTTAATTATCAAAATGTCTAACTTGGTTTATCAATATTTTTTGAAAAAAGTATGTAATTTCAAACGTCAATTCTTTCTGGATGGCACTAACAAAAATAGACAGAACTTGATCATATTGTGAACGTAGGAGGACCAGACGAAGATCCGTATTTTGAAGAAATTCCAGAGGATGATTTACATTTTTACCAACGTAAAGGTGCTAAAAGAAAGAGAAGGTTGCCTGAATTCATTCCAAAGCACGATTTGCTAATTTTGGAATCTATTAAAAAAAGTGCATATAGATTAGACTTGCAACTAAGCTTCTGTGGATTTAGACTCGGTTGGGCTGGAATAATTGGATTACTACCATGGATAGGTGATATTATTGCTGCTTGGTTTGCCTATAGACTAGTATCGAAAGCGTCAGAGATTGAGGGAGGATTACCTGCGTCGATACGCCTGAAAATGATGGCAAACGTTGCATTTGATTTTGGTATTGGATTAATTCCAATTGTTGGTGATTTTATCAACATCATGTACAAATGTAATTCTAGAAATTTTATCAATTTAGAGAAATACTTGGTGAAGAAGTATTCCAAACATGCACCTGTGCCAGTAACAGCAGCGAATCAGACTAAGCTGAAGGAACTACGTGGGAATAATTATGATGCTGGTAATGGGTTACGTGACAATAACCCGAGTGTTGGCAATAAAATCCAAGATAATACACATGAACTTGTGTGAACAAAACAAGCACAAGGAATGCTAAAGATATTATTTCGTCTGTTATCAATTTATCCAGCGCCAATGCTTTCGAAAGCAGTATAGGCGAATACTATAGAAACTTCTATATTCATTTGTGTATTTCTTATTGTAATATAAATAATAGCCTGCTATTTACTTATTTCTTTGAAACCGTCCTCAAGTGAGTTTAATCTTGATTTGAAGTCCTCAACAAACAGATAGAGTTGATCTAATTTCATGAAATCTAGTTCTAATTCATTACACCTACTTAATATAAGATCAATTTCATTGATTTCTTTCTCTAGATCTAGTTGCTTTTGTAGGTATTCTCCGTTAACAAAGTCTTGTTTAGCATTAACAGCATGAAATGTTTTCTCCGATAAATTAGATATATGATCATTAATCTTATACATCAAATAATCAAAATTAACGGCCAAGTTCTTGAGTACTAATGGATCTTCATCTTTATCAGCCATTTCATTTTTTTTTGTTGTATATTGATATAAGGTGAAATCATATATTTCATTTTTCCGCCTCAATCACTCGATCTTCGACTCAAAATTAACATTCTCAAGGATTATTTAAAGACCAATCTTCTAAAAAGAATAACTGATAACCATTGGACAACCTACATAATGTCATCGAGTTCTTCTTCTGGATCTTACTCCCTTTCAAAGATTAATCCAAAATTATTACGAAGAATTTGTATGTATATATGTAATCACCCCTTGCTCGATTGTCTTATCGAATCGAGTAGGGAAGCGATTACTTCGAAACAACTATGACTACTGCGAAATTATGACATCAATTGAATACTAACAAAACGATAGATCGTGCTTGCAGGCCATCTCTTAATGAGCCGAACTTAGCATTGAATTTAGAGATTTGTGATTACGTGAACGCTAAACAAGGATCGACCCCCCGTGAAGCAGCCATAGCCGTGGCGAAACTTATCAGTCAAAGAGACTCCCAAACTTCTGAGTTAGCTATTTCATTATTGGATAATTTAGTGAAAAATTGTGGGTATCCCTTCCAATTACAGATTTCCCGTAAAGAATTTTTAAATGAATTGGTCAAAAGGTTTCCTGAAAGACCACCATTGCGTTATACAAGAGTGCACCGCTTGATTTTATCGCAGCTTGAAGAATGGTATCAGACCATATGTAAAACGTCTAAGTACAAGGAAGACTTCGGATATATTAGAGATATGCATAGATTGTTGTCAAACAAGGGCTATATCTTCCCTGAAGTCAAAGTAGAAGATGCTGCGGTATTAAACCCCTCTGATAATTTAAAATCTTTAGAAGAATTACAAAAAGAAGAATCGATTGTCCATAGTGCCAAATTGCAAGAGTTAATTAGAAGAGGCAGACCTCAAGATTTACAAGAAGCTAACAAATTAATGAAAATCATGGCTGGATTTAAGGATGATAATATTGAAGAAAACAAAAAACAAGTTACTGATGATGTCGCTAGATTAAAAAGAA
The DNA here is from genome assembly GCA_900006135.1 of Debaryomyces tyrocola. Lineage (NCBI taxonomy): Eukaryota > Fungi > Ascomycota > Pichiomycetes > Serinales > Debaryomycetaceae > Debaryomyces > Debaryomyces tyrocola. Next base: position 44,590 of record LN874550.1, read on the forward strand.
AAGTTGAAATTTTGGGTGAAATGTTACATAATATCGAAGCTTCTGGTGCTAAGATTGATGACTCAAATGAAGCTGTAATTGAATTATATTCTTCAGTCAAAAGCTCTCAACCTATCATAACAAAAATCATTGAAGAGCATGATGACGATGACAAAGTTAACGAATTATTGGCATTAAATGATAACGTTAATCAGTTGGTTCAAAAGTTCCAATTATTAAAAAGTGGTGACATCAATGAAGCATCTAAAATCCAAGTTCAAAGTGGTAGCAATAATAATGATACCTTAAACTTGATTGATTTTGATGATGATGCTCCAATAAGCAATGATAAATCCGGCCGTGATGATCAAGGTTATAATGACTTATTAAGCGATTTATCAAATTTACAATTTACCAATAATACAGATAACAATACTAATGTGAACTTATTTGGAGCTGGTGGTTCAATTGCTCTTGGTGGTAATCTACAGACTTCTATTCAACAGCCATTACCAACTAGTGGTAATCTGAGTAATTTCGATATTTTGTCAGGATTAAATTCTCCTTCACCTCAACTTCAATCAAATACGACAACCTCAACGAATAATCAGTTAGATCCTTTTGGATTAAGTTTTCCACCATCGACACCAAGCCAAGTTCAGAACCAAACCAACTTCCAATCTACTAATTTAATTAACCAATCGTCGGCTTTAAAGATTGAAACTGGTATATTTAATTCTTCAACAAGTACTAACTTATCAGGAAAATTATTGTTCAGTAATTTGCAATCTACCGCTTTAACTAATTTCAAGTTTATGCTCGCTGTTCCAAAAAGTTGTAAATTAAACTTGAAGCCTCAATCAAGCGACGTCATTCATGGGAATAACAAACAGAGCGTAACACAAGAATTCTCGATTGAAAACAACATGAATAAACAATTAAAAGTTAAATGGAAAGCTGAATACAATATCGGTAACGAGCATAAAGAGGAAACTGGTGTTAGTCTCTTAAATAATTAGATTCCGTAGATCGTATGTTTTATAAAAAATTTTTTATCATAATGATATAGCTGCTTTATTGTCAATTCAAAATCCTGACTTATAGTATGTAATGAGCAATGCATTTCTTAAAATAAAAGCTATCACGTATATCCAAACCTAAAGAACTAAAAGCGTATATATATATATATACTTATGGTTTCACTAAAACATCATTAATTACAAAAATATACCCATTATCAACTTGTTTAACAGTTTCTACCTTGATCCATTCATCCCCTGTCGAAATTTTAAACTTGTCGGATCCTTCTTGTTTAATTTTTACCTGTTTACCGTTGATTAAATTTGTAATAATTTCGTCATTGCTGGTAACAAACTTATCTTTGAAATCAACAATGACATGGCCATTCAAAAAATTCTTCAAATTTTCACTCACTATCCTATCATCATCGGAATTCCCCGTCAACTCAGTTGGAAATTCCCAAGGTTTTAAATTGTTCAATTTATTACTGATTGAATCGTCAGAAGGAGCAATAATAATCATGGACTGCTTAGAATCTGCAGTCTTCATTGCTAATTCTGGATCATCCCTTATATATCCAGTGAATATCGTTATAGATTGCAATTGGGGTAAGATAGATTGAAGTAAATTTTGATGGGTATCTTGCTCTTCAATATCAAATACATTTTGCATTGACCTTTTGTCACCTTTACTGGATCCTTCATCCAGAACTTCCGGCCTATAAACATTTTTAGCTTCTCTTTTTTCATTCTCATTCTCAAGCCCTTCTTTCAAAGATTGCAAGTTATAAACGTTTTTAGCCTCTCTTTTTTCATTTTGCTCTTGCTGTGTGTTTGCTTCAAATTGCTCCAAGTCAATAACATTTTTCCCATCCCTTTTATCATGGCCCTCTTCATGTAAAGATTCCTTAAACAGATCTAAATCAACAACGTTCTTGCTCATAACTAAATGAGCTAGTACGGATACGTATAATATACTTGATAATTTCATATTAAGTTGCCTATAATCAAATATAAGACCAAATTTGTAATTCTTTTTTTAGTTATTATCTCATAATCTAGTCACGATAAAAAAATAACACAAAACAGACATACTTTACTCTACAACTTTATAAATGACAAAATTAAGTATTTTACTATGTAAATGTTTAAAGAGAACTATGTAGGCACCGAAAAATAATAAATTAGCGCAAAAGAATTGATAATAAAAATGAATTATTAAGATTTAGAAATTAATTGAAAATCCTTTTTAAACATTAAGCCAGACTGTAGCATTAAACATTGATCTAAGTTGATTAGAAAACGGTTAAACCGACTAAAGCAAGACCAGCTAAAGTGGTAACCATCTTAGCAGCAATGTTGGCAGCACCAGAGTTGGAAGAGGAGGAAGAATCAGACGAAGAGCTAGAGCTAGAACCAGAACCAGAACCAGAGTTGGAATCGGAATTAGAATCGGAGCTTGAGCCTGAAGTAGAAGACGACTTAGAAGTAGAAGAAGACTTCTTGGATGAAGAAGACTTAGTAGCACATGTAGTTTTTTCTTTACCACTGACCTTAACGTCCTTGAATTCCTTACAGGAAATATCACCATCAGATTCAAAGTAGAAAGCACCGGAAACCTTCTTCAAGGAGTTGAAAGTACCGTTGTCGAAAGTACCGCTCATGTTGACAGTACCACTAACGGTCTCTAACTTAGGAAAACCATCAAGAGTGTTCAAGTTGTCATTGCTGTTAATATTTAAAGCACCACCAATCTTTTCTAACTTAGGGAAGTCTAATTCTTCTAACTCACTATTCTTAGTGATGGATAAAGAATCACCAATAGACTTCAATTTCTTGAATTCAATAGTGTCTAAAGCGTTAGAATCTAAGGATAACGAGTTAGAAATCTTAGTTAAGTTAGCAACACTCAAAGAGTTAATAGATTGTAAGTAGACGTCGTTAGCTTCTTCTAATTGATCTAAAGAAACGTCGACCTTTTCAGCATTGTAGGAAATAGATAATTCATCAGTGACTTTTTGCAAACCAGAGTCGATGGTTGAGATATCAGCGTTGTTGTTGACGTTGAAAACCTTCAACTTGAAGACGTTAATACCTTCTAAGGAAGTTAAACCAGTGTCAGAAATGATAACTTCATCAGCAGAAGTGATACCGGAAGTTAAACCAGTCTTTTCTAAAGCTGGTAAAGCGTTATAGTTAAGGGTACCGACTGTGGTTAATTGAGCCAAGTTGACGGTAGCTAAGATGGTGTTACCGTCTAAATTAAGTTTACCCGAAACTAATTGTAAGGTTGCTGCATTTAATGAGGTGGCTTCGGTAGCATTGTTGACATGAAGATTACCGTAGAGCTCTTCAACACCATTCAATTCAATAGAACCGAAAGAATCACCCTTGATAGTGATGTCACCGACAGCAGTAGAACAAGCAGCAATAGATGCAATATCTTCCGACTTGGTGGCGGTGAAGTCCTTGAAAGAACATGCCTTACTGACACTTGGAGTAGCGGTGGTTAAGGTAGAGTCTAAATAATGTTAGTAGTGCACAAATCAAATCGGCTATATTGTCGGAATTCAGAACTTTTTAAGACGGACGGAAAAAGTGGCTTACCGTGGTTTAATCCCGTTCACCGAATGGAATGTTGATGAGCTTCTTAGAGGCATCAATGCTAGTGATATACTTCTGGTGCCATTGAAAACCGCTCAAAAAATAGTTTCATTTGTTCCACTTGCTTATTGTTCCATAACTCTTCGCATACGAAATTTTTGGCTTAAACCTCTAATGCTCATATTCGCCGTCTTAAGAGTACTTTATCTGACGTATTGCTCCTTAGTCTCGTAGAACCTCGGCCCAATTCATCAGCGACCCATTTTCGCTGGTTCCATTATTCAATCTAATAAGTACTTACTATTAGCACCGAGTGCAAATCCACTTAAAGCGGAAATGGCGAATAATTTTTTAATTTGCATTATTATTCTATAATACTAGTAGAAGAACAGTATAAATTTAGAAAATTATATCCTCTGGATTTTAAAGGGATGTGTACCCTATTTATTTGGTTTGGAAATCCGCCTTAAATCGGCTACTTCACTTGAGAATATGAAAAACTCCCTTCGCTTATTTCCGGGTCCTTAAACCAAGCCATTATTCAATTACGAGGGTGTTACCGGGGATGCTGGCTATTTCCCAATCATAGTCAATAATAACCCCTCCACTATAAATTACTATTGATGTACTCCTTACGCTATGATATCCCTCGTGGCATATGAAACATGAAGCATATCAGCATGCTACAAAAATTGCATTTTATTTGTTTATGCTACACCGGAAGCACCTATATTTACTAGAATCCTAACTCGGTATGTAAATCTAAACGGCAAGGTTTAAACGATATCAACATACCCAATTAGATAGTTCAAGTGTGTACATTTGATGGGCATTCCGAGCTTTCATAAATTACCTGATTCGGCAATTAATAAATAGTAGGTTGAAATTCTAAAAATATTTCTATTGTTCTTGTGTCGCACAACAACTGAATCCGATTCACTTGGGCACATTAAATTAACAAAAGAAGCACAAGGCATTTCAGGGCTAATAATTGGCTGTGGATAATTTGAGGCATGGGGTTATATAATACAATAATTAACCGTACAGTTGAGATAAATTGAGGGACCTTTTCGACGAGAAAACAATGTGGCGTAGCAAAAGGCTATTGTTATTATTGAGCATTCGTATGAGGACAATTTAGAAATTACTACGAATTGTGGACGGAATTGTTATAGATTCTAATAGATAATAGCATGGCTCAAGGGTAATGGGCATAGCAAAAAATTCGAGGAATGGACTATTGTAGTTTTATCGAGTTGAAAGGTGCGGGTGAATTCATAAGCCTCATTGGGCGGATTTAGGAATGTACGAGAAATAAGGAGTCCACTGTGGTTCGTAAACGAAAGCCATATAGAGTTCACATGTATGTCAACGTTCATATATTCAAATCTTAGCGTTTAAATTTTCTTCGAGAACATTAGACAAACTACGCTGAAGAACCTGTGACCAGATGTTGCTCGGGTGCAATGTCCGAAAGTAGACTTACGGTAATGGCTTGCTAGAGTCGCATTCATTGGACAGACATTTTCTGATGTAGCCTTGCATGTTTCTACAGATCTGATCAAGTTGCGGTACACTAATAAATTTTCGGGTAGAAGCTAAAAAATACCCCCTGTTGCATTGATTTAGCCGTAATTTGGATGTTTCCCATCCTCGTTGCCTCAAGCGAAAAAGATTGATCTAAGAAATTTCTTGACAACTGATTTATACCGATAAGCTAATTTGAAGAAAGTTGATTGGTAGTCAAATTTTACCTTCGGTAGATTGGTCCTTATTATATGTTCAATACGTACTACGTATTGAGAATTTGTATTGAAGTTAAGTTCTTGTGTTTAGCGTTATTTCATAATTCATCGTATTGTTATAAGACACTAGGGTATGAAGATTTCCAAATAGGCCTCATCCTATATACATGCATTTGATATAACGATAACTATAACATATCAATCTACGGTGCAAGTATAGAACAAATTTATTAAACAATTTATATACATTCAATGTCTCTTATGTTTTTAAACTTTTTCAGCTAATTCTTCTAACAACTTGAAATTACGTTGCTCGATTGATCCGTTACCTGGTAATCTTGATGAGCCCATGAGATAATTATCAACCTCTCTGGCACATTGCCTTCCTTCTTGGATACCCCAAACAACTAACGATTGACCTCTTCTACAGTCACCTGCAGTAAATAAGTTATCCTCGTTATTTACCTTGTAACCATTTGGTTCCAAAGTTGAAATTGTACCTCTCTTAGTCTTCGTGACTTCTAAATTATCAGCATCGGGTCCAATAAAACCCATCGACAACAAGACAACATCCGCTGAGAAAAATTCTTCACTTCCTGGAACTTCTGCCATTTGCCATGCCCCACTATCTGAGCGTTTCCACTCAACTCTAATGGTCTTGATACCTTTCACATTGCCTTCACCGTCGTCCACAAATTCCTTAGATAAAATGGAATATTCTCTTGGATCTTTACCATAATGCTCAGTGACTTCAGTGTGACCATAATCAACCCTAAAGACTCTTGGCCATTGAGGCCATGGGTTATCTTTTGGTCTTGCGGTTGGCGGATTAGGTAATAATTCGAAGTTGGTGACTGATTTGGCTCCATGTCTCGTTGATGTACCTAAACAATCGTTACCAGTGTCACCACCACCAATGACAATGACATGTTTACCTTCTAATGTCTTTTTGATTTCCTCCAAATCATTGTCTAGCAATGCTTTAGTATTTTTATGTAAAAGTTGCATTGCAAAATTGATATTATTCAATTCACGACCCTTGATTCTAAGATCCCTGGGAATGGTTGAACCGACTGCAAAGATGACTGCATCGGTAGAAGATTTGATTTCTTCGATGGTAATATCTTCACCAATGGTTGTTGAACAAATAAATTCAACTCCTTCAGCAGTCATCAAATCAGTTCTACGCTTGACAATTCTTTTATCTAATTTCATGTTTGGAATACCATACATTAATAAACCACCTGGTCTGTCGCTTCTTTCATACACCTTCACAGAATGACCAGCCTTATTTAATTGATCAGCCGCAGCTAAACCGGCTGGACCAGAACCAATAATTGCAACAGTTTTACCAGTTCTATGCTGAGGTGGTTCTGGTTTAATCCAACCCTGTTCAAAACCATGATCAATGATTGCACATTCAACAGATTTGATATTGACAGGATCGCTATTAATACCTAAGACACAAGCACCGTTACACGGAGCTGGACAAATTCTACCAGTGAATTCTGGGAAGTTGTTGGTCATTAATAATCTTTGTAATGCATCATACCATCTATCCTGGAAAACTAATTCATTCCACTTTGGGATAACGTTTGAAATTGGACAACCTGTATCCGACGTACAGAATGGAACTCCACAATCTATACATCTGGCAGTTTCGTATTTCAATTCATCCTTTGTGAGCCTTGAAGTCATTTCGTTCCAGTCGTTAGTTCTCTTCTTCGCATCTCTATACTTCTCATTACGACGCTTGTATTTCATAAACCCCCTTAATTTATCCAATTTAGCAACAGATTTCTTTTCAACTTCAGTATCAAAAATAGTATCTTCCACGTCCAAAACCTTTGGTTCATGGCTACCATCCTTAGCTGACACCGCATTCTGACTTGGACGGTGAATATGTCCTTTCCTAATTTTCGCAGCTTCCCCATTGGTTGCATCACTATCAGGGTCTTCCTTGATTGATTTGATGAAAGTATTAAGTTCATTCTTCTTAGCTTCTTCATGCTTTCTCTTTTCATTTTCTAACACCTTCTTATAATCATAAGGCAAAACCTTAACAAATCTAGGTAAAATTCTATTGAAATTGTTCAAAATATTTTCAGCGACTGCAGATGAAGTGTAATGGCGATGGTCTTCAATTAAACCTCTTACAAAAGCAATTTCAGAAGCTTCTGTAATTTGGGAAAGTTCAACATTTTGACTATTAACTTTATCACCAAAATCTTGTGCCATATCTAAAACGTACGCGATACCACCACACATACCGGCTGCAAAATTACGACCTGTAGATCCCAAGACAACAACCCTACCACCAGACATATATTCACATCCATGATCACCAGTACCTTCAACAACAATGTTTGCGCCAGAATTTCTAACTGCGAATCTTTCTGCAGCAACCCCTCTAATAAAAGCAGCACCTGAAGTAGCACCGAAAAATGCTGTATTTCCAGCAATAATTTGGTCTTCAGCATTGAACTTGGATTCCTTTGGTGGGTAAACAATAATTCTACCACCAGATAAACCTTTACCAACGTAATCATTGGCATCGCCTTCTAATTCCAACGTAATCCCGGGAGCCAAAAATGCACCAAAGGATTGACCAGCAGAACCATTTACATTAACATGGATTGTATCATGTGGTAAACCTTGCTCACCAAAAATCTTTGAAACCCTATACGATAAAGTTGTACCTAATGAACGATCAGTATTGACAACATCGCAATCAATGGTAACAGGTAAACCCCTTGCTAAAGTTATTTCAGACTCATCTATTAACTTGTTATCAATTCTAACGTGTAGTCTATGATCTTGTTTTTTGACGCAGTGAGTCGCGACACCTGGTCTAATAGTATGCGCAGGGGTCAAGATTGGAGACAAATCAATATTAGCATTCTTGGTATTTCTTAAGTCTTCTCTAACTTTCAATTTCTCCGTTCTTCCTATCATCTCATTCACCGTTCTAAATCCTAGATTAGCCATAATACCCCTCAATTCATTAGCCAAATAGTACAAAAAATTAATAACATGCTCCGGTGTACCAGTAAACTTTTTTCTCAATTCAGGGTCTTGCGTTGCAATTCCTACAGGACATATATTAAGGTGACACTTACGCGTAAGGATACACCCCAATGCAATCAAAGGAGTAGTTGCAAACCCCCATTCTTCTGCACCCAATAAAGCAGCGACTGCGATATCACGACCAGTTCTAAGTTGACCATCAGTCTGCAAAACAACCCTACCTCTCAAGTCATTCAAAACTAAAGTCTGATGGGATTCTGCTAATCCCAACTCCCATGGTAAGCCAGCATATTTAATTGAAGTTAATTTGGCGGCACCGGTCCCGCCATCACCACCAGATATCAAAATATTCTCTGAGCCCGCTTTAGCAACACCTGCTGCAACAATACCTACACCAACTTCGGAAACTAATTTAACAGAAGTCCTTGCTCTAGGATTCGAGCATTTTAAATCGTACAACAATTGTTTCAAATCTTCAATAGAGTAAATATCGTGATGTGGTGGAGGAGAAATCAAACCAACTCCTGGGGTTGAATGCCTAGTTTTACCAATCTGTTCAGACACTTTATGACCTGGTAATTCACCACCTTCTCCAGGCTTAGCACCTTGGGCCATTTTAATCTGCAACTCATCAGCATCAGATAAATAATAAGAAGTAACACCAAATCTTCCAGATGCAATTTGCTTGATAGCAGACCTCATAGTATCACCATTTGAATGAACCAAAGACCTAGCCGAATCCTCACCACCTTCACCTGTATTTGACTTACCACCTAATCTATTCATGGCAACTGCTAAAGTAGAATGAGCTTCCATCGAGATTGACCCGTAAGACATTGCCCCAGTGAAGAAACGACGTACGATTTCGGTCCAAGGTTCAACTTGATCAATTGGAATTGACTGAGAACTTTCATAGTCAAAATCTAGTAAGCCTCTTAAAGTACAATTCTTAATTGCTTCATATTCTTTCTTGGAGTATGCTTCATAAGCGATCTCATTCTTATTCTTTACTGCATCCTGCATCGAGGCTATGGCTGCAGGTTCATTGATATGAGAATCACCCCCATCTCTCCAGTGATATTCACCTGTCTCTGGCAATGCAACAGGCTTTATAGTTTCTCTTGAAGGGTAACCTACGTCGTGTAAAGAAAAAGCATCTTGGGCGACATACTCAAAAGTAATACCTTTAATTCTTGAAGCAGTACCAGCAAAACATCTGTCAATCACAGAATTATCTACTCCCAAAGCTTCAAAAATTTGAGCACCTTTATACGAGGCTAATGTCGAAATACCCATCTTTGACATGACCTTTAAAATACCAGAATCAACTGCTATTTTATAGTTCTTAATAATTTGATCGTCAGTCAAGGAAGCTTTTAACAAATTTTCTTTATTCATACGAACCAAAGTTTCTAAAGCCAAATATGGATTGATACCATCAGCACCATAACCAACTAAACAACATGCATGATGAACTTCTCTTGCTTCCGCGGTTTCAATTATAATGGCCACTTTAGAACGTTGCTTTTGCCTGACTAAATGATGATGAACTGCACCAGTGGCGATTAATGCAGAAATTGGGATTCTATTAAAGCTTGTGAGCTTGTCAGACAAAATAATAATTTGATGATCGTCAGCAATAGCTTTAGAAGATGCTTGGCAAATATTATCGATTTTATTAATATAACCTTGAATACCTTCAGCTTTATCAAATGTAATATCAATATTGGTAACGGACCATTTTGGATAGACTTTTTCGATATTCTTGATAGCATTCAACTCTAAAGATGATAAGACAGGAGATTTTAATAATAACCTGTTACACTGGTCTGGTTTCATTTCCAATAAGTTACCTTGAGGCCCAACGTAGCATTCTAGAGACATAACAATTTCCTCTCTTATTGGATCAATAGGCGGATTAGTAACTTGGGCGAATAATTGACGGAAATAGTCATATAATAATTTAGGTTGTTCCGAAATACATGCTAATGCATTGTCATTACCCATAGAGCCTAAGGCTTCTTTACCCTCGGCCATAGGTGCTAAAACCAATGATATTTGTTCATGAGAATAACCAAATGCAACTAACCTAGGATCAGTTTGGACCGTTATATCTTGAGATTCAGGGTTTTCAATTAAATTAACATCTCTTGATTCTAATTTACTAAATAAATCATCCATACTAATCATATTAGCTAAAACCCATGACTTGAAATCAAATCTTGAAGCAACTTTATTCTTCAATTCACGATCATCAACGATACGTCCCTCTTTAGTATCAACTAACAACATTCTGCCTGGTTGCAACCTTCCTTTTTGTAAAATCTTTTCTGGTTCAATTTCAATTACTCCAACTTCAGAGGCACAGATCATACGATCATCGTCAGTGACATAATAACGACAAGGTCTTAAACCATTACGATCTAAATTCGCACCACAATATCTACCATCAGCAAATGTAAATAAAGCGGGACCATCCCAAGGTTCCATAAGACATGCAGCCCATTCATAAAATGCTTTTTTCTTAGAATCAATGTGGGTATCGTTTTGCCAAGCCTCTGGAATTAACATCATCACTGCTTCTGGTAAGGATAAAACACCATTAATAACTAATAATTCCAAAACATTATCAAATGCGGCAGAATCCGAGCCCCCTTCTTCAATAATAGGATATAATTTATCTAATTCATCACCGAATAATTCGGATTCCATAACACCTTCCTTAGCTCTCATCCAATTTTTGTTACCTCTTAAGGTATTGATTTCCCCATTGTGTGCTGCCCATCTTAATGGTTGCGCTCTGTCCCATGATGGAAATGTATTGGTAGAGAAACGAGAATGAACTAAAGCAAAATGAGCCTCGTATTCAGCATTCACCAAATCATGATAATAAGCATAGACTTGGTTTGGAGCTAACTGACCTTTATAGACGATAGTTTTTGACGACAAGGAACAAATATAAAACCAATTGTGTAATCCAATAGTATGGGTACTTTGCTTTCTTAAGATGAATAATTTTTTTTCAAAGTCCATTTGATAGTTCTTTTCGAATTCTTCTTCCGAAATCTCTTTATGTTGGCCATCAAATAACTCACTCAATACAATTGCTGGTTGCAAAATCATTGGTTCTCTCGACAACGAAGCTGGTCCTAAAATGGAAGAATCGTGAGGAACTTTTCTCCATCCTAAGACCTTTAATCCTAATGTGTTTGCTATGCTTTCAAACGTTTTTCTGGATTTTTCAAATACATCGTCGTCTTTCTTGAAAAAAATATTACCGGTACCGTACTGGCCCAATTTTGGCAAATCGATATTACAGTAATACTTGAACTCTCTCAAGAAAAACTTGTGTGGCAAAGAAGATAACAACCCTGCACCGTCACCATCCTTGGGATTTAATTCTCCTCCTCTATGGGTCATATTACATAACAAATTTCTACAATCAGAAACTATTTTGTGGGAAGCTTCTCCCTTGATATGACAGGTGAATCCTACCCCACACGCATCTTTCTCGTATTCTGGGTTGTACAAACCTTTTGCTGTTGGCAAGGTCGAAGCCCAGGACTTGTTTTCTGGGGTCTCGTCATATTTATAAACGTTAGTTTCAAACTCTTCTTGCGGTAAGTATGAAGCCATTGCTAACTTGTTAGTATTCTATTATTTAGTTCAATTAAGCCTTGATCAAACCCACAATGAATTATAAAGAAAGCTTCCAGCAAATAGCTACTACTGTCCAATTGAATATGAGCATAGCCATCAACTTATAGTGTTCAATGAACACGAATATGTCAAATATAATAAAAAAGGAGGGGAACTTCTAAAGGCCGATACCGCACAGCCAATCAAGATAACTTCATAATCATCATACATATGATTTTGTGTCATATTCGATAGCAGCCTTGCAAGAAGCTTCTATGATGGTTGTATAGAGTGCAAATAAACATTTGGTAGTGATCGGGCATCAAATATAGATATGTCACTTCTTAAACATTCAGGATGATGATAAGTATACGTACTCTAACTGAAAGTGTCTAGTATATTAGCAAAATGGTTATGAAGAAGCAACTTATACTTTTTCTATATGAACAGGAACGTTAGATTGTCGGCAAATTGAGTAGACAGGAATAAGGTTCAGCACTTCAATCGCTAGAATATATAGTCAATATATATCTTATAAGTTACACTATGGTTAAAGAAAGAAAGAATAAATTGTCCTTTGGAGTTAATCTATTTATTAGATAGAAATTCCAAAGACGCACATGAAAATTGGCCAATGAGATTTCGGTTCTTATCGAAACAACTGATAAGGGCATGTGCACCACCAGTGCTATGAAATCCAAGCATGATTATAGGCGGGCATTTTAGAGTAGAGGAGGACCCAAATGGACCTAAGGATCACGACTAAATGGTTGCGGACCTACGGCTGTTTCACAATTGAATATTAGGCCTTAAACAAAATCTTATCTCCTTCTCTATCTAATTGGCAATTGAATTTTGACATCCCTAAATATCTGGTAATTTTTCTACACTGACTTGCCTAATAAATTGCATGCAAATTGCTTTGTATAGATATATCTAGGAATTTCCAGTACCAAGACACCTTTGCATGCTGTAGTCGGGTAAAAGCTTTGAACTTTAGGGCTCTCATACGAAAATAAGGTATTGAATAGAGATAACCGAAAAAAGTGCATGTGCTCAAAGCAGTGAATACCATCGGTATACGCTGGCTCGTCTTGGGCTAAGGCCGATGCTAAATACGATCACAGCAGAATATCATTGACGTGTAATAACCGATCTGAAAAATCTGAAAGAATTCCGGGTAACAGTTTGAGGATTCTGATGGCATCTCTTATATATGGTTAAGTAGATATTGAAATGGACTGATGGCTGCAAGGATCTACCCAGAATGACAAACGAATTCCATCAAATATCGTTTCCACCAAGTGTGCTAGACAGGTTGGCTCCGGACATTTCGTTACAAAGACACTTAAACTTAGGATTGAGACCATGTTTGAGAAATTTCAATGAGTTTAAGCCATTAGAGATTTCCACAGGAAATCTACAAGAACTTGAAGGAAATTTTACCGTAGGATCATCAATAGTGAAAAATGGTAATACGACTGTGATTTGCGGAATAACTTTAGGTGTTGTTGAAACACCAAAAAACTCGATATTTGAATCTTCCGACTCTGAGTCCACATACACGTCCGTATACCCAGTGGTGGAAATATCAAGAGGAAGATCAGGGGCACCTACAGACGAAGAAATGATTTTGTCTCAGAAATTATACGAAACCATATTGCATTCTAAAATAATATCTACCAAATCGTTGGAAGCGAAGCCGGGAATGGCGATTGCTAATGACGATGGGAGCTTGGAAATAATATATCCTACTTCAAATGAAACCAGCGATGTTTTCAGTAATATCAAAAGTTATTCATTTGTATTATATGCTCACTTGAAGGTTTTTTCAAGATCAGGACCATTATTTGACGTATGTCATACATCGTTGATAAATGCATTGAAGAATACTAAATTGCCAAAGGTTTACGTGCAAGATTCGTTCAATAATATCAAAGTGCCTATTAGGTCAAAAGGAAATTTTGGGCATTTAAGTAAATCAAATGATGTATTAATTGATGGAAATAAGGCGTTGATGTATGACTTGCCTCTAAACCATGACCAAATTGGGCTTTCGTCGAGTTTTGGTATTATCGAATTGGAATCTAATTCGACTAATGATATGGACGTTGACTCCAAGTCAGTCATATTGGCTGACTTGGAAGGTGATTCAGAGGAGTCTGAATGTCTCTCGAGAGCCAATATAATAATTGATCAAGATAATTCACATATGAAGCATGTGAGTATTGTTGGAGGTGGTGCAAACATTAATATTGACACCATAAAAGAATGCATTCAAATTGCTAAGTTAAGGTCGATGAATGTAAAATAAATATGTGTATAATAATGACCTTAGTATCTACTGAGAATATTAAGAAACAAGAGTTTTATTATAGATAAATACTATCCATTTAAAATTCTAGAAAGAATGCTGTAAAGAAAAAGAAAACAATTAAACTTATGAATTGGTAGTTATTACTTATTAAAATATATATTACATTATTTCCTGTATAATCATATAAAATATTCTATTTATCATCCAAATTTGCATCAGAATTTGGCAAGCTAACATTATCACTGACTATGTTATCTTCCGAGCCTGAACTTAATGGCGATGCAATATTTGATGAAGAATATTCCATTGTATTAACCGGTTTGATACTAATTGATTTATTATAATTCTTATTTTTAGATATTAACCTTTGTTTTCTTCGATTGAAGTTATCGCCGCCCTCATTAAATTCACCACTAGTTGTCTCTTCGTTTATTGGTAATCTGGACTTCTTGCCTGACAGAATAGTTCCATTTGAGGGCGATATTAAAGAATCTGAAGTCTTTGAGACATTTGCTACTTCTTCTTCTTCTTCTTCTTCTTTTTCTTCTTCTTCTTCTTCTTCTCGTTCTTCTTCTTCTTTTTTTTCCTGATTTTCTTGTACCAATTTCAATTCTTCGTGAGAATTTAGAGCTATATCATGTTGATTGAAGTCATCAACTTGTTCTTTTGTCTTAGTCAAATTATTCATCAAATCTTTCAAGTTTTGGTTAAAATTATCCCTTCCCTGTTGGAGCACTGTTTGTAATTGATCACCTCCTAAGAATTCCGAAGCTGGTTTTCTCTTTCTGTAAAACAACAAATACGCAGCACCGGTAATACATTCGGTGGAGTCATTCATTTCACTAACCCTTCCATCATTAAAATAGTACCATTTGTTATCCCTAAAATTTTTGACTGAAGCTGTATAATGGCCCCCTCCAAGTCCACCATAATGATTATCAACAGCAATTAAATCATATATTAAATCGGAATTATCTTTCTCCTTAGATACAAAAGATGACATATCTAATCCTTCGATTGGGAAATCAACGACCATATTAATTTTGTCACTGAAAGACCTCGCACTTTGGAATCTCTTCAAATGTATGGTTAATAAATCACCAGTTGACCAAATTTGAATTGTCTTCGTAGCTTGTTTATGATCCTTACAATTTGGACAATACCATAAATCCTGATCACCTAAAATTTCGGGCGTACTAAAACTCTTCAAACAATCATATAATGAAACAGTAGATTTCTGTTGCTGCTCTAATTTCCTTTTATTGGCTTCTAACTGAGCATTTGGAATGTACGACAAATCTATCCATTTCTGATCTGCTGGTTCTTCAAAAAGTTTTGAAAAAATATCATAATCCCATTCACAAACCAAAGTGGTATTATTGTAAACTAAAACTGGATGATTATCAGTCTTCAACTCAGAGTGATGCGTATGAGCCTTTTGCTGTGACGGTAAATCGCTAACAGAATCAAATAACAGCCCGATATTTTCTGATCCATTATTCTCATTCTCCGTATCAAGACCTTCGTCCAGCAGTTCCTGAGGCGTATCCTTCGCAGGATTGCTTTCAATTTCATTATCAGAGTTATTCTCTACTACAACATAATCTTCATCAACCTTTTCTTTATCGTCAGAACTGGTTTCTTGTTCATTCCCATTAGTTGACTCTTCAACGTACCTAGTGTAATGATAGTAATTTTGCTTCAATTCTGGAAGCTCGTCTGATAAGTTCGGCAAATTATTGAAATTTGGTCTCAAGTTTGGAATATTAAGCACTCCGTCCGAAGAAGCATCCTGATCATCAAGATTATAATTGAATTTGTTCAATGAACGAGTAACAGGTTTTGATTCGCGATAATGCCTAATATTGAACCCATAATCAGCTCCTACGTTAGGGTTGGCTAATGAAATATCCGAATCATATTCATCATGTGAAGGGCCATTAATATTTTCGGTAGGATCTTCCTCAAGCATATCGATATCCTCTTGCAGATCCTTCTCTAATAATGGAAAGTCCTTCATTGAATGATACTTCTTATTAGATTTCTTCATTTCATTATAATGGTCATCAATATTAACATTAGATAAAATTTTAGCCGTACTTTCAAGTTTCTTTCTAATATTTCCGAAACTTCTAACATCATTTATTTTATCCAATACAATAAATAATGGCAATCCAAAAGGATTTGATATGTTATATGATTTATCTTGATCACCCACTGTATTAATGACGGGAACAATAATATCGGTTTCAGGATTATGTGGAATGATATAGACGAGTATATCATCACTATCTGAAATAATTTCACTCGTAGGGAAGAACTTCAATTTGTTATATTTTGCCTGGAAATCTTTGTAAAAGAAATTATTAAAAATTTCGAACAAGAATATATACTTTTGCGGGACCTTTAGGAAGGTACTAAGATATTTCAATAATTCATCAAAATTGGAGGTCTTGTCTAACTCCACCTCTAATTTCATTATGTGCGACTCAAGATTTAACACGTCGGTGGATAAATTAATGATTGTAAATGTATGATACCATTTCTTATTGATTGGTAATGATAATGTTAGATCATTAAACGGATCAAAAGTTATTGAAGTTTTGGAACAATCGGGACAGATTAAGGTGGACTGGTATAAACCGGTAAATAAATCAACTATCACTGAGTCATTGCGTTGCTTGTGTTGCTGCCAGCAAGTGTCTGCTAATCTGGCGATGGCATTTGGATCACTTACTTCATCATCTTTTAATTCTGGTTTTTCGCAATAAGGCTTATTGTAAATCCGATTCAAATCTTCGTGGAGAGCGTCTAATAACCAGCTTAGAAACTCTTGAGAATCTTGTTGTTGATAGCCATGAAACATTGACGAATAATGACCAATTGTAAACTTAAATTCTCTAGGAGACACGAAAGAACTGTTCGTATTTTTCAAGTTGTCAAATAGTTTATGTAACAAAGAACCAAAGGCAACAGCAATCTGGCCCTTGTTACCAAGAGGGTTAGTTTTATTAAGCTCTTTCTCAAAAATATTATAGAAGAAATAATAATTGATTTCAGGAACATGAAGTAAACATTGTAGAGCAGAGTTCATATAACATGTGTTTCCTAGATTTGCTAGACCAAGATTTCCACCTGACTCAATCATCTTTTCAATTTCAAAAGTAGATAAATCAACCGAATTAAAGTAATTGTCCACAGGATAGCTCTTACTAGATTTATCAAATGATTCTACTAAAATATGGTAGCTTGGTAACACTATTCCTTGACTTTTCAACGAATAATTGTAAAAGTCTTGACGAAGTAAATGTTTCTTACGAATATCGTTAATAAATGCAAATAAGGAAATCGAACTTGATAAGTTATCAGTACTGTCTGCCGGTATAAACCAAATACGGAACGGCGTAGGTTTTTGATTACCAGAAGTTTTGAACATAGTTACTCTAATCGCATCAAACAAATCATTGAATGTTCTAGTGCGTGATAAGTAAGCACCATTATGCATTTGACCGTGAAAGGATCTATTAGAATTCCCTTTCAACAACGTATGAATGTGAAAATATGGTGGAAATCTTTCAACCTCTATATTATCGGTAGCAGGGTTTAGCATGGCTGTTCTCGCGATGGGTTCACCGTGGATCCCAAACCATTCTATTAATTTCTGAAATGCCTCCAGTGTAATGCTACGCGTAGTAATTGCGTCTGACTTTTCATCCTCAGGGTATAAGAACCCGGCTCCATCTACTAGCACCTTACAATTGATAGGACCCAATTTATTCTTCAATTCCTCAAATGTGTCCGCTGGCAAATTTAGAACATCATCAACATAGTCTCGCGATACAAGAAACAACGTATCTCCTTCATGTACGTTTGCAGTCTGTAGTAATTGGGTCAATACATCTCTTCTTTGCTGCAAATCATTTACATCACTTTCGTCGAATTTTGGTTGGATTTCCACATCTTCTTCTTCGGCTCCAAAAGTGTAATCACCACGCATAGAGGGAGACCTATTTCCTTCCTCCGACATTTGCAAATTAAGTTTTAACCTTTAAGTAAGATAAGGTATTCGATGGTACTCAATCTGTATCCCTTTTGTATGGATAGCAAATTCACCCTTGAATAAAGTAGTTAAAGAACAATCTTTGCCTTAGTATTTTTTTTTTTCGTGTTAAGACTACTGTAGATCTTGACTTGCAATATTTTCATTGCGCGCGCAACCCTATCAAACAAGAAGAAAGAATCGCTAGTATAATTGCAAAAATAAACCTTATTAAACTTAATTGATAGAAAGATACTATGTGGCTTGTATCCAAATAGCACATGTGTGAAAATATAATAATAAGGTTTATGATAGGCGTAGATATCTCTTTATGCTGTACTATGCCAATTTTGGTAGTTATTAGAGCTCTTCATTGTTTAACAGTATTTGTGTGAATAAGACTGAAATAATATACGCATGCAAGTGTATTTCTATTGAGTTAGGTTTGGGTTCTAAACTGGTTTATAGCTAAAGATGCTGTTTGAACCAATATACATATTTTGCATTAGTTCTAAAGGGTATTTATTCAATTGCAAAATTTTGTAATTTATGAAAAACTATCGAACAATTTAAAGATTATTATATATTGTCAAGAATAGTATACAATTGTGTGATTTATTAAACTCTTTATGTATATAGAAACGCCAGAATGTATATAGTAATTTAAAGCTCTATAAACTACGTTCATCCTATTATTGAATAACGAGTGTGGCATGTTTTCATTAACTATGCATACGATGAATACAGTTGGAGATAATTTCTAGCTTTGAACTTGTAATTGAAATTAAAATGCTATCATGATTTCCCAAAGGATGACTATAGTCGTTGATAAAGAATTTATTTGCTAGTTATTCTATCTAAATAAAGTAATGGTTGGAATGTCTAATCTTTAATACCTGCACTTAAAATTTGAGCAACTGATTTGATATAATTAAGACCAAAATTAATTCCCAGACAACCCCAGATATCGATAGTTACTTCAATTACAACAAATTAAATAAAGCCATAGTAAAAAAAGTCGGTAATATATACGGAGACGTTACAACTAGTTTATGTTGAACGAATTGATAGCATAACAGACAGACAACTGGATTGTATTACTGGCACGACTCATAAGATGCCATCCCCACCTATGAAAGATATACACGATGGTACCAATCTAGAGGGTTTCGATAAATCAGAAGTTAATTTAATCAATCACTTATGTGAGAATATCCTTACAGGCTATACGATAAATAAAGAATTACTTTTGAAATGGCAAGTGGAGTTAGCCGAAACTAGTCATGATAGCACAGAGCTATCCACTATAATAGAAGAAGAATTGGTAATATCATATCCTATTGAAATGACAATTTGTTCTGTGGAAAAAAAGGATATTGAATATTTCTTTAACGAATTGAGCAATTTGGATGAAGAGGTACACCATGATTTCAAGATTATTCTTTTTGAATTGTTCTTATACAGCGTTTCTTTATCGTATACCATCAAAATCCATATGTATCGACAAGGTGTCCACAAATTGATAGCGACAAACTTTCTAAAATTGATATCTACAGTCGAATTGGATTCTTCATTCGATTGTAATGTTCCTCTGAATTTGAGTCAACATGGCAGATTGATAATAATTTTTAGTGAATTTGGGTGTGATATTGATTTGCTAAGAAAATTAATGATGCCATTATATAATGAAAAAATAAATCACTGTATTAAGTTGGTATTGCTAGATCTTTTAAATCAACTCTTCACAAGCTACCCTTGTCATTTTGACTTCTTTGTTTTGAATGATTTTCAGAATTCGGCCATAACAATCCCGTTTACGAATGATTTAAATTCACTGAAATGTCTAACGATACAATCATCTTTCAAAATAAATGTTTCTTGCATGGAAAATAAATTCGATGATAGTACGTCTACTGTTACATTATTTCTTTTAGCGAATTCATCTGGTTCAAACTCATCTACATTAAAAGTCGAATTACTCAACTATAATCAGTTTATGATAGAAATCAAAAATCATCAAAATGGCTCAAGGATGCAATTTTCATTCAATCAAATCCTCGACCTTCCCAATCATGATAACCAAAGCTATACTCATTTTGCATTAACCTATGATAGTTATAATAATTTGAATCTTTTCATAAATGGTGAATATAGCGAGTCAATTCCTTGCCCCGAGCTTTATAAAATTTTGAATTCATGGAATAAAGTATACATCGGCGATGAAAGGAATACTTTAAACCACAGCAATGACGAGTTACTTATCAGGAATTTAACAGTTCTTAATGTTGCATTGTCGTATGAATGGGTAAATTTTCTATATAATCTCGGTCTTGGATACGATTGGGATTTTAAAGATTTCACCGAAGATAGACTCTTGAGTTTATTAAATCATTTAAGTTACAGAGGATTAATTAATGTCAGTTTGAAAATCAAGGAACTTCGAAGTAATCACGCAAGAGAAAATTCAGACGTACTAAACCATATGAGACAAGGTAAAAATCAGTTTGAGATAAGTAGAAATCTAACTAACGGCACACCTAATAATGTGATTGACAGAAGATCAATAGTTAAAGTTCTTGCGTCGAGCAGATTGAAGGAATCAAATGTATTATTCGACTCTAATACAAGCTCGTTCATGGATTCCTTAGAAGCCCCTAACTCACCTAAGATATTAATCCACAGATCCAATTCAATCCACAGTTCACTTTATAGTATTGGAGGGTCATCCCTATTACTTAAACTAATCGAATATTCATCTCAAAATTTAAATAGCAAAGATAACAAGATAATCGACACTATGTTATGCAAATCTCTCACCTTGTTATTTTCGGTTTTGAATAACAATTGGAGGTTGAATAAAGAGTTTGAAAACATTAATGGTTATGGATTACTACTGATTCTTTTGATTCGTTACAAAGAAGATGTTAATTCATCACTAGAGTTTAATCTAGTGCAAGGGTTTGATTCAAGCAAGAGCCCAGACACTGGACTTCAGAGACAAGACTTGTTGAAAGTAATACTAATCCATTCAGGCTATAATTTTGTTAATCCATATGAGTCTATCATTATTAATCCTATAGCATACAGATTTCTAGTACTAAATTTTGAGTTATATTATGAATCGAATACGTTCGAATTCTTACTATATCATTTTCAAGTGCTCATTAGTGAAAGTAAATACTCGCATATCAATGCTTCCGAGTTAAAAAAAATGAAAATACTACGAAAGCTTTTACAATTTTTTAAATCCCCTTTACTTTCAACTGATCAGCCAGAAAAGAGTATTGTTCATCAATTGTCAAATACGTTTGACTCTATCTTGAAAGCGGACACGTCAGTGGAAACAATAAGAACAATATCTTTGTTTGTTATTTACTTATTGTATCATAATCCTCATATCCACTCAGAAAGAATTAGTGTTCTTGCCTTGAAATCACTCACAAAAATATTATGTGACTCAAACCTGTCAATTAAAGTGTTGAAGAAATTCTCTAGATCTATAACGATCCATTGGATTTTACTATTGCTTAATTACAAATCATCTAATGACAATAAATATTCCAAAGAAGTCGTTCATTGTGGCGTTCGATTACTTACTAGGTTGTTAAAGATTCTTGGTCCTCATATAATTAAGAGATTCTTTCATGTGAATCATGGTTTGGATATTTTAAGTAGTTTCTTGAAAGACTGGTGGAAGGATGATGAAATATTATGTCTAATTTATCTAGCAAGTTTCGGAATTGATTTAAAAGATGTTAATAAATCATCATTAACGTTGACAGAGGTATTAACTAATGAGACTTACATTCCGAGATTAAACCAGTTAATAATGCCAGAATTTTTGATATTATTGAACAACTTAGTGTTGAATTCAATGAATGCTTTAAGTATAAAAAAAGGAAAATCTTTGAGTGCACCAAGTTCGCCTTTAAAAAGTAAGAAGAGTGATAATGATGATGATTTGGAAGTTTCCTATGATGTATTACATCTAATTAATCAATACGCGGAATCTGTCAATTTTGGAATTGAGAAAATTAAGCCTTTGTCTGCATTTTATAATAAGAAAGAGTGGTTAGAAGGTGCTTTTGAACTATTAGGTCATTTAAAATTATCTCTATCGTGGACAAATGTTGAGCTTTTACCAAATTTTCAGAATGCTTATGAGAAATTGACGAAAGTTTTGTCCAGCTTGTTTGTCGCTAAGTTATTGAAATCTTCTGAGTTTTTTGATATTTTTAATGGCTTAAGTGATTTTACGAAAAAGCTTATACTTGATATTATTTTTCCACGAATATTTGAACATGTCAATCAATTTGTAGATATATCTAATTTCATATTCCAAGAAAAGGAGTTTTTAGAAGGTACCATAGATATATTGAACTACTATTATTCAGCATTTATTGACCAAAATTATGTTGTTGGAAACGATGATATCGATACTTTCATGACTTGTGTGATATCCATCATAGAGACTAATGAAGCATCGAAAAGCACAAATAAACCGTATATTGGAATAAAGAACTTGAAGAAATACCTAGGGGAAATAATTGTCATTAAGTTGATAAAAATATCGGATGATAGTAAGCATGAAAATGGAAGGGATTGGAGTGATATAAGTCAAAACCTGAAGTCTGATCTTCAAACCGAAGCAAGATCATTTGAGCATGGCCATAGGCTAGGTAATTTTGTGAAATGGCTACTTTATAGACAAATGACCATACTTCGAATGGAAGTTCTTGATGATGCAAAAATGAGTCAATTAATTTCACTTCTATTAGGCAACTTTTTCAAGTTATCCTTCGAAGAGCAAAGCCAAAAAGCAGAGTACATATTCAACCTTTTACGTTCTTGTTATATGATGCATCAAGAAGATTTCTACAAGACAATTTCACTTATAAGTAAGGAGAACGATTATACTGAATGTGAGATGTTAATCACGGAGTTTTTTGACAATTTACTAACAAAAAACGATGATGAAACGTTAAGAAATTTACAAAAATATCCCACTTTTAAGCACATCTTTATGAAGAATTTCCATGTTTGTATTGGAAAGTATAAGGAACGTGCAACACTAAATGTAATAGATATGGCTGCTGTAACATTGAATAATGGTGGAAGTTTAGGGTTCATGAATAACGTATATATTAAGAATTTTGAAAGGGATTGTGACCAGTTGCGATTATCTATGGTTAATGGAGAGCTAATAAAATTCAGTAGGACTGAACAGGACAAACAGGAAAATATGCAATATTTTGTTACAACATATAATTCGTTGAAAATTGAAGTTGCTCGATTAATAAATCAAGAGGATATATTCAATACAAAATCTCATTACATTTTGGACTTCATTGAGAATGTTGACCGCATGAGGAAGAGAATGATTGTGGAAAATCAATTATCTGAATCAGAGAAACTCTCATACAATATCAATATCCCTATTAAACTGGTAGAAACCATCAATAGTGAATTTCCATCATTTCAAGAATTTGATTATACTATGACAAATAGTGACATGGATGCTCTTCTGGCTGCTACTGAGGATAATGACAGTTACGAGGTTATTGATGATGCATCGGATATGATGGAGTCAGAAGGCAGCTCGTTTGAAGACAGGAATAGGAAAGTTATAAGAAGTTTGTACATGGGTGACCAAATTGTTGCATTATGGAATATTAGTCAAATAAATGGGTTAGCACCTATTGAAAGTTTGATGATATTGGGAACTGATCATTTATATTTGATTGAAAATTATTTGCATTGTGAAAATGGAAATGTTATCGATGCACATGATGCCCCACTTGAATTAAGGGACCCTTATCTTCAATTGGTGAATTCGCAATCTAGCAATTATTTGAAAGTTGATAATGGAAGATCACACAGAACAAAAAGCTGGGGATTGGATAAACTAAGCTGCATATCAAAGCGCCAATTCCTATTACGTGATATAGCTATAGAGATGTTTTTTAGTGATGGTGCAAGTATTCTTATTACTTGCTTGTCGACCAAGGAACGTGATTCTATATACAGCAAATTATTCTCCTATGCATCAGGAAAAGGCTTGGATAATGATTTGTTGCAAGCATTGCAGCTTTCTTCTTCAATTTCTACAAATCATGCTTTGGCTGATGGAACATCCTTTTTTACTTCGAAATTAGCATCGGCATTTACGTCCGGATCAACCTCATCATTATTGGCAGCTACGAAGAAGTGGAAGAGAGGTGAGATGAGTAACTTTTATTATTTGATAATTATCAATACCCTTGCTGGAAGAACATATAATGATTTGACACAATATCCAGTGTTCCCTTGGGTAATCGCTGACTACACGAGCGAAACTTTAGACTTATCGAATCCGAAAACTTTCCGTAATTTATCAAAGCCAATGGGTGCACAATCTAGTGGAAGGGCAAAAGAATTTCAAGAAAGATACGAAGCTTTGGATAGTTTGCATGATCATAATGCACCCCCATTTCATTATGGGACTCATTATTCGTCTGCAATGATTGTTACCTCCTTTTTAATACGGCTAAAACCATACGTGCAGTCATACTTGTTATTGCAAGGGGGAAAGTTTGACCATGCAGATAGACTTTTTAATTCCATCGAGAAAGCTTGGAATTCGGCATCGAGAGATAATACGACAGATGTAAGGGAATTAACTCCAGAATTTTTCTATTTACCTGAGTTTTTGACTAACTCAGGTAATTTTGAATTTGGGACTCTTCAGAATGGACAAGCATCCAATGATGTCGCTCTACCACCATGGGCAAAAAGCGATCCTAAATTATTTATTGCAAAAAACAGGGAAGCTCTAGAAAGCTCGTATGTTTCTGCTAATTTACATCTATGGATTGAATTAATCTTTGGTCATAAGCAAAGTGGTCAAGAAGCAGTTAATTCATTGAACGTCTTTCATCATTTATCCTACAATGGGGCCATTAATCTAGATAAGATTAATGATGAGGTAGAAAAGAGGGCAATAATTGGGATGATCAATAATTTCGGACAAACACCATTGAAGATATTTCAAAAGCTGCATCCGATTAAAGAAGTATTAAATATACCGAACTATTATATGAGCTTAGTAAATACTTATCTTGAACCGCGTTTGTTATTTAGCTCCAAGTTAAAGGCCCCTATAAAGAAATTGGAGCTAAGTCTGAGAAAGTGGTTAGGTAGACCGGCTTGTGTAAGTAGTGAGGATGATTTGTTGATTCGGAAAACTAATCTATTGAAAGGTAATTGCCGGTCATTAATAATTAATCAGACGACATTTTTGAATATTCATCTGTCTAATATAACCTGTATCCTTCAGATAGGGCACAAAGGATTCTTAACAGCTTCTGAAGACGGGATCATCAATGTATGGAAATGTACCCTAAAGCCAAGTATAAGTTTGCAATTTCAATGCGTGCTTAGGGGACATTTCACAGAAGTTTCTTCATTGAACTTTAGTAGTAGTTTCAAAATAGGTGTTAGCGTTGATATTGATGGAATGATTATTATATGGGATTTCACAAGGTTTAAATTTGTCAGAAAGATTATGCCACCTTCTACTGTTAAGACTCCTCTAAAAGTATTCACTTCTATTTCGAATGACACAGGAAATATAATTACGATATACAGCTCAGAAGAGAAGAATTTATTAATCATTTATACTATAAATGGAGATATTATTCTCTCAAAATATTTAGAGGCTGGAATAATTTCATGTATAACCTTTGGGAGTATTAATGATCCTATGGTGGATACTGACAAGTATCTGGTTACAAATAGTCATACATACTGGTCCAATGAATTGATAGCAATTGTATATGATTCACCAAAAAGGCTCGTCAATATATATGAGCTAAAAGAAGATGAAGGAAATGAATGTTGGGCTTTGGCATTACTAGACTCAATGGATTATGGATCCACATCAATTGGAGAAATTACAGCTATAGAATTATTCAAGCAAAGTGAAATTGATTCAGAGGATAAGTTATGTAGAGGATCATTGAAATTAGTGATTGGAGATTCCTTCGGTAAAGTATATAGTTGGTGAATAGAGTTGTAGATGTTCAATATCATAATTTTTTGTTCGCAATTTCGCAATGAATTCAAAGGAAATTGAATGTGATGCGGACATAAATAAGCTTTCTCCTTAGGATCAATTGTAAAATCGTTTTAGTTGTAATCATCTATCAAAATGTCTATAGTGTCACAGGTGATTCCTCCTATTTCGGTCAAAACGATTTTAACATGTTTGCTTTGGTACCTGATATCATCTATAACGTCGCAATTGACAAAGCTTATATTGGTAAAGTTTACATATCCATTATTCCTAAGCCAATTCCAATTCCTAATTAGTACCTTATTGTCATTCACTTTCATAACTATTGCAAGAAGATTTCCAGAAGTGCAGCGACATTTTCCATTGGGGAGTTTGCCAAATAATTCTAACAAACCAATCTTTGACAAGAGCATTTTGATAACAGTATTGCCATTAGGCATCTTTCAATTCACAGGTAAGTACTTCTCCTTGAACGCTACATCATTGATATCGTTATCCACGGTGTCAAGTATAAAAGCCTTATCACCGTTGTTGATTGTAGCTGGCTATAGAGTCATATACAATGTGAAATTTCCATTTATAACTTATCTTTCATTAACACCCTTAGTTGGTGGGGTAGTGTTGATCATTGCATCTGAATCAATGAATAATGATCCTGGTTCTAAGAGTACTTTATTAAAGAACGATGAAGATGAATTTGATTACAAGCAAATAAAGGGGTTGATTTTTTGTCTTATAAGTACAATAGTATTTGCTGCGCAAAGTATCTATGGAAAAAAATTGTTTACCTGGACCAATAGTTCGACTAGTAATAATCCAGCATCTTTAGCTCTCAATACTGAAGCAAGTAAACCTGGGACCCCGGCTATAGAGCAGAACGGTTTTGCATTTTCACCACCAGATAACAAGTTTTTTGATTTCAGTCCCAAGAAATCTAAAAAGTTTATAAGACAAAGGACAAATTCGATCAAGTTACCATTTTCCACTTCAGATTTAAGACTTGATGAAAAAAATGAAGAAATTGTCCGTCAACAGCTTCCGTATACTCGAACTGTACAGAATAATGATACCATTACTAACCCATTTGCGTCTTTCACGAATGATTCATTAGAAGATAATAATAAAAAGCCCGATAGAATGACTACAATATTCTATTGTTCATTGATTGGGTTCTTTTTCTCTTTTGGTGGATTTATCGTAAATGAACTTTCAAGTATTTTTAAGGAACTTACTGATCCGGTAGAAATCATTGCTGATATTCCAAATCAAACAACGGATATTGTAACTGTACTATGCTTAATATTTCTAGATTCATTATCGCATTTCTCGCAAATGATATTGGCATTTCATTTATTAGGTCTGATTCCGGCTTTATCTTATTCAATCGCATCTATGATGAAGAGAATTGTCATTATTACCGTCAGCATAATCTTAGCTATTGGTTCTACTCAATCACATGAAAGAGATAGTTCTAAGTGGTTCGGTAAAATAAACACAGAACAACTCTATGGCTTGATATTAATCGCGATCGGATTATATTGCTACGATAGATGGGGCTCAAGAAGTCTTAAAGCTAATCGAATTTGATTGTATGCACCATAATTAGTAGACTAAGAGTTAGAAAATAAATGTAACAATATAAAATTTCGTTTACAACAATAATGTTAGGAAAGGCTAGAATGCCCAGTTGTAATGGGGAATTAGGTATTCGTTATCGATTAAGATAACAAACATCAAACACCCTAAGCAACCACGCCCGTAAGATCCATGACTACCCTCACCATGACAGAACTATGTGTGAACATAAAACCATCATATTGGTGTGACTAGTATACTCTGGTATGTGTTGTAGAGAGCAGCAGTCCTGGGAGTTTAGATTTAAAATCTATAAACTGTTGCCCTACAATAATACACATACGTGGTACAATAGAGAAGAAAATTTAAAATACCTAAACCTTTGATAAATTGAAAAGTTTTTATACTATGAGAATAAAGTGCGGGTAACCACAATCTATTATTTAGGGCAATACAAGTTGAACTTTTATCTCTATACAACTACAGAATTAAGTATATGTTCTAAGACTAGATGATGTGGTTTAGCTGTATACTGATAATAACGCTCTTCCAAATTCTATTTATAGCTGTTGGTAATTGCATTGGGTTTACTGGTCAAGTCGTAGGAATTCCATCTGAAATAGAAAGCATTCAAGCTAATGAACATAAGATTCCAGTGTTGAACGGTATCAATTTTCAGTCACGATTTAACATTGAGCTTGTTCCTTTAAATAATCTTACTAAATTTGAATCCTTTAAAGTTTCAGCCAACAAAGATTTCGTATTTAAATTCAATAACTTGGAAACGGGAAGTTATGAATTGCTCATCAATTCTTATGATTTCCTTTTATCTTCTAACAGATACAGAATTTTAGTCGAGGGTCAAGAGATTAAAGCATATGAAGAGGATTTGGGCCAGGAAACTTTTAATTTTACGTCTGAGGCGATAATATCTCAACAGCCATTAATTGTTCCTATCAAAGGGATTAAGCAATATTACGAACGTCGTCAGGGATCCATATTCAATATGCTATTAGACAGTCCTTTTGGATTTATATTTAAAAACAAGATCTACACTATACTCTTCGTGGTTTGCTCGGCTATTATGGTGACTCCTTATATTATATCATGGGTAAATCCGGACTTTGCAGAACACTTCCAAGAGGTACAAGAAAAAGCTGAGGCTAGAAAACGAGAAGAACGTAGCACCGCTAGGTTACAAAAAGAAATAGAAAAAGTTCCTAATAAGAGAAATCAGCAACATGGAGGAGGATCTCTGAGACAAAGGAGATGAAATCAATTTGTGTATAATATTATATAGTCATAAATTTACAGAATTATATTTTTACGTTTAATTTGAATCCCACAAGACAGTATCTACTAATGATCCAGAACACAGTACCTATGATTGCAAAAATGCCTGACAAAAGTACGAACATGTCATAGTTATGTTTACTCTTATCTCCAATAACAGCACTAGCAATTGGTATACCGA
Organism: Debaryomyces tyrocola; assembly: GCA_900006135.1. Classification (NCBI taxonomy): domain Eukaryota; kingdom Fungi; phylum Ascomycota; class Pichiomycetes; order Serinales; family Debaryomycetaceae; genus Debaryomyces; species Debaryomyces tyrocola. The sequence goes on from LN874550.1 coordinate 74,061, forward strand.
ATAAGTTACCAAGGGAAACAAAAAAATAAAGCAAACCATACTTTTGGCCAAATTCTAGTGGGTACTTGACTTCTGTAGACTCTATTTCATCCTCCATAAAAGGATTTTGTTGCTTGGATACTTTCACCTTTTTAATAGAATAAATAGTTACAGATGACAACAGAACTGGCAAGAGTGATAAAATACTAGCAGAAAATGCACCCGATAAAGCTGCAAATGCATACAATACACCAACATTCGAACCAAATGGAAGCCATACTACCATGATCGAAATATCAAGACATATCAACATCAAAATCATAACATTATAAGGTCCCCATATATCAGCCATATGACCAGGAATCCAACGACCTAAAACACCGCATGCATTGAATATAGTTAAAAGAATATATGCCGCTGATTCTGACATACCTTGAGCAATTGCATAACTCGCGTAATAGGTAACGATTAACATAAGAGCTAATTCACCAAAGAACACGCCTATAATAAGAAATGAGTATTTAATATCTCTTAATGCATTAAAGCTCAATATATTCTTACTTGCTGCTTTAAACTTTTTCCGTTTGTTCATTTCTTCATAATCAGTAGATGCGGAATCCATAGGGATTAAGTCCGTGCAATACTTCTCTCTAGCTAATAACATTGCACAGATCATACATGCTAAACAGAAGAATCCAAGGATTCTTATACTCCAGGCAAATCCAACTTTTGGAAATAATGAACGAAGCATTAAGGGCAAAATTACACCCCCTATTGATCCCCCAATTGTGGCAAAACCAGTTGCTCTTCCTATAGCATTTGCAGTCCAATGTTGACTGACAACTCCTACTAATGGGGTAATACATAAGCCATGGCCGGTTCCTACGCAAATAAAACTTAAAATGAATTGCCAAACTTTGGTACAATTCGCAGTAGCCATAAAACCTCCGACGATTAACACGGTACCGTAAAGCAACGGGGTAAACGAGCCTTTCATAACAAATATGGGCCCTACAATAATACCAATGGCGAACGACAAATACATATAGATCGAGAATATCCAGGATATCGAAGAAGTCTCAATATCCTTTAACTGATGCAGACTGACATACGATTGAATCGCACCAATAGAGTTAAGAACTCCAAAGTTTGCAATGAGTCCTAAAAAGGATCCTATAACAACACTATAAGCTTTAAGACCATTAGTTGGTTCCTCAGAAGGTTTTTGACTTTCTAAGGGCTCCGTATGCAGAAATGTCGTCTCTAATGTTCCTTCATTTTCAGCATTTCTAATCCCTGTACTTACACCAACTGCACCCGAGTCCTGCCTATTTACACCAACTGGTTTGAGCGGAATATCATTCCCAGACTGAGAATTCATTTTTTGATCTTTGTATTAATGAAAAATACTGAAGGAAAAAAAAGAGTAAAAACCCAATATGTAAGGATGCCGAAATACCCCAGAGTCGTGAGTGCACCGATTGTTCTTTCTTCCGAATAGTGATGCTATTGCTATTCATTCTTAAGTAAGTGATTTTGCTTATGAATAATCATGAAACTAATAGGTGATTTATTATAACATATGGATATGTATTTTAGTCATGATCTATACGGAAATTCGTGTTTTTGTCAAAATAGGGTGCAGCTTGAAAAGTTTTTGTTGCGTAGTTGCAGCAATTCAAGAACGTGAGTGTACCAATTCTTATAAAGCCTTACGAGTTAGAATGACTTACAGTTGGCTATATTCCATTTTGATTCTATCAAATAAATATGGAGCGTGGTCTATAAGGAAGTAATATAGCATTTTAGCAAATTAAATATGAGTATATACAAGTAATTTTTAATTGTTAAATGCGTTTTTGTACATAGTATTTTTGCATTTTTGATTCCAAATCGTTTAATATTTGATGTTGCTTTTGAATGTTGGATGCATTAGACAATTCGTCTAATAATGTATGTACAATTGAGTTAACCCACCTATCGGCTATATCAATATCATGATAGCATAATGAGCCCATATACTGTCTAAAGGATTGACTGCTGAAACGAAGAAAAAAGTAGTTGTTTTTCATTGCCTTTTTAGCAAGTTTTGAATAATCTGTATGATTAAATGGATCATACAATATACTAGACTTATAGCATACAATAGACATAAAAATTCTGTCCATGAGTAATTTTATGGACTTCTCTAATATAACTTCAGGTAAACGAAGTGTTCCTGATGACAGATATGAGTATGCATGTTTTACAACCAGATACTTATAAAATTCTCCACCTATTGTATTGAACTTCGTACACAAATCAGGTAACTCGTGGATATTACCAACATGGCTTCTAGTAATTTGAAAAAAAGTTCTAGATACATAAAAATTTACTAATAATAGCTTATGCAAGGCATCATTATGTATCTTTGGGAATTGAATTGCGTTTCCCCACACAAAAAAATCTGAGCCACCAGTCACTTTATCGTTTATATTCAAGCTAAGATTGGGTATTTTAGAAATGTTCAAAGGCTTTGCTTTAGTATTCAAAACTTGTCCAAGAAAGTTATATGTAACCCTTTGTGCTTCGGTATTTCCCTTCTGATCAGCCAAAAGGCCAATGTATTGATAAATTGATTTGCCGCTGAGAAGTTCTTTAACAGGCTTCGTTTTCACCACTTCTTGTACCATGTCCATTGTATCTATTTTGGAATTAATAAAACTATCCAAACCATAATGGATATTAAAGGATGCTATAGAGTAACTTAAGAAGGCTTTTCCCATCTCTTCTAATTGGGCAACATCCTCATTGTTTAACTCATTAATACTTGGCAAGTCAATAACGATTCTTTCTTCTTCTATGTTTTTGATTATATTACTAGCAAAACTCTGGCATAATGAAAATTTGTGCATCTTAAATTTTTCTGTGAATGTATTTATCAAGTGTATAACTTCTTCACTATTAAGGTTTTCTATGAGACTGATAAACAATTCAACGAAGCTCAGTGTCCACTCCTTAATTGTTTTTGGGTTGGACATTTGCACAGTTGCCAAGTATTGAGAAAATTGGGCATTAAGAAGACTATTTGTGTACCTTCTCTCCATTAGTAACCTTTCGTAATCAGTGTTTTCTATTATATTGAAATTATTTGAATCGTCTAGAATGTACTTGCAAAAATTATTCGAGGTAAGTAATTTAAACAATTCTTGAATATACGGAGATGATACTTGAGACAGTTTGGATACTAATGCATGATGGATTGAGACCTTATACAATAAACTTCCCCAACTGTGCCATAAATGCAAGGTATTTTTCATTGAATTGTTTCTTTTCCAGTTTCTATTCTTGTAAGTACCAAAACCAGGTTTTATAACTGAGTTGTTCAATAGAAGGAACCTTGTTGTTCTCGAACTATCGCTTAATGGAGGGAGCCTTAGAGGACTTGAATCTTTCAGAGTGATAATATCCTTCATTCTGATGATAGGTGTGTTAATTTCAAATGCAAGATGCTTTATATAACTTGTTGATGCCTCAAAGTTAGAAGGGTAGTAATCTCCTGCAAAGAATTGATCGAGAAATGACATGCAACCTTCAAAATCTTCAATCAAATATAAACCTAAAAATTGGTCACTTGTAAAAGGTATATCTGAATTAGAGAACTCATCTGGTGTAATATTTTTGACTTTGATAGAGTCATTCACATGTCTACCAACTACGTCAAAAAATTCTTTCTCATATTTATACTTCTCATATTCAGTCTCATGCAAGCTATTTATAACCAAATAATGCTTAAATGCTAAAGAAATGCAAGATTGACCGAGTTTCACTAATTCATCTAACATGGTTGAGTCTGCGTACCCATGTGGGAAAGCTTTCTCGCTCATAGATTCGCTCATTGTCAAACGGGGGACAACTGGCAAATTCTTTTGTTTCTTGTACTTAGGCGACAGCAGCGACGTATTATTAAACTTGATAGCAAAGTTTACTTCATTTCCACTTGAATTGGCTATTAAATAGTCAACCAATCTACCCACCCATTTCTCAACCAGATTTTCTACGATCTTGTTGTTCAAATCTAGAATACCCAAATATTGATAGAAAATTTCACTGACATTAGATTTAGCACGAATATCCTTTATGATGGAGGAATACTGGGGACATTTTATGACATTTGTAAGTGCCGAAAAACTTATAATATCTTCAAAAATAGAATCCAAGTTCTTGACTATGTCGATAAACAAAGGATTAGAAATATCAAGCTTCTGAAAAAGGTGCTTCACAGTGTAGAATTCGAACATAAGCTTACCATAATTTTGCAAATCAAATAGCTTATCACCGATAAGTGTGTTATCCTGCGTCCCATCAAACATAGAGGAGGTCATGAACTTTGTCAAATTAGATGAATCCACTAACAAAAAGGGATTAAATACATGCTTGGCGTATTCTAGATTTGGGAGTTCAATTGTAGAATGTGGAACCGCGGAGTCCCATATCAAGGTATAATCAACCATATCATGCTTAAATCTAGGAGTTATTTTAAGAAAGTAGGTCGAAAATGATTCAATTAACTGACTTGATTTTGCGTCTTCCCTAAAAAATTCTTCTATGTATTGATTACATTTAGAGATATCTGCAATGCAAAATTGTCCAATATATTCCAAAAAGGACGACTTTCGAGAGTCAAAAGCCATGGATGCACACTCTAATAATGTATCAGAGTAATTAAATGCTTCATTAAACCTAATATGTGGTCTAGTGTCGAAAATGTATTTCACTGTGATATATTTTATGTATAATCGACCTAGATTTTCCATATCAGCGATGTCATAATCTTTATATTGAATGGAAGGAAATGGTATTTTGGGGTTGGATATATCTGGGAGCTCAACGGTATCATGTATTACAAAATTATTGTTGAAATCTTCAATATTTGTGTGATTTTGCTTCGTAGGTTCTATCTTGGACGATTTTAATAACAAATCAACTATCTTATTTTGATCTAACGATGAATTTCGGTCTGATTTACATCTTTTAGAAGTTACTAACGGAGCGATCAACTTCAAGCATCTCAGCGAACGACCATGCAACCTCGTATTCCGTAGTATCGATAGCATCAAAGTATATTGGACGTATAATTTAGCTCAATTTGATAGTCTGGAATTAAGACTTAAAGTTAGAAAGCCATATCACTACTAACCTGTAAGTGAAAAATAGACGTTTACAGTTTTCAACTGTCATTATAAGCTACGGTAATTATTATTCAATAGAAATAACATTAAACTACATCTGCGCTATGTAAAATACGAATACCTTTTTATAAATGTACATTTGTAAGTATATGATTTGCAGCAAACCGGAAGAAGATGCAGCGGAAAAAGTGGAAAGAGTATCTAAAAAGTAATTCAATTAATAATTTTCATCATTAAACCCTCTTTAAACTAAATTAGTGGAACAAAACATCAAAAAATATATAAATAATTCTTGACCGAATAATTCACAATCTTCTACCACGTCTACCACCCTTTCTTCTGGTGGAATCAGATGGAACTGGAGTAACATCTTCGATTCTACCGATTCTTAAACCGGATCTGGCTAAAGCTCTTAAAGCAGATTGACCACCTGGACCTGGGGTCTTGGTCTTGGTACCACCGGTAGCTCTCAATTTAACGTGGACGGCAGTAATACCGACTTCTTTACATTTTTGAGCAACATCTTGGGCAGCCAACATAGCGGCGTATGGAGAAGATTCATCTCTATCAGCCTTGACTTTCATACCACCGGTAACTCTAGCAATAGTTTCTTGACCGGATAAATCAGTAACGTGAACGAAGGTATCGTTGAATGAAGCAAAGATACGGGCAACACCAAAAACTTGGGAGCCATCTCTAACTGGACCTACAATGATGTTAGTATTAATCTCTCTCTCGTAATTATCTCCCTAATTGCTGGTAATGCTCATTCGTCGTTCTTTTCACCTCGTATGTGTCCAGAAGTAGACCGTAGGAGTAGTTTTGAAGTCAAATGGCATAATTTTGCTGACACTCGTTCCAATCACTCCTTCCAGTTCTATTCTGTTTCTCCCCAGAGTTGGTGTTCTCGTTAATCGATTCTATGCTAAACACTGCTCTCTGTTCAATTTTTCACGGATGATTTTTTCATCAACTTGGTTCCAATATTCTACCCACATTTCAACAATAACCATTCCCAGTGGAATAATAGGGGATAATACTACTCGTTTCATTTATAACATACCAGATGAAGACATTTTTAATTATATGATACACTGATTTACTAGGATATTCAATTAAACCGTCTGATTAATTTTTTGTAGTAGGATTTTTCACGATAGAATCTACCATCCGCATACAATCCGTCTCAATTTTTTGGAATTTTTTTTCACGACTTTTCGGTACATAGACGACTCGATTTTGAACCTGACGGATTCTCACGATATTGAAGGGCATCGTTAGGCTAGTAGCCCTAACACAGACTATGATAGCATTATATACCATTAGCATCGAGTAGTAGGCATTGTCAGAATCAGTGCAACATGCCACTATGTCGACATCAGCCCATGACAAGCCGCAAGACCGTATTTCTACACTGTCATTATGTAGCGTTTTGTATTAATTGGTTCTAAATACCCTAAACTAATCCACTTTGTAGCATTATAATACACGAATTGCAAGTGCAGCCCCATTGATGGAACCCCCTGAGTAAACGATGCGCTTAGTAGACGAAACCTAAGATCTTACCAGCAACGTGCTTTCTTCTGGCTTCTTCGTGGTCCATGATACCAGCAGAGGTGGTTAAGATAACGTAACCGAATTGTCTAGCTGGTAACAAGTTGTCAGTCCATCTCTCCATATCACCGACCTTGACGTTGAATCTTGGAGAAATAACACCACACTTGTTTAATCTACCGTTTAATTGGACAACAATCTTACCAGATCTGTGATCATCAATGTATTCGAATTCACCAATGTAACCGTGCTTTTGCATAACGGTTAAGAACTTGATGATGACCTTGGAAGATGGTCTGATTAAGACTTGACGCTTACCGGTTTTTTCGGCGTTGTTGATGGAGTTTAAAGCATCTGCTAAGACGGAGGTTCTGGTCATTTTGACGTTTTGCTGTTACTATGGATAATTAAAACCAGTGAAAAATTATCTTTTTTTTTCAACTAGTGCTAGTGCTCGCTCACTACTGGGTCCGGGTTATGAGAATACGGGTCTGAAAATTTTGTTAGGTTGGCTCGCTCTCGCTATTTTGCAAGTGGGTCGCGGTGAGCGACTTTTCTCGCGACATGTCTTTAGAAATTGTCGCTAAATTCATTTAGCAGTCACAATTATGGTGGGCGCGCTACTGCGAAATTTGCAGAATCAGCATTCTCTTTGTTTAGTATGGGTGTTTGGGCTTGAAGTTTTGTGACATGTTCGCCTGGAAATGTTCTTCATCCCGTTCGGCTGGTGAAAAACTTTTGAGAAAAAGAATCTTTACAATACTGTTATTCGAATACATAGTATAATTAATTAGTAAAAGATGCCTGTATGTACTAGAACAGAGATATTAGACCATACTATTCATGAGGAAGTGTTGAAGAACTGAAGGGCGTTAGATAGAGGAAGAACCGTCGAATTGAAGGATTTTGAAGTGGACTAGACCGGAATACAAAGTGGGACATAAATACGCCAACATAACGAAAAATTAAAGTCTGACTATCAATAAAATGAAATAGAGACCAGTGGCCAATAGTGGGAAGAAACTTGAAGTCGTGTGTAATGACTGACGAGACGCAGCGGACATTTGACAACACACATGGATAGAGTGGAAACTTTGGATTGGATGCACCCGAACATTATACTAACTAGAAATAGTCTCAAAAATCTTTTAGAACTAAGCAAAAATTAGCTAAGGCTCAAAAGCAAAACAGACCATTGCCACAATGGATCAGATTGAGATCTGGTAACACCATCAGATATAACGCTAAGAGAAGACACTGGAGAAGAACTAAGTTAAACATCTAAGAAGGTTTATTAATGATAATTTTGGAAAAAGCTATATACTGGAAATGATTTGTGGAGGAGCGTTGAGCCTTCGTGGTGGTTTCGACTGGGTATATTGTCGCTGCAATGTGCTCTGGTAGAAGTATATAATTTTTTGTTTATTAATCTTTATATTCGCATGTTTAATTTATGATATTTGTTGTACAAATGATGTGTAGATAACGGTAGAGTATATGGATTGCTCGTTTACGGGTACTGGAGTTCTTTGGGAACATCTATTGTAGCTGGATACGAATGAACGTCTGTATTAAGGAATAAACATTGCGGTCAGCGTCCATTAACCTTAACCCTATAAATTAAATAATGTACAGCTTGCTGGCCTAAACTTGGTCTTCGAAAACGGTTTCGATTGGCTTTTCCATGAAGGAAGCGTGGGACAATACAGAAACACCTGACGAACCAATCAACCACATCATGGTGGAAATAGGACTAGCAAGAAATCCTAATGGGACGGCAACAATCATCAAACCCGTATATAATTGGGAGGTGTTAAATCTACCAACTGGCAAGACTAAGTCTTCGCCTTGTAATTTGTTAATAGCAAATAAACCACCACCTAAGAAAAGAATAACAAACAACAATAACAAGTTGGTAACTAATGCATAGATACTCAATATAGACACCACGGCTAAGTAGTTTGCTGAAAAGTATCCTAAGTTGTAGGATACACGGCTTTGCACTTCACCGAAGTTGGCTGGTTTCGAAAGTCTTCTGAAATCAAAGAATTCTTGTGGCGGACGGAGTTTGGATATCGATGACTTTAATTGTCCAACATTGTTTTTAATACGATCAAGACTGAAGTTTTCACCAAGTTGTGTAAACTAGATATGGTTAGCATTGAGATAAATTCTGATGATTTTTAAGAGGTGATCTTTTGTTACAAACGATAACTTTTCTTTCATCTTAGTCATATAAATACATACTGGAATGTTAGAAAAAGAAAGAGACATTTTCTTGTATGATATGTTAGGGTAGTAGTTATGAATAAACTTGACTTTCCTTAATGTTTACGTGTTGATACTTAAAAAAGACTGAGTATTCACTCAGGCTTATTCGCGTTTGGTAACAAAAAAATGATGTGAACACAAAACAAAAGTGTATTATACTTCTATATATTACTGCAAAATGCAATAGAAAACTACTTAATTTAAGCCTAAATCCTTTTTAACCATTGATCTACAGATCGGATGATAGCTTGCTTCAAATTTCTTGAAATAAGCAATTGCCTTTTCGTGGTTTGCCTTATTCAACAAGACGTACCCCGGTCTGACAAATTTCATTCTACCGACAGTACCCAACCATTCACCTAGAGGGTCATAGAACTGGGCATTCTTTCCAGTAACTTGTAATGCATACCATCTGAACACAACTTCCGCATTTTTAGATTGAGAATAATTGGAATATATCTCACCCATTGCTTGTAGCGCATCGATGTTGTCGGACCACTTAAACGATTCATGCTTGTCAAATGAAGTAAGAGTATCCAAAAACACAACCGATTGGTTTGAACTAAAATCCTTGACATCATCGTAATGAAAAGCTCGACTGTAATTTTTGTTGCATTTTACTATGGCATTATACCATTTATCGGCCAAGTTATAGCATTGGTCGACTAAGGTACTATCGAATTTAGGCTTCACTGGAGGCATACCTGGCTTATAAAGCCATGTATTCCAATCAATTGAATCTAATTCAGTCTTTTTATCTTTGAAGAAATCGTATAACGTGTCCAAAAATTCATATGTATCCAATGATTTGTATCTATACTTCTTAAAGTAGTAAGGAATAAATGGATCAAATACTTCTTTTCCACCTACTACTTGTTCAATATGATACAATAAATTAGAACCCTTTTCATACGGCACTGTCGAAAAAGAATCATCTGGATCGCATTGATCCTTCAAGTCTTGCACTAAAGTCGAGAACCTAGAAGCAGACTTGCCCATGGCATTGATTGAATTTTCTAAGTCGGTCCAACCAATTATAGCACTAAAATGTCTTGTTGGCTCACCATAAATAGCTCCCTGTATTCTTCTTTCTAAATAAACAGTCCATCCTTCATTAAGCCAAAAATGTTCCCACGAACAGTTAGTCACTAAGTTTCCTGACCAAGAATGAGCCAATTCGTGCGCTAAAACGTCTACATTTTCACAATCACCACTAATTAATGTCGGCGTAGCAAATGTGACGTTAGGATTTTCCATACCACCATATGGGAATGACGATGGTAACACCAATGCATCGTACTGATCCCACTCATATTTGAAAATTAAAGACTCAACTGTTGTCAAGAATTTCTCCATATCGTGTTCAAATTCATATTGGCACGCATCTATCTTACTTGGTTCACAATATACATGAGATCTAGGTCCAATTGGGGCCTTCGTGATATCACCTGAAGCTAATGCAACTAAGTATGATGGGATAGGAATTGGTTGATCAAAATAGTATTTATTATGTTCTTGTCTAACTGGCCTACCTGACATTAATGCAGGGTATGGAGATTCGGCCGTCATATTATATGGAGTCTTAACTGCTGGAGTATCAAAACAAGGGAAAAGACTACGAGCATGGATTGCTTGACACTGGGAAAATAAGTAAGGGGCCTTCTTACCATCAGTAGCTTCCTTCGATAAAAACTGCAACGCAGTACACTTGGAAGTAGTTGAAAATTTAATTTCTAATTTAACAGGTGTGTTTTTTTTGAATGCATGTTTGACAACCAATGCTGAACCGAGAGGTTCAGCTCTTTCTTTTAATTGATATTCCCCAATTTCCTTATCATCCACTTTTACACTCTGTATTTCCAAATAGGACGTATCTAAAACTACTTCCTCTATTTCATTGAAACTTGATAAGTCATACACAACCACGCCATCAACCTTTTCTTCGTCAAATAAAACTTTAAACTGTAAGTCTGTCTTTCTGATATTAAAATTGGTATAATTCGACAAAGTCGAAGGATCGACCTCAGGAGATTGAATAGGACGATGAGAACTTATAACGGCTTCCATTGTATATTTTTAGTTACTTCAGCTATACGTAGATGAAGATCTCTTCGAGTTATAAAACATTTCTGAGCCTGTTGAATGCCATTCGTTCTAAAGGCCAAATTTATTTTGGGGCCGCATCACCAAAACTATGCGGCATCTTCAATTAGGCATATATCGAATAAATTACATTTGTTGGAGAAGTATCCTGGCTTAGAACTAAGACCATCGGTGTGGCGCTATTGTTACATTTATAACTCTTGAATATAGATGTTCAAGTAATGCAATTTAGCTGAAATTTGGATAAGCATGCGGTGTCCGGAACAGAATTTGAAAATACATTTACCCAGGAAACGTATACCATTACACTTACAACGAATATTATAGAATCTCAAATTCCTTTATTTAGGAGGTATTTTGAATTTTTTTTATATGATTTATTGTACATGTCTTGTATTTGGTTGGATATAATTGAAGACTCGATATAATATCTCAATTCCTCCTACGACTATTTTTTTAGAATAAGGTTCATAGGTCAATAACTACATAGAGTATATATGTTACTATGTATGGTTCTATATGCATGTAGATATTTTAAAGGCAACTTAATGGGCAAAGGTAAAATAGTTCTTGTCTATATTTGGGTTGTTGCAGCCACTTTACCACGGGAATCAGACTTCATTAATTTTCACGTTCCTTTCTCTTTTCTGAAGTATGTTTCAGGTTTATCTTTTCGACAGTTGTATATCACTTTAATACACGTACTACTATGTAATAAATACTTATATTTCGTACTATGACTAGTAAAAACATACATAGTACTATAATGTTTTTATCACATGACGTGTGTTATCCCAGACGTAAATAGTTGTGTGTGACATTAAGCATCTTATCCTAATTGGCCATTAATATATTCTACTGTTCATAAGGTATAGACATTCGTTGATATATTAGATTGTACCCACTAATTCACTAATTTAACTAGTGATCTGAGTTTTATGAGTGGAAGCTTTTTGTCGTAGAATTATGGACATTCCAAGAGATAACAATGATTTGATTAATTCGCCGTTACATCAACTAGAGATACAAATGAGAAATGCCAGAAGGTCAAATAGGACTCCAACTAATGCTCGTTATAGTACAAATGCAATTCCTAATAATATAGACAGAGAAAGTATTTACTCGTTCGATTCAGTAAGTACTAACGGAAGACTACTAGATCGCTTAGGATTAGACAACGACGACTTCTATGAAGATGACGACATAAATTTTGGGTTGAACCATCGCGATAGTGTTATATCCATGCAATCCACGGGGAGATTATTAGATAGACTTGGAATTGATGATGATGACCTTGCATTGGCCGGTGTAAGTGGATCCACAGTTGAGCCTAAACCACGTACGTCTACTGCAAACCAAGACAGACATAAGCCAATATTTGCAAATTCGGCTACGACCTCAGAAAGAATACCGCTAAATATGAAGGGGTCTGCCAATCAAAGACCACAAGCCGCTAACAGCATGTACAGAAATCCCAGTGAGAGGAGTGAAAATAGGCCTAAACTTAAAACAAGTCCAGTAAAGGTTGCTTTGCCAAATAAAAACTTGTCTGTGGACTCCTTTCATGCTGACTTAACTTCAATTAACAGTTCTCCTTCAAGTAATAGTGATTACCAAAACTTTCAATCATCCAGTAAGCCTTTCCCTAATGATATTCCTCTTTTTACAAGAAATTCTCCAGTGATAAGGCATGGTAGCCAAGCTTTCGAACTGTCCATAAAAGATCAATCAACGTTAGAGCCTGGATTTTTTCCTAAATCGAAATCCGTATCGTATAAGCATAACCCGATACAGAAAGGATTATCTTTCAGAGATAGGCTAGACGTGACAAGTGATGCTGATGATGAGTGTAACTTTAGTAGTTCTGATTCAGTAGATGAGATTTCCATATCCAAATCTGGTACTGATAGGACTTCATCGGGTCCGAAAACACCATCCTCATCTATAAATAGGTCAGTATCCACAAGTGCAACCACGAATATGTCACAGGTAAATACAATGTCTCCTAATAGAGTTGCATCCGGCTCAAGCGCACCACCAACACCTTTACTTGTTGGTGAAGTATCACCAAATTCTCGTACCCAAACAGCAATCAAGCTAAGAAAAATGGGTAAAGACAGGGAAGCATCATATCAACTAAGAATTGCAGCGAGTATGCCAAATAATTTTCCAAAAGCCATGTATTTATATGGAATGGCTTTAAAATTTGGCCAAGGTGTAAAGCAAAATAATAGGCATTCGCTAAAATGGTTTTGTAGATGTATCCTTACTGGCACCCAAATAACAAATCCACAAATTGCGTTAAGATTAAATGATTTGGAACCAGAAGACATGATATCTCTTATCAATAAAGAATTAAAAAACGATAAACCAATCGATCCAAACGAATTATATGGGTATTATTCAAGACTACAACCATCACAACTAAGCAAGATTGTTAATACTTCAAAGTCACAGCTGGACATAGTAGGTGCATCATATCATGAAGTAGGGAATGCACTTGTTAGTGGCGCGGGCCTTTCCACTAAGGATGAAGTGATTGGTATTGCATATCTATGTAAAGCTGGCTCTATGGGTTTTATAAATTCGATGATACAATTAGGAGATATTTGGTGTTCGAAGTCTAAATCACACAAGAAAGATTATTACAAAGCAGCCTCTTGGTTAAGATTAAGTGAAATCTTTGGGGTTACGTCTATCGGAAATAGCTGGATATATAAGGAAAAGTATATGCCCTCGAAAATTAAAAAATAAGCATTGACTCTATAGTCTTTAATGAATAGCATTAATAAATGATTAAAAAGATCTATTACTTTTATTATACAAGTCTAATATTATGATATTAAAAGCTCGTCAGTGGGTGCACCTTTCAAGCCAGATTGAAGTATATAAGTTGTTCCAGGTTTATCGCCATTATCCTTGGTACTTAGGAATAACTCACTAAATTCTCTAAGACAGCTAAACATAAAACCACTAATTTCTCTCAATTCAGAATACATTCCTATTGGCAAAAAGTAGTTATCGCTGCCGGGGACAAAGCTCGTTTCATATGTCTGAGTAGGATTCATATGTGGCGACTTATTATACCATGTCTTCGGAAAATTCACTGATAACTGTGAAGTCATAGAAAAGAATGATTCCGCCTTGGCAAAGTTTGCAATGCTTTTGTTGTAATTGTTGATCGTCGATTGCTGTAATTCTATAATTTTATTATTTAATTCATTAAGTGGGCCATTCTTATTGTTGGTTTTTTTGAAAATATACAGATCAATCACTTTCTGAAAAACTGAATTAACTTGTTTCAATATAATAGCCTTCATCTGGTATAATATGCCTATAAATAATTGTATGTATTCAGTCAATGGTTTTCGAGAACTAGATTTTTCGTTAGTTGTGGATATTTGCTGCTTTAGCTGAACAATTAAATTTGAACAATCTTGATAAAGAGAATTCCAATACCTTTCCAGAGGTAATAATTCAGCTACTAATTTCAGTTTCTCGTCATAATCATAAGCTATCATATACAATAATAAAGCATCAACGCTTATCACTATTGATAAGGTAGGATCTTTTGTTTTATCCGACTCTGCCTTCGTTTGTCTAGCTATCTTTATCCAATAATTTTTTTTCAGTATTAAATTTGCTTTAAATTCTTCTTTCTCCTCTTCAGTGAAAGATAATTTCAGTTGTTTCAGTATGAGCGGAGATTGACTTTTCAGAATTCTTAATCTTTCCAAATCAGTTAATTGAGCTTGCTCTTTCTGTAAAACATCACTATTCAATTGCTTTAATTGCTCCTCTTTTGTTTGTTGTTTGTCAACCTTATCATCTTGTCTCTTTAAAGGAGGTTTCTCAGCTTCCTTTGTATCTTCCTTTGCTTCTTGTGGCCTTTTGAATTTCGTTTCTTGGCTTGGTTCTTCGAATATATGTCCTTGAATTTCTTTTGTGATAGGGTCATTATTTGAATTCAATATTCCTAGACCATTGTACTTCTTTGGAGAATCTGACTTATCAACATTGAAGCTCTCCTTATACCTAGGTTGATTACGGAAGTTAATTCTGAGGAGAAACTTTGACCGTATGTCTTGAGATTTGTCGATCCAACGAACTTTAGGCCTTGATGGTTGAGGTTGATTAACAGACAGATCTACCAATTTCGTTGAGCTTTTTTGGTTTGCATGTTTTGGTTTAGGTTGAACTAATTTCGGGTAATTACTACTTGGTGTTGCTTCTTTACTATCACTATCAAACATGACAGGTAATGTTGGGGATAACATTGAAAGAGGTAAATTTTCACTTGCAATAGCATTTACTGACACAGTAGATGATTTTTCCTTACTTATATTCTTTTCCTCGCCTTGTGTAGACTGACCTTGGGGTATCGTTGGAGATAATATGGGGGGAAGAATACGATGTTCATGGTAACTGTTGACCATTTCATCTAAATTCCATGCAATATTAGCTCCATTGATAATAGGTTTTTTACTATCATTTGAGCTTTTGGAATATTCGCCAGCATTTGGGGTTGCTGGTGTTGACTTTTGACGTATTATAGGTGGATTAGTGGAACTGATACTAGGGGATGAATTTTTCAACAGAGGTCTTGACTTTGACTGTCGCTTCGGTTCTGAAAATAACTGTGGATCCTTATCAAATATAGCAGACCTCATTATCTGTGTTAATAACTATATAAACATACACAGTTGATCGCAATGTATAGTCCATCAAACGGTGTATACTTAATAACCAATATGTAGCTTCCAGTTGATCTGCGAATTTTGTGTAATGCTCTCATCAACTCAAGAAATTTGATGGGTCTCTATGATTTAGAACGGTATATCTGATAAGATAAATTCAACGTGATAATATGGGAGGTACATATAATGAAGTGACTCCTTCACTTACGCTAGGGAAGAGGAATCTGAACCTTTCATCTAAATCATCAAACTCATCACAGGAACCAGCCTCATCTACGTCCAGCAATGCTGGCCAAACTAATACCCAAGAATCACAAGAAGCAGGTCAGAACTGGCCACCATCGTTACAAGAATTTGTTAACACCAGTTTTATAAGATCAAGCTTACTCAGTAACTCTGATAAGGTTATATTTAATACTCAGTTACAATCATTAATGGAAAAGGCCTTATCAACAGGTAAAATATGGGAGAATGATTGGGAGACGCAGAAGATCCCTATATTAGACAAATCATGCAAAAAATTGGAACTAGAGTGCTTGAATAAGAAGCCAAAGACTAAAAGACCAGATCTGGCTCCAACGAGTACAGTTTTCCTTCCACCGCCAAAACGACAGAAAACGAAAAAGAAACAGACCATACCAGATACTCTTCCGGCAACACTTCCAGCAACGCCCAACATAACTACGAAATCATCAAATACAGAAGTTGTTGGACTGAAAGGAAATAAGGAATCAGAGTTTAATTCTGCCGAAAAAAAGAAACAAAGGATGGCCAGATTTGGAGCGGAATCGTTAACACCCGAGCCTTTCAAAAGAGTCAACGAAGCAAGCAGCACTAAGGTAATCGTAGGTAAATGTGAAGATTTGGAAAAGCATTATTTAAGGTTGACATCAGAGCCAGATCCGTATAAAGTAAGGCCCCAGAGGGTACTAGAGAAGAGTGTGAAATTTATTTTAGATAAATACAAGAGAGATCTGCTTGCAGGATATTCATATGTCAATAATCAATTCAAATCCATAAGGCAAGATTTGACAGTTCAGCATATCAAGAATGATTTTGCAATGCAAGTATACGAAACTCATGCCAGAATAGCAATTGAAAATAATGATTTGGGAGAATTTAACCAATGCCAGTCGCAATTAAAATATTTATACTACCTCAAGAAAAAATCTGATAAAAATTTATCGAATAATGTATATTCTGTGGAGTTGGAGTTCACATGCTACAGAATTATATACATGTTAATGATGGGTAACTATTCAGAAATATACAAGCTAAGATTAGAATTATATTCCAATAAGCCCAAGGCAAAAGGGAAAAAGCAAATAGAGTTATTAGACTGTATTGAAAAAGCTTTTCTTTTGCAAAGTTATCAAATTCATGGAGATTACCATAAATTTTTCAACACATATAATTTTTTCAAATCTATCCCATCAATGAACTTAGCTTCTCATTTGATAAAGCATTTTTTGGTGAGTAAGGAAAGAATAAAATCATTGAATACAATTGCTAAGAGTTATAGAAAATTACCTGTTCCATTCCTAGTGGAAGAATTAAAGTTTACGAGCGACGCAGAAGATGACATTGACAATTGGCATACCTTTTTGACAAAATATAACTTACTTCAATTCCTTGTGCGGGATACTGATTTTGATTGCGCTGCATCAAGAGGTGTTTTGCAAAGTATTGTAGTCCAGAATGGTTTTAGGAAGATAGACATTAAGGGTCAAATTTAAAGATCATATATATTACTAGGTATATATTCATACATAATCAGCATATTAAAAATTCTAATCAAGGGAAGGAGCTATAGCCATCATTGCAAAATTATGTTTATTCTCCTCATCTGTATTATCCATGTAGAATTGGATCTTTTCAGTCAATTTAGAATCATCTAGAATATGATCCTCGTTAGTTGATACACCTAAGTCAATCGGGCCAGCTCTTCTTCCATCAAGTTCATATAAATGATTATCCTTTCCTTTAACAAAAGTAATGAAGTGTAGGTCTATTGATTCACTTGCATCGGGTGCTTCTGTTTGACCTTGCGTACCGTAATTAGAGTCCAACTGGATATTTTTTTCTAATTGCTCAACTAGGTTTGCAGTTTCCTTTACAGTCAAATCCTTACTCAATTGAGACAACAAGCACTTGTTTAAAATCAGGTTATCAATAATAAAGTCATCGTGTAAATTAGCCAAAATATGAAGCAAAGCATAAAGTCCGCACCCATTGCCTATAGTTTGCTTGAACCACTTGACATCACGAAATTTTTCATTATTATATTCTACTTGTTCTTTATCTGAGCTCTGTCTATATTGCTCATAATTTTTGGTCAATGGGAATAACAAAATTATTGCATATACTGGTTGAGGAAGAAATGCTAATAACTCACTATCTGTTAAAGAATAAACATCATGAAATTGAAGTACTGGTGATAAGCCCAATTTCTTCGATAAAGAATCAAATATACTTGGATTAGACTCTAATGGAATCACTCTTTTTGAATCTACCATTTTGAATACAAATTTGAGTATTGCAATAACTAAATTAACTCTAAATTATTCTTCTTCTAATGAGGCACCGATAACTAATAACAGGGTTTCTATAAAAATGTCTGCTTACATAATTTATCTTTTGTTGCACTACTGGAATAAGACATCAAGTGTATAAGTCTATATAATCCCAGTTAATATGTTGTCCTACTTTACCTATGTTGTTAACATATAAGGAACCGATATAGAATAATATGGTGCAATTGTATCATAGACTCGCTTATTATACCTATATTGAGAAAACTAACTCATTAATTCTTTATCTGATGGCATTTTGATTGTATTATAACATCTTTAGTAAGACTATCGACTCGTAGTAATTGCTGAAATCCAATACTAGCTCCAATAATATTTGTAAATGTATTGTAAGTAATACTAGAATTCGTGAGTATGTATATATTTGGCTTCATCAAAATAGTCTAGATAAGCTTCGGTAGCAAATGATATAGTATTCTCGGGTAGTTCTTTTGCCTAATTCGCTGGAGTTAGATTGTATGTCAATGGCTCCATTCGGTTACGTTGACAACATTCTGGTTATTGATTTCAACATAAAGTACATTGGGAAGAACACTGATTCCAATATTTCTTTCTTTTTATTTATACAGTTCCTCTATATCTATATATATATGTCGTTGTCATGCTTCTGATACTCAACTCGCCGCCTTTAACATTGGTCCTTATCATCATAGCTTTTTATCCTATTGGGCTCAAAGTCTAATTCAAGATAATTTGCATAACTACCTCGTCTCAGTCATATAGCAAGTACCTCGCATAGCTGTCACCCAAATTATCACCAATTTATATCTATATATGTCATCGTATCGTTTAAGGGCGTAACAATGAATCGATCTGCTTCATTCATGAATAATTCGTCTTGATCTATAGTTTCTTGTAACCCAACGGCATTAGCTCCTATCCCTAAGACAGTGTTATTTGTAATATCATATATACCATATAACGTTACATTCATCTCTTTAGGCTGGTAAGTCGCTGTCGGTTCAGTTTGAGTTAAATCGTATAATTACTGTGTCTGCAGTCACCTTCAAATTCTTGCAAAACTGCGTCTGCACCGGACTCCTGCAACAACTCCTGGCAGTACTTCGGTGATTTTCTGCAGCAACCCGGGAGCGCTGTCACTATGCTCGCTACAATTGAAATGAAGAAAATGTTTCCAATGAATCTCATATCTGTTTTTGACTTCCAATGTATGTAACCAAACTTGAAATATCTATCTTCATGATTTTGATAGCAGCACAAGAATCGATTGTTGTCACGTGACTGGTGATCAAAACATTTGATCTATGTTTACCTTTTGCTATGCAAGAGTATTAAGGGTACCAAACATAATATACAAAGCGAGGCCTCATAAAGGCCATCTTAGTTGTATTTGCATATATCCGTAACGTTACCTATGAACAAGATTGCATTTTTCTATGCAATTATCATACTATGCGTAATACAGTTGGCCAGTTTCGTTTTCATAGCTAATTTGCATTCATGGCTAGGCAAATACACAATTGGAGGTGTACGTCAATTATACAGCCCAGATTCTGTGGAGCTATTTGAATCTGCATCTTTAGCATTGTTGCTCATAGGGGTTACTGGTTTAGTTACATTTGTCAGTGATTCACTTTTGGTTCAAAAGAAGGCGAATACAAAAGGAACATTCCATAAGTTCTATTTACCGATCATTGAGGAATTGTTCAAATTTGGTTTGGTTTATTTCGTTGCCTATCGTAGCAGAGATACAGGTCATTTAGCGGGACTGAATGAAACGATTCATGAAGATTCAAAAATCTCCGAAGATGCTTCTCGTTTAGGTGTCAAACAAATAGCCATAATAGTGTTGGTTTTCAACTTCGTCAAATTCTGTCTATTTACGTATAGATTCTCTCCCATGAATTATGAAAAGGATTATGAGGAATTCATAAGCTTTTATAGAATGTGGCGTGAACATATTACAATTTACAGGGCGTTACGCACCAATAATGAGGTGAAAGTGGATGCAGCAATGATTTTAGCCGGATCTTTGAATGACGGTGAGCGGTCTCTTTATTCAAAGAAATCTACTGCCACCTTTATAAACCCACCCGAGGCTATTTCGATACCATCGAGGGTTCCATCATTTGATGCAAGTTCTTTGAATTTCAAGAAATTACCATCATTCAAATCTGATATGGTATCTGCCGATTTGGAATCATGCTACAATCTAGTGGATAAGCTTTATTCGATATCTCCAAAGAATACATACCATCTAGATACAGACGATGTTATCGTGGTGTCAATTGACGACTTAGAAGACGACGAAGATCCACTAAAATCGATCGCCAATAACAGTAACAATACATTAAATTACAATGGACACCATTCTGAACAAAACAGTTTTCAACAAGAGGGCGGAAAGGAAGAAAACAATTTCACGCAAAGTTCTGATTTGAATTCCGAAAGACATACATGCTGTATTGCTTCTCAGAATGATAAAAGGAGTTATGATACGAGTCCAAGTTGGACATCACAATTCATATCGAAAATAAATTTTTTCGCTTGGTTATTACCGTTTCTGTCTATTCCTCAAAAGAGTGAAGAATTAAACAATAATACCCGTCCCTTGGCCAATAATAGAAAATTCGATCCGGAGATCAAATATAGGTTATCATCTTATCAACTAGACAGAAACTCCGTTACCGATACTGAAACTTTGCATTCGTCGGAAGCTTTACACTCGCAGTATCGCTTGCCTATATCAAATTACGGAGCGATAGATCTCGAATCCCAAACATCAGCGGATGCTTTAATAAGTTCAATTTGCTTGAATGAAAGAAATAATATTAATGACTTCCAATTATTTGTTGATAATTATTTCGGTTATACTTATGACCCAAGCCAGATCTCGATCGATCCGATGTTTGAAACGTTTGGAGTTACAATTACTGAATTTAGTGCCAAACTCTTCATTGTTTTATTCAGCTGTAATTATGTGTGGAATATTAGCACATTTTTGATCTATGCATACCCATTTTTCAATGATTCATTTTTGCATTTTTATTTCATGATAGTTAGTATCTTGATAATAAAGCTTTTCAATCAGAACTTTATTCACAACAAAGACCTAAGAAAAAGTGTTAAATTCTCATTGGTTGTTGAACTTCTGATTAATTTGACTATATTTGTTGGCATCATTCTATTGTTACTTTTTGGTATTGATTACACCTAAATACGCCATATAAATATATATATATATATTAAGTATTATTAACGTCTATTTATATGTCTAGTATATAATTGAATGTGAAATAAAAAGTTCTATTAATATTCTTCATTAAGCAAAATTATACTTTGAACACTGAGTTCAAGTAGCTATCATTAGTGAATGTAAAGTCTTTTATATGCAATATATCAGATTGATTGGTTCCAGCTGCACAGTGAATTCTATCACTTCCATTGCTTGGTGGAGTAAATGACATCTCAGTAAATTCTTCATCAAAATTTTCGGCCAATATTGGGTCAGTGATAATAGGCAATATAGGCGGTAATGTTTCTAATTGATAATCTGGACTTTCCAATTGTGACCAATCAATATGTCTGAAAAAACGATGTCTCTTTAACAGATCAAAATCATTATCAATATTGAATCGCTTATCTGGATTTGGCTGTAATAACTTTCTTAACAAATCTTTAGCATCCAACGAAAGATAAAAAGGAAATTTCAAAGTCTTCTTCGAGGAAATAACCTTCTCCATAATTTTTTTATTGTTGTTACCATTGAATGGAGGTGAGCCTGTTAATAGATCATAAGCAACACACCCCAATGACCACCAATCAACAGAGTATGTATATGGTTCGTTTTTCAAAATTTCTGGTGCCATATACTGGACTGTACCAGTCATCGAGTGCTTTTTTTCGTCTGTTGTGGAAACTTTAGACAAACCAAAATCTGTCAACACCAAATTGCCATACGAATTTAACATACAATTCTCAGGCTTCAAGTCTCTATATATAACTCCGAGCTTATTATGCAAATATCTCAAGGCCAAAATTATTTGTGCAATATAATAAGAAGCATTCTTTTCGCTCATAAACTTCTCCTGTGCTAAATGGTGAAACAATTCTCCACCACTAAGGTATTCCAATATTAAATAAACTTTATCATTATCCTGAAATGCATAGTACAAGTTAACAATATTGGGATGATTAACTATTTCCAAAATGGATTTTTCATTAATTGTTCTGTTGTAGTTTATCTGATGTATTTCATTAGTTTCATTTATTACCAACGATGCTTTCTTGAGTTGTTTCTGTGCAAATAATCTATTTGTAGAAATTTCTCTAACCAATATAACTTTACCATAAGCACCTCTGCCTAAAACCTTTATTGGCTCGAAATCTGATAATTTTGGTTTATAATTTTTGAAACTATTCGTATTATTTAAAGACGAAACATATGACTCCTGGATGTCAATTTCATAAGAGGAGGGTTTAATGCTTGATGGTATGCTATTTCTTCTGGTAGTTTTCGCTGGTATTGGCCGTGGTAATTCACCAACTGTATCATTTATATCATCTCCGTCTATTGCGGTGATACCGTTCTCATCAACTAGCCTGTAGTTCAAATTAAGCTTTTTCTCTAGCTTCGTTGATAAATCGGCATCATCATCCATATTGAAGATTCCTGTCATATCTTCTTTATCTCTACTTTAGGATTCATATCGTTCCACGTTTTACTCGAATGTATTACTACGCTTATTAAAGTACTGGCTAATAAATATTTACCCGAAGGAAATGGCAGATATAAATTACAAATTAAAAATATTTTATCAGAAAAAAATATATGAAGACCAGCTACAATATTTAAACTAACGCTCTGATGTAAAGCTTTTCTCTTCCCGATAAATAATCCATTATCATGCTATTGTTGTCAAATGAATTTAAATTCAAATCATTAGTGGTCTCACTAGCTGTCTTTGAAAGAAGAATCGGTCTGATGCTCTCTTTTTTGAAAAATAGGAACAATTTGATATTCTCCCCATTTATATCTGAACGCATACTGGTAATTTTACATATTATTATGTCAATTAACTCATTTATATCTTGTAAATGTTCTTTCTGTACTTTCAAAGCTATTACGTCTTCAAGTTGATCATTTTCACTAATGTAGATTTTTATCTTTATACTGGAACTGGTGGGTTGTAAGAATGATAATCTGTTTCTGACGATATTCTGATCAAACTCGGGCTTCATTCTGGCAGTCCTGTTTATTCTGTTAGTGGACTGTATTGTTGAGCAAGATACGTTTGAAACATCCTCGAGATGAAAACTGGTCGATGTTGACGTGAATGAATTATCGTCTAATGTATCTAAATCTAAAATCGTCAGTTCTTTCTTGTCCACTATTATAAACTGTTCTTCCGTAGCCCCAATGCCGATTTCTACATTTTGACAAAACTCATACCTTCTACCTTCATTATTCGTTGAACTATAATCAAAATCCTTGGAATTATTAAGAGTATTATTGTTCTTTTTATAAGCATCTTCCTTTCTTTTTAATGAAGTACAAACTGGATTCTCTAACCACGAACTTTTTCTCATCAAGTCTCGGTTTGGTAGCTTTTCGAAGGTTTTGTAAGTTAAGCTCACATTTGATAAAGGAGGAGTAGTATAGCAACTTATAGGCCTGGAAAAGGTTTTCTTCTCTTCAATATCTTCACTTATGACACTAATAGAGTTACTTGTAGGAATCGAGTCAAAAATGGAACTTTCGTCTGTCATACTATCGGCATCTTCTGTGAATTCAATTTCATTATTAATGGGCCTCAATGAATTGAGACCCATCCTACTAAGCTTGAACTCAAACTTCATTATCAATACATTTATTATTCTATGACTAAGATTTTATGACGGAATAGAGATATTAATACTAAATATGGGACCATAAAGTATAAATTGATAATGTTTATAAATTTCTTCTTTGGGACAAAACTTAAACAAATGGATCAAAAATGTGTATCACGTGAATTTCATCCACTTTCTATGGATATGAATTACAGCATACTCGATACCATAATCTCTGACATTTCCTACTATGGAATATGAGCATGGAGCTTTCATGAGGATGCTAAGGTTTCATATCAAAATTATTGAAGGGTTGTAGCTCATCAAGTGTGTTTCAGCTAATCAAGTGTGTTTTAGCTAATCAAGTGTGTTTACACTATAAAGGCATTGTTTATAACATCGCAACCTTGTCATTCTTGAATATTCCATGTATTTCAGGTAACACTATGGGCATTGAATGAATTATGACCTTTACAGAAATAATTACTTTCCTTAAAATTTCTAAGTCCTCGCTTCATACTCAATATTTGAGAGCTAGTGACTTTATTACACCAAAAAGCCTTAAAGCTATCAATGTTCATGGATTTTAAAGAATGAAAGGAATAAGTAGTTCTATTAAGAAGAATCTTATCTTGGATTTAAAAAAATATTTGAGCCATTTTTTTGGCAGTTTTTTATGATTTTGGACAAAATTGTACGATTTTGTAAACGCTCAGCATTTTAAAAAACTTACGATCGTACGATTCTCCAATTGTCCGATAACTTCTGTAAAACTTCAACAAAATCGAAGAATGTCATCAGTGCAAGCTGCAGTTTCATACAGCAGAATGGCCAAACAATCTCGTACTTGCCTCGATTTTTGGATCGTATCACTTGCTTTCTAAACTTATTTCAATTTTTATTATCACAAGCTAATATGGCTCCCACATTTCGTATCTGAATATTCTAGGGCTCTCTGCCCATTTGATTCCAACGACACATTCTTGGCTACGAATATTGGGGACTAGACGAACTTCATGCGACAATAAGAATACTCGTTAGCCCGAAAATTTGTTAATTTTAGTGCACTTGGATCTACATAGGCGAAATATTGCATCTGTTGGCTTTGCCTCTAGGCAAATTCTGCTCTAGCAAGCGATTAGTAGCTATGTTGTGTTCAACTTGTGTTCAAGAATTAGATAGGCCTTTGTTATTTTAGGTCAACCTTAATTCAAAGTTGCATGAAACCTTATACTTGAATAGGGTAATCTCTCTTGATTAAATATCCATATTCGTCATTTCTGTTCGGACTTTCTCATCTAACATATAATAGGTATCGCCTATGGTCGCATATTTAGAATGCAGTAGCAGAAATATATTCCGGTTTCTGATATCCGACCTCCCCCTATTTTAGTACGCCCAGTAACATTTTGTTCCGTCCAGCACGAGGGGGAAGGTTAGTGTACCTGAATAAAATTCGCACCTAATTGAAAGATATATCCACTTCGTACATTGAGCAATTGTGCCGGTCTGCATTAAGTATGCATTATACGTGCATTCGACTTATGCCTAAACCTCTACAAGCATGTGGTGCATTTTGAAACAATTCCGCCTGGTTTGCTGATGCTCTATTGTGGCCAACCAACAATATTATGGAATGGTATAAACCAGGAATGGACAGATATAAATGCGAGCCCATGTAGTTTTGTTGACGGTAATGCTTATACTAGACCAAATTGATGATGGCCATAAATAATAAACAAACAAATGATGATATGCTAGATATCGCAAAGATAACGTGGTGTATTAAAATAAATAACAAATACATTAGAGAATATAGCACATTGGTCATGTTGCCCTGAGAACAATCTTCTCAGATTCGTTTAGAACTTGAATGAAATTGTAATCGTACGAGTCGATATGTTTAAAATCCCATAATTTGATATATAAGCTCTTGTAGGAAACTTTAGCGCCGATTAATTTCTTGAAGTCGGCGATCGATTTAATATCATTCCTATTTATTTTCAAAGCAACGATGTCGTCGTTTTGCTTGATTATTTTCAATTTGACGTAGTTATTTTTCAGTGTAAATGCCTCATGAGAGAATGAGAATGGTGTACCGGGAGTTTTGACAGAATCGATATCGGAAAAAATCGATGTTTCAGAATGAGAGCCAACTGAATCATTATAATTATGGTTTGAAGTATTCACGGTCAATTTCGGTGGTCCATTTGCTATAATTTTGTATGCATTGTTGTTTTTTCCCAGCTGAGCAATCGAATTCATATCATGTCTTTCAGAAAATGGGAACGACGACGATATAGGTATAACCGGTTTGTTTAATGTAACATTATTATCGTGGTTTCTAGAAGCTTTGTTATTTAAAATGTCAATAGAGCATGGCAGAATCCTCTTCGTAATTTCTTCACTAGTTAAATTATATTTTAGATGGCTTATTAGGCCACCTAAATTACGATAGGAAACGTCTAACCACTCAGATAAGGCCTTTGATTTTTTGAATCTGTTATCGTTGAGTATTCTATTAGTGTATATGTTTAGATCATTACAACGCTTTAATAACATTACAATCAAATCATTTGATTGTAATGACGCTGTAGAAGGAATGGGTTCAGGCAATTTAGGCAACATTGATGGAATAGCATTGCCATTGGTATCTGTCATATTACCTATCATGTTTAATAAGGATCCATGTAAGTTATAGAAATCCTCATAGTACCGACGTACATATGCTTTACTATTATCTGAGTATGTTATGTCTAATCTGTACCAATACCTGTTGTCTAGCAAGAGAACATTGGATATAGAGGTAGATTTCGGACACGATTTGTTATGGGTTGAAATTCGATTTACCATTGATGTACTATCATTACTTATATCTTCAGCCTGGTTATGTGAGATGCTGTTAGTCAGAGATAGTTCATCAACTTGATGTAACCACTGCAATGTAATAGGGTCCAAAGGATCGTTGACTGCTATATCAACGTACTTTGCTGGTATCAAGCCATATTTATTCACTGTATCTATGAATTGTACCAAAAGCCATCCATTTCCAGGACGCTCTAACACTTTTAAAATATCACCCTTATGGATAGTCAATTCGTACTTGTTTTCAGCCGTAAAACCATGTTTACAAATAACGATAACAGTGTGCTTAAAACTGCGAACAAACTGTTCGGCACTTGTAGGCGCTGAAATTTCAAGCAGCTCTCGTTCTGCTAGACGTCTCCATCTACCCATATTTACTGTGTATGTATAAAATAAACAAACTCAACTTGTTGTGGACATTTTGATTTATATTAGGCTATTGAAATTCGGTGCAACCCAAGATCAATAATAAACCAATATGCAGGATCCACTCATCAATAGTCACTTGATGCGTTTCGCATAGGTGTAACAAACCGTTAAAAGAACAGCGCTCTTTCGACAATAGAAAATGCGTAGCAACTGGTTGCTATGAATAAAATTAAGTCAATACTCCGCCTATAACTAAACGGTCTGGCGATTGTCGGTCTTCGACCCGGCTTTTACTATCTGACGATCAGTTTTCCTACAGTAACTTCCATACACGCCATCATCTACAATACAACTACGTGGTTGGATGTACCCATCAAGCGAACCTGGCATTATAATTGGCCCTACCACCCAATGAGAAATTTGTACAAAAGTGCATATTCTCGTTGAGTTGTAGCTCCTAATACCGGATTATATACAACGGGCTAGTCTTTGTAATCTCCTTCCAGCCATTTTTGCTTAACTAAACAGAGGTATTTTAGTCTTGCTGGTAATCCGGAAGTTGGTAAAATATGTGAAGAAGAAGAAACAAATCTCTATATTTCCAACGATGGAAGGCTCGTTAAATGCTCGTCTGAAAAATTTTCGCGATCATCAAGTCGTGCATAACCGATTTATTCGCCAGTCCCATATACATCGTGATGCCCTTCGCTCTTCCGTTGGCCTTGTGGTACCTGATGAAAGTGCCACCGGACCACATTCCGTATCTCTAAATCGACTATCCGCTTAATAATCTGATCGTCTTACTACATAGCTGCTGCAAATGCACTTATTGTTGATATGCCATTTAACATCAAAATGTCGCATTAGTCGTAGTGCCTTAGCAAAATGTCTTCCACATATCCGTTATGAATATTGGTCCAATGTGATCAAAAGATAAGCTTTCGTCAACCTCAAAGTAACATATACTTGCAGCATTCTTCAGAACATTACCTCGGGTGTTTGTTGTGCATGAGTTGCAAAATTGCGGTTAGTTCCGAATTTCGGATTGTAAAATGCGGAGTTATAAGGTATAGGTAGCACATGATTACAACAATGCATGACGTACATATACCGGTGACACCCCTTTGGGAGGTATGTACGATAGTGATGAAAAGGGTTATACGCTTGTGAGTAGTTCTCTCGGTGAAACGTAAATGCTTATGATGTAAAGCTAATTTGAATGCATAACTAATGGTATATTTATTGTGTGCGACAATTAAAGATATGGGTATGCGTTTGAAAATGCTTAATAATAATTGTCTCATATGTCTGAAATTAGATTGTTTAAAAATTGGTAGCAGTATGGAAGACAAGATTGAGAAAAACATCGTTTATCAAAAAAATTTTAAGGCTATATAATTTCGAATAATAGAGCATTTTTTTTTAGTAGTAGACTTACACATTCTAGCGGAGTTTACGAATGCCAGTGCCTAGTAGTCAAAGCAATTGAGTAAAGGGATATAAATTCAATCGAAATAATTGACTAGACAGAGGAGCTAAGCGAAGAAATTAGTGATAGGCTTGGAGCGAATTTGAAAAATTTGTGAAAAAGCTTTTAAGAACGATAGCATTGGGCTCAGTGTAATACATAGGATAGACCATATCTGCCGTTCCAACTTAAATAAGTCGTACAGACACTGAAAGAAGGTAGTCACCAAATAACCGATTTTTTTATAAACTATTAAAGGGACTTCACGCACATCGAATTGGACTGTGCTTTGAGATTAATTTATCCTGATGGTAAACTCGTTGGTTAATTCCCCCAATTCGGGACTTGAGACAGGAGATGCTTCTAATATTAAGGAACCTATAGCGTCACCACCAATTCCAATAACCGGTAATAATAATCATGCTAAATACGATCAAATATACATGGGAGACTCTGGCATGGATCCATTGGACTACGCTCCTCCAATTGTTCACAACCTGCTGTATTTAAGGCAGTACAACAAGCAGCAACAGCAGCTTCAACAACAACAGAGGCTCTTATTCATACAGCAACAACAATTACAACAGTTGCAACAGCAGCAACAACACGTACACTTACAACAATACCCACAGGACCAACCTACTAATGCTGGATACAACACCATTTATAGCAACCTACAGGGTATCGCTTCGGCCGACAATATCAAAAAAAATATACAACCATCCACAAATCAGCATTCAATCTTTAACTTCGACGATGTTTCATCGTTAGGTCTCATCGACTCTCAGTACTCCAAACCACAATCTGCCGACTTTACTTATAATAAATTCGATTTTGACCTAGCAAACCCTTCATTAGAATCTATACCAGATTCAATCAGTAATCCGTTTGATTACTCTGGATCTCTAGCACCAACTCCCCATGCTCACACTGGAATTAGCCACTCTCCATATAATGCCGCCATCAACGACACTTTTACGTCCTCATTATCAGATACTTCAAGTTTCACTCCAAATTCTGTACCTGAAGAGTATTTTAGACCTATGATGGGTTCATCTTTAAAACATCTGACTAGTTTGTCAGCATTTCCTCCAGTAACTAAGACTAACAATTCGAACTCTAAGATCAACAAAAAGTCATTGAACGAGCTTAACACATCTTTAGATAGTAAGAAGAATCTAATGATGCCAACAAATTTTGCAACATCGACCACAAGCTCTTCTCCATCTATCGAATCACCTGGCTGGGTAGGTGTTTCTCCCATATACAGCAGGTACAAAGGGGTTGATTTTAGCGGTAATACTAACTTACGCGTTGATCCTCAAACACCTAACCCAAAAATAGTACATCATAACTCTGAAAGTTTCCCATCTTCTAGTAATTCTCAACGTCAAGAAGAAGGAAGGAGAAAAACTTATCCATTATTCAATGAATTCCTGGTGTCAACACTGGAGAGACTGACTCCTAACAAGAGTACACATAGTTTATTGAGTACCAGCTCTGCTCTAGACAAACCTAAGAAGTATACCAGAAGGAGGTTACTTCCAAGATCAAAAAATGGATGCTGGATTTGTCGAATAAAACATCTAAAGTGCGATGAAGCTAGACCGATTTGTACTAGCTGTGCAAAACTAGGGATTGATTGTGATTATTCGTCAGAAAGGCCAGATTACATCACTGACAAGAATTTAAAGAAGGAAAAACTAGCTAGCATATCTATCATCAGAAAACAGAAGCAACCAAATAATAAATACAAGATATAATAGTTCTTGGAGTTTAATGGTACAATTTTGCGATAGCGCAATATAATTTTTAGCGAAAATTGGTTAACGATTAGAAGAGAGGGAAGGTAATATCTTTAACTTCTTATTTAATTCTTATATATTTAGTTCTTCTTATGACTATCTTTATGGCTCATTGTAATAATATACATATTTTTTAAAGACATACTATGTACTGCCTATTGACCTAAATCTGACAAAGCGGACACACAAGAAAAGAAAATACAAACTACACGCAAATAAATATTATAGACATAAAATAACTGAATCTATTTAAGTGCTAAAAAAAATATCATTCCCATTCAGAAACTCTCAACCTTTTTTTCAAGACAATTTCCCTTTCAGTAGTCGAAATTATACTTATATCACCATTTTCTAGATTGTCGATATCATTAAAATTTTTATTATATTCTACCATTGAAATATAATCACCTTCAAAACCTACCCATGGTCCGCATAATGGATCAATTAGATGCGGATAGGTATAATCTGTGTATTGCTCTCTTTCTTCATCAATTGTTGATCTCCTTCTTCGTAATTCATGAAAATTATTCACTGAATGTCTCCCTTGAATTAAAAGTGATGTTTCGTCCGCTTCCCCAGCCTCCTCAGGTGGACTTTGGTTATTCGAATTTGATATTTCCAGTCTATCATCGTCAAACTCTTTATCAAAATCATAAGGATTTTGGATTGCCCTTAACGCAATGAACTTATTAAGTGGTAGATAGTGCATCTCGAAATTCCATGTAATCACCAATGTAATGAAAACCAATGGAGAGCTCAACAATGCTAATAATATAGCTCCTTCCAATGCTAAAGTACCGCACATGAATAATTGGAATAATACTAAACCTAGCATCAATCTCCTGAATATCATCGTCCAAACTTTACCAGTAGAGTGTGGAGGATGAACACACGTATAAATCAATTGATACTTGTAAACCAAATAGCCTAGAATAAAGTAGATTAAACCGCTAGTAACAATCTTAGTAGAAACAACAGAATAGATCAAAATTATAATGAATATCAAAATATGTTGAGGCAACTGTAACCCGAAGTCAAACATAGGTGGTGTATAATAGTAAAATCTATAATCCCGTGGTGTCTTAAGAATGATATTTTTCAACAAGAATATTTTGCCAATAACATTTAAAATTACGACATCCCCAATTTGTAATAATCTAACTGGAAACATGGCTAAACCTTGCAATAAGATCAAATCAACATAGAACAATGACAAGCTTTTCAATGAACTAGCCAATTGATAGGCTATTTTTGTCGTATCACTTAGAAATGACCAGTAGTTAGAGAATGTTCCTGCAAACGTAAAAACCAAAAACAAATTAACAAATAAATAGAAAAAATTCTTCAGTAAAGTGGACAATTCAATATCACTATTTGATGAATAACCTTGATTTTGTGACAAGAATCTATAAAAATAAGGAAGCAGAATATTCAATAACGAGAATAATAAAGGTGGTAAAATACCAGTCACAAATGTTGTTAGCCACTTTGACTTTCCAATAAATTTCCCTAATGCTGGCCAAAGTTTGGTGATTGTTTTAATATTAATTAATGCTGCCAAAGACGAAACAGGAAAAAGCAAGATCACACAACTCAACATGACTATAAAGGTAATCACATACGATTTTACTAATTTCTCATAACGGGTTAGTCTAAAATTTTTCCACTTAATATCTTTTGGAGCCGGGGCTAATTTAACAATTAACTTATGAACTCTTGGATCCAAAACTGTTTGCGCAGCCATCTGTGCGGAAGCAACCGAATCCATTGTTATAAAAGCACTTGATATTTGCTTAAAGTTGGAGTTTTGTAATTCAATGGTTGAAGTTATGGGATCAAATTTCCCTTGAATTACTTTAATCTCTTTATCAAGATTAATTATAGTACTCGAAAGCTTATCGATTTTTTCCTTCATACTTATTCCCTTTGGTGAATCAATAACCGAATCGATTGCATTTTTAGGCAATACGGATGGCGTTTTTTTCTGGGTATATATGTCTATTGATAATCCGTAAACTGAAGCATATAAGTTTTCTAATTTATCAAGTAAAACTTTCCGTTTTTCAAAAAGAGCCTCTAGGTCAGTCCAATCATAGATTAATTTTACATCCATAACTTTTCCAATTCCCAAATCTTCAATGAAGTTCTTCAAAATCGAAGGATTATTATTCCTTAGTAATTTTTTAGGGATCCCATCTAGCCTGATCGTTCTATCCACAATCGAATTTTGAGACGCCAAATACTTCTGTCTGGTCTTCAACACCTTATCAGTGTACTCGTATATAGTAATGTAAACAATGATCGAAAAAGTATACGTGAATATCGGATAAACCCAAAGGTAATTTGGGAAATCATCATTTAAATCAGGTGGTGTAGGATTATCATAATTGAAAGTAATAAACGATCTTGCAACAGACCACACAATATTATCCTTATCGTAATTACCCGTATAATAATACCTGATAGGACTCAACACAAATATCGCCAAAACCGCAAGTAACGAAAAGATTCGAATCCCCATTTTAAAGAAGGCTAGGAATACAAATGCATCCAAACCTGAAAATTGCAACACTTCTTCATCCGTAATTCGATAAACATTAACAACCCATCCAAATATTTTGTTTGGCAACGGCTTTATCGCTTCAGTTCTCTTCCGCAAGGTTCGTACAGCAT
Source organism: Debaryomyces tyrocola (assembly GCA_900006135.1). NCBI lineage: Eukaryota > Fungi > Ascomycota > Pichiomycetes > Serinales > Debaryomycetaceae > Debaryomyces > Debaryomyces tyrocola. The sequence continues at coordinate 107,400 of LN874550.1, forward strand.
AGATATGAGGCCATCTGTATCTCAAGATACAGAATAGAATGAATGATGAAATACCAACCCATAAACATATAACCAACTGAGTTTTAAACACTCTTTGTGACCCTCTCAAAGCAGTGGGGTCATCTATTGGTGGATCTATATTCATTGACGTTGTATACTTGGAAATTTGATGTATTCGTTTATAAACGTTTATCTTCTCTGTATTGTCCTCAAAACGAATCGCACTTATATTAATCGCAAATATTGCCTAACACAGAAGTCTACCTATTTTACTACAGAATACTGTTATAGTCCTCAGACTATACATACATATATATATACAGATAAATGGCATTGTTACCAATGTGATATAAAACTTGAAATAATCCATCTAGCATCATAAATATGCAAAAATTACAGGGAGGTTTGAATGACTCAAATTAGCCAGAAATGTCCTCCATAAGAACATTTTATTATCAGATCTTGAACATCACCAATGATATCGACGTCGGTCTTGTCTTATACTGTTCTAATACTTTGTCGTAGTGCTTCTATTAGATTCAACAGGTATAAAAAGTGAAGAAATTCACGTGATGAGCGTACTTTTCAACGTCGAAAAGTTAGTACCTGGTAGCCTATTATTTTTCTTTTCCCAAATAGCCTATTGGGTGATTAAAGGTTGATAATCGTTAGCTTATACATTATGAGTGATATATACGTAGTTGTACACATTGCCACGACATGCGATGAATCGACTACATATGTTACTAAGGATTCAACAGAGTTGATTGAGTTTGCTTGGTCGGTTGTTGATGCGACCACGCTAGAAAATAGCTACCAGGAATCAGTATTAGTGAGACCAATCAATACTCCAATTACTCAATATTGTTCACAACTTCATAAAATTACGTGGGAACATGTTAGAAATGCCGGATCATTTAAGGATGTTATCGGAAAGTTTGATAACTTCATGCAAGAAAATGTGATTCTGAAGAACAAAGAATTTTCATTGATAACGTTTGACGTGAGCAAAATCCGAGTCCAATTACCAAGGGAAGCAAGAGATAAGTCAGTGGTGTTACCTCCATATTTGCAGCATCCAAGGATATTTGATATACAAAATGAGTACGCTAAGTGGCAAACATCACACCCGGAAGCATTATCATATACTGCGTCGTCTTTATCTAATATTATTACGGCTTTAGAAGTGGAAGTTGATAGTACTGAGGGAATAGAGACACCAGTATCGTCCTCGTCTACACCGCCACCAACAGCCATTTCTTCGGTATCATCTGCGTCGAGTGCTAGTTTTTTTTCTGAACCATTGACCAACCCAAATTTGAACTCATATTCTAATTTGAATTCAAATTCCAACTTGAACTTAAGTTTGGGTCAGGAGACAAGGACAAAATCTACAATAAACGTATACACCAAGGTATTAGTCCAGTTGGTCAAAAAGTCATTGCCTGTTGAAGAACACCCCTCAGTTTTGACAAAACCATACGATTCTGCCCAAGATGTCAAGATTTTCTTGGTAGAGAGATCAAAGATTTTATATCTTAGTAATTTACCCGGGGACACTACGCAATCTGAATTAGAATCATGGTTTACACAATACGGGGGGAGACCAATAGCATTTTGGACCTTGAAGAATGTAGATGCAAACGAGAAGAACGGCAAGAATAATAATACTAACAGCAACGGAAATAACGGAGGTAACAATTATGGAGGTAAGATAAAGGGTATCTCGGGATTTGCTGTGTTTGCAACTCATGAAGAAGCAACAGAATCTTTATCAATGAACGGTAGAGCATTGAATGATATGGCTGTTGAAGTGCAAGCATCTTCTACAAGCGTGTTAGATAAAGCTAGGGACTTGCTAACACCTTTCCCACCTTCTAAAAACAGGCCCAGACCTGGTGATTGGACTTGTCCATCTTGCGGCTTCTCAAATTTCCAAAGGAGAACTGCCTGTTTCAGATGTTCATTTCCTGCTGCTAGCGCTGTTACGATTCAAGAATCTATGTTTTCTGGCAATACAACTAATACTCGTCGTAATAATAATACGACCAGTTCTATGCCAAATAATAGCAATTCGGATAAGATTGCACTTAATGCTGCTGTTGTTAATGCAGCTGCTGCGGCAGCTGCGTTGAATCAAAATCAATCGTATAATTCGAATTACCAGGAGCATAATTTTGCACCTGGCTCTCATAAGGTTGGAGGTAATGGACTTAATGGTTCCAATAACCATCAGCATGCGAATTCACATTCTCATCATAGTGGTCATGGTCATAACCATAACAATAATTCCCGGTCTCATTATGGAAATAATGTACCATTTAGAGCTGGTGATTGGAAATGTTCTAATGAATCTTGCCAATATCACAATTTTGCTAAGAATTTATGCTGCTTGAAATGTGGTAATGCAAAGCATTCTGGTCAATCGAATCATAATAACAATAATAATAACAACAATCATATTCATTCCGTTAATTCAACTGCAGCCGCTATTGCAGCCGCTACAGCTAGTGGTCAACCATTGAACTTAAATAATGGATTCATGGGAATACAACAACCTCAACCTCTCCACCCAAATCATTATTCGCCATCTCAAACTCCAGTGCAACAAAATCATAACCAACATCGTCATAATTCAAATGTTTCTGGTAACAACTATTACAGCAATAAATCACAATTTCCACTTCATTTGTCAAGCCAAAATACGAATGCTAATTTGCGGGGGAATAATAACACACCACCCCAACTTTTAGCTCAACAGTTAGCGATGTTGCAGCAACATCAGCATCAACAACATCAGCAGCAAAATCAAAAGCAGGCTTCGCAACCAAAATATTCACAATCAGTTTTAAATTCTCCTGGCATGTATTCTAATTTTGGTCCCCAGCAAACTAGCTACCAGCCTTATTCAAAGAATATTCCGAATCCACCTCATTCTGCTCCTGTATCTGCTGAAGCTACTAATACTAAGAATGGCAATTTAGAAAATTTAAATCCATCGTTGAACGTACTCGCCAACCAAATTAGCTCATTAAATTTAAATGGTAACCAGCAATAAGCTTCTCCATGTCTCCTTTGGGAGTTTGTCATTTTTTATTTTTATATTGTATTATAATAGTCATATTTGGTTATTTCCTTTTTTGCTTTTGTTTTTTTACTTTTTCAGTTTATTAATTCAATGGTTTATGTGGATTTCCTACTGGATAGTTAGGACTCTTTTATATTTTTAATGGTGGTTAGGGTGTTTCAAAAAGCTTTTATTAATACATTATTTGAAGGTGCTTATAATTTTTTTTATCTAATTTTTTTAAATTTCAAAAATTTCAACATCAACTCATTATAGCAATTCTAATTGAAGCAAGTAAAATTCAGTTAGGCATTTGATCTTTCTATCATCTGGGGTATAGTCTATATAATAAAATCATTCAACTTTTCATATAATAATGATAGTAGACTATATGCAGTAAAAACTGGATAAATTCGAACACGCAAATTTCAGTAAACATCTGGATTTAGGATACGATTAATTATCCAGTACATTATAACATTATATCAGAAGCCAAAATGAGTACAGACAAATATTCTGTTATTTTACCAACATATAACGAAAAAAGAAATTTGCCAATTTTGGTTTATTTATTGGCTAAAACTTTCCAAGCACATGAATTAGATTGGGAAGTGATCATTGTGGATGATAATTCTCCAGACGGAACACAAATTATTGCTAAGGAATTAGTTAATATATTCGGTGAGAAGCATATTCAATTAAGAGCAAGAGCCGGAAAATTAGGATTAGGAACTGCGTACGTTCATGGTTTACAATTTGTTACTGGTAACTATGTTATTATTATGGATGCTGATTTCTCACACCACCCAGAGGCAATTCCAAAGTTTATTGCCAAACAAAAAGAACAGGATTATGACATTGTCACTGGTACTAGATACGCAGGCGATGGTGGTGTTTACGGCTGGGATTTGAAGAGAAAATTAGTTTCCAGAGGTGCCAATTTCTTGGCTGCTACAGTCTTAAGACCTGGTGTATCTGACTTAACAGGATCATTTAGATTGTACAAGAAACAAGTGTTAGCCAAGGTCATTGATGAGACCAAGTCAAAAGGTTACGTTTTTCAAATGGAAATGATGGTCAGAGCCAAAGCCTTAGGATATAACGTTGGTGAAGTTCCGATCAACTTTGTAGACAGATTATATGGTGAATCTAAGTTGGGTGGTGATGAAATCGTCGGCTATTTAAAAGGTGTTTGGTCATTATTTACTAGTGTCTAAATGCAACACTTGGATGTTTCTTTTAGTATATTGGTTGCACGAAACCTCACTGAAGTTCTCTATAGTTTGTATTATAAAGTTCAATAGGTTGTATTTAGCAATTTTAATTCCTTCATTATAAATCTATGGATATATATATATATATATGTTAATTATGTTACTATGTAAGCCATATATTTAATTTATTCGTGAACAATACTATACACCGCGAATTGAATTGAAAAATTGAAAGATAGAAGACGATGATTAAAAGTTGTTTATAAAATAAAAATATACCATCAATGGCGAAAGATACTTATTTAAGGAAGATCTTGGGGGAAGATCGTTGTAATAATATTAGAAAAGTGTGTATTTTTTAAATTAATTCATTTTAACTATAATTGAGACTAACATTTCAGGCTAAGGTGTTAATGGTTGGAGCTGGTGGAATAGGATGTGAATTATTGAAGAACTTGGTATTATCGCAATATGGTGAAATTCATATAGTCGATCTCGATACTATTACTTTGTCCAATTTGAATAGGCAATTTTTATTCAGACCAACAGATATAGATAAGTCGAAGTCGCTAACAGTGGTGAAGGCAGTCGAAACATTTAATTATCATAATACCAAATTAATTCCGCACCATGGTAACATAATGGATACAAATCAGTTTCTGATAGCATGGTGGGACCAATTTAGTTATGTTTTTAATGCATTGGACAATTTGGAAGCTAGGAGATATGTTAATAAAATGTGTCTTTTTTTGAAAAAGCCATTAATGGAAAGTGGAACTACTGGATATGATGGCCAAGTTCAACCAATATTCCCGTATTATAGTGAATGTTTTGAATGTCAAGCCAAAGCTACTCCAAAGACATATCCAGTTTGTACAATTAGATCAACACCTTCACAACCTGTTCATTGTATTACTTGGGCAAAAGAATTTTTGTTTCACCAGCTATTTGATGAATCCTCGTCTACCGTAACAACTGCGCAATCCAAAGAGCAACAGCGCAAGAAATTGCAGGAAGAAACAGATGATAATCAGGAAATTGAAAACATGTTGAAGGAAAGCAATGAATTAAGCGAATTGCGCCAATTGATAAAAACACCTACCTTGGAAGACCGCAAACAATTTATTCATAGAACCATCATAAAAATATTCAAGGTTGATATTGAAAGATTGTTGCGTATTGATTCATTATGGAAAACAAGAATGAAGCCGGTTCCATTGCAATTTGATGAGTTATATATTAACGATTTAAACAACTTGTTATCTGACAAAAGTAATGAAGTTATAATTAGCAGGGATACTCTGATATGGTCATTACTAGAAAACCTATATGTTTTTTATAAAGCTAGTGAAAATCTACAGAAACGATTAAATGGATCGGAATCTTTTATATCATTTGATAAGGATGATGAAGATACTCTTAATTTCGTGGTGGCCGCTGCGAACATAAGATGTAACATATTTAATATTGAAGTGAAGAGCAAGTTCGATATTAAGCAAATAGCTGGGAATATTATACCTGCTATCGCTACAACCAATGCTATAATATCAGGTTTCTCGAGCTTGGGGGCATTAAGATATTACGAATCTAATGTTGAAAACAATGATTTCGAAAATATACTGAAAGATTCATCTACTGTATTTGTCAGTATCAGACCTAATAAATATATTACCTCAGCATCGTTAATTGGTCCAGGAGATCAATGCCCTAGTTGTTCACTTTCAAGAGGATTACTTAACATAAATGACAACGAGCTAAAAATATGGACCTTGAAGGATTTGGTAGATAAATTAATCCAAACTTACGGTTACGAAGATGACGTTTCTATAATTCTAGGCCAGTCGAAATTAATATATGATTTTGACTTTGACGACAATTTAGACAAGAAATTGAGTGAAATTAATGGATTCAGGAATGGAGAACTACTTTTAATTCAAGATGAAGACGATATGCTTGAAAATTTGGAATTGTACATTAATACTAACTATGTAGATTCAAGCCATTTACCTATTATAAAGTTGCGGCCAAAGAAACAAAAGGTAGAAACACCAAAGGAAAACGAGGAAGATCAATACCAGGATATCTTAACCAATAATGATGCGATTATTATTGACGATGAGGAAGAATTGATCATAAATGACCACGAAGGTCCAGACTCGAAGAAACGTAAGGCCGAACCTTTAGAAGCTAACGGCAAAAAGTTGAAAGCATAATAACTAATTACTATTTAATAATTGAAATAAGTCTTGATAATAAATTTTTAATTGTTTTAATACAAAAAATTGGTCTGTTTGCCCATATTTTGATTTATTACTTGTCAGATAATAAAGACTTGTACTAGTTTACTTTAGCTATATCATATTATGTGTATGTCCTAAACATATAAATGCTTATATATATTCGTTACTATATCTCGAATTCATTTCATCGTTATTACATAGAACCACCATTAGCGCTATGGTTACCAACAAGGCCTACCATTTCCAAAAATGCCCGTTCTTCTCCTAAACCTCGTAAATTTACGCTTTGTCTTGCTTCAGCTTGCTTCTCTTCCCACGCCCATTGTTTTCTTTGTTCCTGTAACTCCTTGGTAGAGCCTATTCCCCAAACTTCCAAGTCACTTATCATGAATCTATCTTCGAAATCTTGAACGGATATTTCCTCTTGTTTCGACTTTTGGAAGAAAGTGCCAGCATTCGAATTAGGTGACGAGATATGCCTAAATATCGCAAATTCCAAGTTAGATTCGATTGTTAAGGAAATATCTCCTGGCAAAAACTTTTTTACAGTATTCTTATTTATTGGTTGGTTATTTCCAAACCCTAAACCCATACCCAAGTTATTGAAATATATCAGCTTACCATTTAATACAGGGTTATGTACACTTTTATAAAAGTCGAATCTTGGCAGGAGGTTTAAAATCACGGTGTCTTCGTCACCAAAATTGTTTTTATTCGAATTCTTCCAAGGCAGATTTATAATTACAGCGTAGGTCATCTTATCATTATCATCTTGCCAGAATTTTTTTGGGTTTTCCAGAGACCTAAAATACAGTGGATACATTTCATTAAACTGAATGTACCTGTTATTATGCTTCATAGTTTTATTCTTCACTCTTTTTCCTGAAACCAATAATAGCGTAGGTGCTTGCCATTTGAAAATCTTCAGCTCCAATGATCTAATAGAAAACCCAGATTCAGATCCAGCATACAATTTGATTAAATTCTGGGTCGTAATGCTTACGTTAGACTTCATATTTTTCAAACACATTGAAATCAATGAAATGGAAGCATCATTAATAAGCTTCGATTCTACAAACTTGGGTATTTTCTTGTGAACCTTAGATACCTCATTATCATTTGCGTCTTCATGAGATTTTGGGGCTTCATTAGAATTCGTTACATCTGCGGTATTTATTGATGATAAGACGCCATTCTTGAAGATTTTCATCCATGCGTTGGTAAAGAATATTGGTAAACCATTGGAAATTCCTTTTTTAAACTCCTCATATGAAATCTTAGTGGTTTTAATATTTTTCACGCTAATATCCAAATTTATATATCTTATTATGCTTAAACAACAGGTTTCAAATTCGGACCATCTTGCAATGTTTTTTGACAAATGATCTTGCATTTGGGTGTGGCTCATTTCAGGAACAGACGAAACAATTAAAAAAAAGGTAAGTAGTTGCAATAAATCGTATGCACAAATATATATAGAATCCAAATCAGTATCGTCAAATGATTGTATCACACTGAACGTGCTCCACTTGATTTTTCGTGATAAGTTACTATCATCATCTTCTGAGGAGAAATCCGTAACATCTAGATTATACAATGTATCTTCTTTGTTGTCACTACCACTTGTACTAGAGCTGGTCTTTTCTTCGAGATAAGTTTTGTTAATATCACTCAACGATATAAAGACTAACTTTAGATAGTCGTAATCTGCGGTTAACAATTTCTTATAACGACCAGTATGGAATAAGGCAGACTTCATCAAGCTTTCAATGCTTAGTTTAGGTGCTGTCTCATTCTGAAGAAATGGAAAATTTCCAATGACTGTAAAAGAGTTACTCAATAAATTAAGTACATGCTTAATATTGTCGTCGATACCTTCAATTTCTTCATCTTTTATTATTTTAAGTAAATATGCCAAGTCCTTTAATGTAACATCAGACTTTTCTTTGATATTCTTTATACCTAGTTTTGATGTTATTGCTCTTATTTCAACCGGACGAAATTGCAAATGGCTTTGAATATTAAAATACTCTAAGATTTTGTCCTTTGTGAATTGCTTCTGAGTGACGTTTAAGCTCGCCTCATATTCATTATCCTTACTCAAACCCTGACCCATCTCCGATTAATAAATTCATTCATGAAGGGATAAATATTTGGGGTTTATCTTTATCTTGCGATTCAGAATTTAATTAATGCGACGATGGTCCCACTTATAAATACTCTTGCTAATGACTAAAGATTATTATTATTACTTAAGATATATCAGTATATACATACGTGAGAATTAGCTAAAGAAGTTACTTAACACGTCTTTTGATTTCATTTCTAAATCATACATGTATTTCTTATATTTGGAAGCAATACCATCTCCATCAGATAAAATCTGTTCTTCATCATCGTTGGTATTTCCATCATCATACTTCATGTTAAGCAGATCTTGTTTTAATAAACCCTTAGTAAATGAAACCACTACCAAAGTAAAGTAAAATCTAATGACGGTAATGATGATAGTGCTGCTTAATGTTAAGAACAATTCTCTTCCTGGAGAAGCAGATTCCGATGCTAATATTGCAGAATTTTGACTCGACGAAGGTGGAATCGCTGCCTCTGCAATGCTATTGTCTCTCTGGCTAAGTGGATCAGCAGTGGGATTACTGTCTTCTCTGCTAAACCAGAAATACAAAAAATAAAAGGTATATAATAATCCAACCACAGAATCTGCAATGTAAACTAAACACGCCAATGATATTTTCCTCGAGTTATTCTTTCTATTTTTCAAGTGTATGAGTCCGGATATGTAGGATGGTAAAACTAATATGGCTAGGATGTTATAGAGCCATTGCCAGAAATTCAAAGGATGCCCTGTAATAATTGACAAAATACCATAAACACCTCCTGCTTTATTTATTATGGCGACTGCTAAAATCAATTCAACTCCGATGTAAAGAGGAATAAATCCAAAAAATTTCTAATGATACCTTGTTAGTTGTCTTCATTCATGTCTTCATCCTTCAAATGTTTTTCTTACTTACTTGCGGTAAAATTTGATTAAGTTGCGAGGAAAGTGTCATTCTACAATTCCCAAGTCTTCCGTTTCGATTTTAATAAATATTTAGTATCAGTTAATCTTTTGTATCTTTTAGAAAGATATATTTCAGTTTAGGAGATCATCTCACGCAAAAAAAAATTTACCTGATATAGATTATAATAGATGAATGAATTAAAATCCAAGCTTCTGATAAACGTTTAATATAGTAATATAGATTATGTCAATAGATGCCATAACAGAGGAAGTTAAGGATATTGAAGTATATTCATCAGATACTGACTCTTCGGACAGTGATTTTGAAATTTCTGGTGGTGAAAAAAATGATAGTGGTAAATCGAAGACTATAACAGATAAAGGGGAAATTATTGCTAAATACTCAGACAAAATCAAAACTGATGATATAAAGAAAGGGACAAAAGTAACGAAGGACAGAGCAAATAGAGCTACAGTTGAACAGGTATTGGACCCGAGAACCATGAGATTTCTTTCGAAGATTATCAATAAGGGAATTTTATCAAGAATAAATGGATGTATAAGTACGGGTAAGGAGGCTAACGTTTATCATGGTGACCATGAAGATACAGAAGTGTCAGCTAGGGAATACGCAGTAAAAATTTATAAGACTTCGATTCTAGTCTTTAAAGACAGAGAAAGATATGTGGATGGAGAGTTTAGATTTAGAAATACGAAAAGCCAAAGTAATCCTAGAAAAATGGTTAAAGTGTGGGCAGAAAAAGAGTTTCGTAATTTGAAACGTTTGTATTTGAATGGTATTCCATGTCCCGAACCAATAGAGTTAAGGTCTCATGTTTTGGTGATGGAATACTTAACGAAAGGTAATGGCCAGCCATCTCCAAAATTGAGAGATCACCCATTCAAAGACGTTGAAGATATTGTATATTATTATCATCAGATGTTGTATTATATGAGGAGAATGTATCAGGAATGCAGATTAGTACATGCAGATTTAAGTGAATATAACTCAATTGTACATAATGAGAAGTTATATATCATAGATGTCTCGCAATCTGTTGAACCAGAACACCCTATGGCATTAGATTTCTTAAGAATGGATATCAAGAATGTTAATGATTTTTTTACTAGAAAGAAGATTAATGTTTATCCTGAGAGATTTCTTTTTAAGTACATCACCGACGATAATCAATCGTTAAACATAGAAAATAATTCGGACGAGCAGTTAAGTAAATACTTGGAAACAGTTCCATTAAAGACTGATGATAATGAAGATAATGTCGAAGATGAAGTTTTCAGATCTGTTTACTTGGTGAGGTCGTTAAATAATCTTGACGAAAGAGATTTCCAGAAGTTTTCAGAAGGTAAAGTGAACACATTAAAGGATTTAGTAGATACTAAAAATGTGGGTTCTGAACGTAATAATATTGACGAGGATGACGAAGGAGAGCATGATGAGGAAGAAGAGGACGATTCTGACGAAGATTCAAGTGAAGAATATGATTCTGATGATGATGACGAAGAAGAAGACAACAACGAACTGCCTAAGAAGAAAGAATGGGTAGAACGGGAGGAGGCCATTCCAAAGGGTAAGAAGCACGAGGACAAGGATGAGAAAAAAGCAAGAAAAGAAGCTGCAAAGACGTTGAAACAAGAGAAAAGAAAGACTAAAATGAAGAAACATGTCAAGAAGAAAATCATCAATAAGAGAAAGGCAAAATAATTTATCACAGACTTGCATTTATGTAATTACATATTCTAGCGGAAATACTATAGACTAATAATTGTTAATTAATGTATCCTTAAATTCTCTATATATTGTATTACGTGCCTCGAATATCAAGCTATTCAAACTCCATCCTCTTCCGACGTGGCTCATGGGTCGGATACGTAAAGATGTGTTTTATACACTCAGAATATCGTTTTGCTAGAATTTCAACCCACCAAGAATTTACACTTCAGTACAGGATTAGCATATATTTCAAAGTATACTCGAGTAATATTCCTTAGAGGAGATTGATACTGATACCCAAATACACTTGGTTACATTCGCAGCCATTAGGTCCTGACATCGAAAACTGATGGGATTTCAACGATAAAATACGGTACTATTCGCAAAACAAATGAACAGGGTCTATCATATAATCACCAGTTCTAGCAATCACATATCATAGTAATCACATATTACAATACTCTGTTATTGTTATTCTAAGTACCTATAAGTAGTATAAGTCTCTTTAGCTGGTTAAAGATACTAAACATTTTAAGCGATAATCCGGGTAACTTTGTCCACCCAAGACACTCCCAAAAATAAACATATTATAATCTTTCTCCATAATTGAAGAGTTAATCCCATTACTTGAATCACATTCAATAATAATTGATACTATTGATCAATTTATTGTGTATTGAACATTATAGAAAGATTTGAAATATTGATTGACTACGTTCCAGCCGATATTTTATACAGAATAGAGAATGGAAGAGTTTTTAAAAGACAGTCCATCAGACTTTGGTTCTAACACAACAGGTGCTGGAACAGGGAATACAAGTGCTAACTATGGTAGTGATCCTAACAATAGAAATAACTATGGAATGGGTTATTACGGAAATAATTATGGGCAACCTAACGGGTACCCAGGGGTGACGGAGAACGATCTTAATAGTACTAACAATAACTATACTAACGAGATGGGAACTTATACATCTTCGTTACCAAATGACCCATTTTTGGAGGATTTGGAGTCACTTAATTTTTCCAATAAACAACCACAGTATATCAACCCTACACAATCAACTAGTGGTCATTTAGAAGAAATTATATCTCCAAGTGCCCAAGTACAGAATATTTCGTTGAATAATAATGGGTTGAACCCGGACAACTCGTTTGTTAACCCACAATATTTCTCGCCTTCTAATAGAAACGCTAATTATAATACTTTGAATTCGATTGCCGAAGATAGCTTGTCAAGCTCATTCAACAACGCATTTAGCCCTTCTGCCTCTAGAAATGATAGTGTAAGTATTCCGTTTCAAAACCCGAATACTATCGAAGACTACAACGGTGGGGTTGATATAAATGCTGGCTCATATTTATCACCACAATTCAATTCGCAATACATGTCGCCAAGCAATAATTTTGACAATTCAATCGATACATTAAAATCTCCTTCGTTTAACTCGGGGTCGTATCTCAACTCACCACCTAAATACCAAAATACAAGGCGTGATAATTCTGGCGCCATAAGTAACAGTATTCCAAGTAATATATCCAAAAATAAGATTGTATCGCCGCCACCATTGGATAACAATTTGGGCACCTCGCTACCAGGCACTATGCACAACCAACCACCGGTTTCCACTAAGCAACTCAGCAAGGAAGAAAAATTAAAGAGAAGAAGAGAGTTCCATAATGCTGTTGAAAGAAGAAGACGGGATTTAATTAAGGAACGTATAAAAGATTTGGGCTTCTTGGTGCCTCCGTCATTATTGAATCCGCAATTATGCGCCGTCCAAAACCTACAAAGAAACTCACAATTGAATTCTCGTGAAATTAATGATTTGCTTGCTTCAATAAAAGTTAAAGAAACAAAACCAAACAAGAGTACCATTCTTAATAAGTCTGTCGACTATATAATTCACTTGAAATATGTGCTAGAACAACAAGATAAGAGCCAGCGTGAATTGGCACAGCAAATCGAGGAGATTGAAGCAAGACTAAATAACGGCAAACCCCAGGGTAATGTAGATATGTCAAACATGACACACCAATCTCAGCCATCGTCAGACATCAAACTTGAAAGTCAAGATGAATTATTTAATCCTGATGATTTTTTCCTGGATGTTGCCGGCAACAGTTCTAACCAGGCCAACCAATTCTTTAGTGATAGTATACGGTAGTAATTTTAAACCCTTATTCAATTAATACAGTTAACATATGTTATGGTGATTTTATAGATTATATAAATATGATACTTTCAACTAATCACGTGTATAAGCAAACCTCATATCGATAGCAAAACGAGTAGTAGAAGTACCACCTACTATAAACAGTCAGAGATTATGTCCGAACCAGAAAGTGCATTCAGACAACAGTTCAGCAGCTGGACTAACAATAATAACAATAGTAATGCTAGAACTTCATTACCACCATTTTCTAATTGGTCAGACTATATAAGGACAAGTGCTAATGATTTGTATGTGTCATTGCCTTCGTATAATACTGGATCACAACAGGCAATAGAAGAACCATCATGGTTTAAACTATCTCGATTTGAAAAGATGCTAGGGTTTGCTTGTTGTTTAGGAGGATCAGCGCTATGTTTCATTATCAGTTTCTTTTTATTTCCAGTGTTAGCATTAAAACCTAGGAAGTTTGGACTCTTATGGTCGATGGGATCATTTTTGTTTGTGATATCGTTTGGAATATTACAGGGCCCTTACCACTACACTAAGCATTTACTTTCGAAGGATAGGATAGTGTTCACGACAATTTTTTTTGGGTCGGTGTTATCCACGATGTACGCAGCTGTGATCTTGAAGAGCACTTTACTCACAATCTTTTGCTGTGTGATCGAAATCTTCGCCGTGCTATATTACACGCTAAGCTACTTTCCATTCGGTGCGCAAACCGTCACCTTCTTCACGAGCTACATCGTTGGATACGTTGGCGGTTTATTTGGTGGCTTACTATAGACAATATATAGCTATACACATCTTAATTCATAATTTTTCATCGTTCAATTGTGCTTGTAACTGTTTGTGCAACTCTTCCAACTTGGGGAAATCGGTTTCCAATGCAGGCCATCCAACTCCCAATCCAGTGGCTTCATCCTTCTTAGGAATAAGATGGAAGTGGACGTGGTCCACCACTTGGTGTGCAATCCGTCCGTTGTTCTGTAACACATTGTAGCCTTCGCCATCTAGAGTATTGTTTTCGTCCAATTTGAGCAACTTGGCTAATTTCTTAGTGACTGGCAATATGTCTGCTAAGTACTCATCTGGAATATTATGCAATTTGGCTCCGTGGTACTTAGGAATAATCAAGCAGTGTGCTTCCGCAGTTGGTTGAATATCCAAGAAAGAGTACGTAAATTTGGTTTCAATTAACTTGAATGATGGGATTTCTCCCTTAATAATTTTGCAAAAGATACACGATGCGTTAGAAGCTGACATTTTATTCACTGTAGAGACTCTTAGAACTTTCCTTATTCTAGAAGCAACTATCCCTAATGGCAAGTCCGATAAGATTCGGATATTATCACCAAAGAGTGAAAAGTTACACAAAACTCCTCATGCGAAATAGGGTGGCGAACTTACAGCATTTTAATACAGGGTGATTTATAAATCAAAGAAGAATTTAGGTCTTTTCATCATAATTGTTTTTCAATATTTCTTTTAATTAATATTTAATACTATTTAGTTGAATAGGGTAAACCAATTGACAAAATAAAGATGCCGGACGATAAAAAGAACTTACTAGACGCTTCTGGAGCACAAACCGCTGAAGATAGAACAGCAACCGCTATCTTGAGAAGAAAGAAGAAGGATAATGCATTGATTGTGGATGACGCTGAAAATGATGATAACTCAGTTATTACTATGTCGTCTAACACAATGGAATTGTTGCAATTATTCAGAGGAGACACTGTGTTGGTTAAGGGAAAGAAGAGAAAAGATACCGTGTTAATTGTGTTGGCAGATGACGATATGGATGATGGTGTTGCTAGAATTAATAGATGTGTCCGTAATAACTTGAGAGTTAGACTTGGGGACATTGTGAGTATTCACCCATGCCCAGACATCAAATATGCCAACAGAATCAGCGTTTTGCCAATCGCTGACACTGTTGAGGGTATAACCGGATCGCTTTTTGACGTGTACTTGAAGCCATACTTCGTTGAAGCATACAGACCAGTCAGAAAAGGAGACTTGTTCACTGTCAGAGGTGGTATGAGACAGGTTGAATTCAAGGTTGTTGAGGTTGACCCAGAAGAAATCGCCATTGTCGCCCAAGACACGATTATTCATTGTGAAGGTGAACCAATTAACCGTGAAGACGAAGAAAACAACATGAATGAAGTTGGTTACGATGACATCGGTGGATGCAAGAAGCAAATGGCCCAAATTAGAGAATTGGTCGAATTACCATTGCGCCACCCACAATTATTCAAGTCTATTGGTATCAAACCTCCTAAGGGTATCTTGATGTATGGTCCTCCAGGTACTGGTAAGACTGTCATGGCGAGGGCTGTTGCTAATGAGACAGGTGCATTTTTCTTCTTGATTAATGGTCCAGAAATTATGTCCAAGATGGCAGGTGAATCTGAATCTAACTTGAGAAAAGCATTCGAAGAAGCAGAAAAAAATTCGCCATCCATTATCTTCATTGATGAAATCGATTCTATTGCCCCTAAGAGAGACAAGACTAATGGTGAAGTTGAAAGAAGAGTTGTTTCTCAATTATTAACTCTTATGGACGGTATGAAGGCTAGATCTAACACCGTTGTTATTGCTGCGACTAACAGACCAAACTCCATCGATCCAGCCTTGAGAAGATTTGGTAGGTTTGATAGGGAAGTCGATATAGGTGTTCCTGATGCAGCAGGCCGTTTGGAAATCTTGAGAATCCACACCAAGAACATGAAATTAAATGACGATGTCGATTTAGAAGCCATTGCTTCTGAAACTCACGGTTTTGTGGGTGCGGATATTGCTTCCTTATGTTCAGAAGCTGCCATGCAACAAATTAGAGAAAAGATGGACCTTATTGATTTAGAGGAAGAAACTATCGATGCAGAAGTTTTGGATTCGTTAGGTGTTACAATGGAGAACTTCAAGTTTGCTTTAGGCAACTCCAACCCATCGGCATTACGTGAAACCGTTGTTGAGAATGTCAATGTTACTTGGGATGACATTGGTGGATTAGATACCATCAAAAATGAATTAAAGGAAACCGTTGAATATCCTGTTTTACATCCAGATCAATATCAAAAGTTTGGATTATCACCTTCTAAGGGTGTATTATTTTATGGTCCTCCAGGTACTGGTAAGACCTTGTTAGCCAAGGCTGTTGCTACAGAAGTTTCTGCTAATTTCATTTCAGTTAAAGGTCCAGAATTATTAAGTATGTGGTATGGTGAATCAGAATCTAATATTCGTGATATTTTCGATAAGGCCAGAGCTGCAGCTCCAACTGTTGTCTTCCTCGATGAATTAGATTCTATTGCCAAAGCTAGAGGTGGATCTCACGGTGATGCCGGTGGTGCTTCTGACCGTGTTGTTAATCAATTATTGACAGAAATGGATGGTATGAATGCCAAAAAGAATGTTTTCGTCATCGGTGCAACTAATAGACCTGATCAAATTGATCCAGCTTTATTGAGACCTGGTAGATTAGATCAATTGATCTACGTTCCATTACCAGATGAAGTGGCTAGATTATCTATTTTACAAGCTCAATTAAGAAACACTCCATTAGAACCAGGCTTGGACTTGTTAGAAATTGCCAAGATCACAAATGGTTTCTCGGGTGCAGATTTATCCTACATTGTCCAAAGATCTGCTAAGTTTGCTATTAAAGATTCCATTGAAGCACATATCAGATTACAAAAGTCTAAGGCAGATGCTAAGCAAGGTGATGATGTAGAAATGACCGAAGAATCTAAGCCTACAGGTGAAGAAGAAGAAGAAGAGGAAGAAGACCCTGTTCCTTACATTACCAGAGCTCATTTCGAAGAAGCTATGAAGACAGCCAAGCGTTCCGTCTCTGATGCTGAATTACGTCGTTACGAAGCTTATTCTCAGCAAATGCAAGCTTCAAGAGGACAATTCACCAACTTTAGATTCAGTGAAGGTGAAGGTAATGAAGGTGCACAATCCAACTCTAATGGAAATGAAAATGCTGCTGCTTTTGGTAATGTTGAAGAAGACGATGATTTATATAGTTAAGCTTATTTATGAACAATTAGTTCGTCTTGTCTTTATATAAATACCTTAAAAATACTGGCTATTATTTCTTTTTAATACTATATTACAACTGTTTCTATTTTCTAATGAATCTTGTATGAAGTGGAGTAAAATTTAGTTCCGTTGCTGCGAAAAAAAATTTTCGATTAAGATTTAAGGGATTTTTTTCATAGTCCCTTGTTTTGCTTAGGTTCTTCAACCAACATAAATTTTATTAAATTACTAGGTATTACTGCCTTTAGAAACATTATAATAGTCATTCAATTATATTTAGACTAAAAGTGATTTTTCAGGGACTGTATTCACGTATCTAATCAATTATTGAATTAATAGCATTATTTCCGGAAGATACTAAACTAAACTTAAACTACATCATGAAACAATTTACCAATAATGGAGTATTATTCATGCTAGCACCAGCATTTCTTATTGCATCAGATTTTATAGCTACCAAGTTTTCTGGTACCAAGGCTGCAACCCAAATAACATCTAATAAGGGAGGGTCAATATTTATGAATCATGTTTATGGGTCAAAATTTTACAATACTAGCTTTAAGAGATTCCCAGACCCTAACAATTCTTCCAATGGGAAATGGTAGGTTCCAAGCCACTTAATTCACACATACCAAACCGGCCTTAACATTCGGTGTCTCTTGCATTTTATCTTATAGAACTTTGTAAATAGTTCCATGACATCCATTCTAATTAAAATTAATATCTTCCACTTTTCGAATTCGTCTTTGAGTGACGATTTATGACCATGCTATGATTAAACATATATATGCTACGTAATATAAATAAAAATATTCATTAATTAAACAACATTGTATTAAACCTAGAAATTGTATAAAGCTCACAAGAAATCATTTATTTTTTTGTCTACTTGTCTTTGGTACCCTAGCAAGCCAGTAGAAAAATATAGTACCGATCATGTTGATAGCGATAAAACAAACAAAGATACCAATATCACGACTTTTCTTACTATAATCAGCACCTAATTGTTTTAAATATACATTTGTCGAGGCAACCGTACAATACTCGCAAGTTCCCGTGGTATCATTACTAACCAAATAACCACCTGCAAAGCTCATATAAGTTTGCATGTATTCACCGCAAGTCTGCCCATCTTCAGGTTTGAATTTTAATAACTCATTATCATCACATGTAACGTCAGAATTTGCTAGAGCGACGGATAAAATTGCTGACACCAAATATGAGAAAGGATTACATCTGTACATGAAAATCCAAAATCTTGGCATTGAATCAGATGAAGCCAAGATACCACAGAACGTTAAACACATTGTGAATAGTAGAGATGACAAATTCGCAGCATTATCCGCTAATTCATTGAACGAGATACATAGCTGCGCCATGGAAGAACAATATATGAAGAACAACACAATAATAATCCACATTAAGGCACCTCTTTGGGCTACAGCATCAGTAGGTTCTGCATTCTTATAAAGACCAATTGGATAGTACCAACAGAAGAAAGCAAGAGTTCCTGAACCAATCTGCCATGGAATCTCGGCAGTAATTTGTGCAGCAATAAAGGCAACCCACGATAAAGTCCTTGATGGCCTTTCTCTAACTTCATATAAATCTCTCTGGGCAACAAAATGAGGCAAGTATTGTTGGACCAAGGTATTGAAAAGAACAAAAAACATGAAGACAGAAAACATTTGATTTTGTAACCCCTGCAAAGATTTATCAGCCTTAAAGAAAGCAAACCCATTGAACAAAGATGAAAATATTGACATTAAGACCTTTGAATAAGTATATGAAGGCGTTCTCCAATATTGCTGGAATACCCTTTGCGTGACGTATTTATACTGATACCAAAATGGAGCTGCATATGTCTTCATATTCTCAGGTGAATTATCTTTCGGCTTTTTCACTAATTCTTGTTCCATAATATCCAATTCATGATTAATCGCTACATATTCAGAGGAATTTATCCAGACATCATAATAGTCTTGATTAGCATGACTTCCTGGTGCAGCACCGATAACTTCCAACATCCACTCTGCTGGATTTGCGTCTGGTGGACATTTAGGTGCTCCGTACTTTTCAAAGTAATCGATCAAGGTTTGACAGTTATCACCGAGGTCACCATAATACACAGTCTCACCACCCTTTTGTAAAAACAATAATCTGTCAAATTCTTTCAACAAAATAGCAGATGGTTGGTGAATAGTACATAAAATAGCTTGCCCATGGTCCGCTAATTTACGAATTAACTTACAAATAGACCAAGCTGTTTGGGAATCTAAACCTGAAGTAGGTTC
>LN874550.1:129073-390768 GCA_900006135.1 Debaryomyces tyrocola
CAGTCATATCCCATTTCAAGGAAAAACAATTTTGCTTGTTTACAATCGCCGAAGAAAATCTGATAACCTTCGTATAATAAAACCACCTTATCAAATAAGTCATAAGCATCTTGAGAACATTGATAAATAGCGATCATTGGAGTGGCGTTCATGACATTTGCTGAGGTCCTCAAGGCTCTGATAAATTCTAAAGCAGTAGCAGAATCTAAACCTCTGGTCGAATTATCCCAACATTGCAATGACGCAAACGATAATGCGACTTCAGCTATGGAAACTCTCTTACGCTCGCCACCTGAAACACCCCTAATAAATTCATTGCCAACTTTTGTATTCTTTGTATGAGATAAACCATATGTAGCCATTACAACCTTAGTTAAATGTTCAGCATACTCTTCTCTTGAAACACCTTCTGGTCTATTTTGCGGTGTTCTCATTTTTGTCGCAAATTCTAACGTTTGACCGACGGTCAACTGAGGAAAATGAGATTCGGTCTCAGCACAGTACACCACGTCTCCTCTAAAATGTTTAATAATATCGTTCGGTGTTAAACCGTCATATGAAATTACAGACTTCTTATCAACGGTAAACCCGTAGGTATGAGCCGCAATTGTCTTTAAAAATGTTGAGCACCCAGCACCCGGTCTACCTAGGACCACCGTCACTTCTCCATGTTTAATTAACCCATCCATTGGCTTTAAAATATCGAATTTAGCAGCTTCATTATTTCTATCCATAAATTTTCTAATTGTCCTCGCAACAACTTTGTAAGCAGCATTCGCAAAATTGGACTGATAATCAGCATCTGTAGCAATACCATATGCCCTAAGGTCCCTATATGCTACCCCCAATGACGATGGCTTGTAATACGCAGGGTCAGAATTATACAATTTCTGGAGATTTTTGACCCAGAATTTTGAATCAAAATAAGCTGAATCAGGGTCCAATTTTGGGTTAATATCTTCTTCCTTCGACATAGGATTCACTCCTGGGACCTGTGACATGTTGCTCAATGTTCTTGCCAAAGACGATGCCTTATCTATTGACAGTCTACTCATCGTTCGGGCAAAACCTTGCACTTCAGATGAAACCCCCTCATCAAACCCCCGATAGTGTGGGACTTCGTTACCATCTGTCATACTATCAAATATTTCAACTTCTCAGCGAATGTTTGAATTTGCCCCTTAATTGTTTTTGTTATTTATTAATAAAAATTGTTTTTATCGAATGCGATCTAACTTATGAATGTCCAAAAGAATAACAATTGTAATGATTAATTATTAATATAAGCCAGCTTTCTGTTAGAAGCAAGACTATCAATCATAAATAAGTATCGAGTAGTTAGAAAAACGAGTATACTTATACGATAATAGAATAAGGTTAGACCAAATTCTAGTAAGTAAATATTTCATGAGGGGCTGCTTGGCAATATAATGTGCCTAATATGGAACTAAAGAACAATGTTCTATTTTGATGAGCGACTGCGTATTATATCTTGCATTAATCATGTAGCATCTTTTTAGTGTTGGTAAAATATATGTCACGTAGACTTCTGGTTTGTGTTGTCAAATAGACTTATAAAGTTAAAGTGAATTTTATTTGTAATTTTTAAACATATATAAGAAATAGTGAAGGATAGTAAGAAATTGTGAAGAGTAGTGAAATATTAGCTGGCTTATATGAGTTCTTAATTGCATTGAAAAGGTGAGAAAAGAAACATCAAGGTTTTTTATAGTTACATTATTTTTGTCTACTGCGCTTTGGTACTCTAGCAAGCCAGTAGAAAAATACTGTACCTATCATATTGATAACGATAAAACAAAAGAAGATTCCAATATCACGGCTTCTCTTGGTTTTATCAACACTGACGCTTTCTAAAAATACGTTTGTGGAAGCAATGGTACAATATTCGCAACTTCCTGTAGTATCGTTGCTGACCAAATAGCCACCTGCATTCTGTATGTATGCTTGCATGTATTCACCACAGGTTTGGCCACCTTCTGGTTTGAACTTAAGTAACTCTTTGTCTGAGCATGTAACATCAGAATCTTGAAGAGCAACGGATAAGATTGCTGATACCAAATACGAAAAAGGATTACATCTGTACATGAAAATCCAAAAGCCTGGCATTGCTTCTGGGGTTGCTAAAACACCACAGAATGTTAAACACATTGTGAATAGTAAAGACGCCAAATTCGCTGCATTATCGGCTATCTCCATAAACGAGATACATAACTGAGCCATTGTAGAACAATAAATAAAGAACAAAACAATAATAATCCACATTAAGGCACCTCTTTGGTTTACGGTATCAGTAGGTTCTGCATTCCCATAAAGACCAATAGGATAGTACCAACAGAAGAAAGCAAGGGTTCCTGTAAAAATCTGCCATGGAATCTCAGCCGTTATTTGAGCTGTAATAAAGGCTATCCACGAAAAAGTTCTTGATGGCCTTTCCCTAACTTCGTATAAATCCCTCTGATAAACATAGTTGGGTAAATATTGCTGAGTTAAAGTATTGAAAATAACGAAAAACATGAAGACAGAAAACATTTGATTTTGTAATCCTTGCATAGTTTTGTTTACTTTAAAGAAAGCGAATCCATTGAATAAAGACGAGAAAATTGACATTAACACTTTTGAATAAGTATATGAAGGCGTTCTCCAATATTGCTGGAGAACTCTCTGCGTAACAGCTAAATACTGTTCCCAGATAGGTACTGCAAATGTCTTCAAACTCTCAGGTGAATCATCCTTTGGCCTCTTCACCAATTCTTGTTCCATTACATTCAATTCCTCTCCTACTGCCTTATACTCAGTAGAATTCATCCAGACATCATAATAGTCTTGATTAGCATGACTTCCTGGTGCAGCACCGATAACTTCTAACATCCACTCTGCTGGATTTGCGTCTGGTGGACATTTTGGTGCTCCGTACTTTTCAAAGTAATCGATCAAGGTTTGACAGTTATCACCAAGATCTCCGAAATAGACTGTTTTACCACCCCTTTGCAAAAACAATAGTCTGTCAAATTCTTTCAACAAAATAGCAGATGGTTGGTGAATAGTACATAAAATAGCTTGCCCATGGTCCGCTAATTTACGAATTAACTTACAAATAGACCAAGCTGTTTGGGAATCTAAACCTGAAGTAGGTTCNTCAAGGAAAACCAACAATTTTGGTTTTGCAACCAATTCAACACCAATAGTTAATCTCTTTCTTTGTTCAACATTCAACCCTTCACCAGACACTCCCACGACAGCATCGGAATACTTTTCCATTTCTAACAAGCGAATAATATAATCAACATATGAATCTTTTTCGGATTTTGGTACCGATTTAGGTTGTCTTAAGTACGCAGAAAATTTTAATGCTTCACGTACAGTAGAAGTTTGAAGATGCAAATCCTGCTGTTGGACATANCCAATTGATCTTTGAAAAGAAGCATCTAATTCATGACCATTGACCATACGGACCCCAGACGTAATGACACCAGACGTTAATCTATCAGACAAAGCATTTAACAAAGTGGTCTTACCAGCACCAGAAGCACCCATCAAAGCAGTGACCTGTCCAGGCTTAACCCAGCCGTCAACGNTATTCAAAATCACTCTNTCTTCTGANTTTATTTTAACTTGNTANGTNAATTNACGCCANTGNAANATNTCTCCNGNNGAAGGTAATTTNNTNTCCATNTCNTTNTCGGNNANNTTNTCNTTATTAAANTCNGGGCNNACNTTTTCAATGTTACCNCTTTCAATATCNTTTCNCNNTCTTNTGTTTTTCTTNANGGCNNTTCTTTGGAANAATAATATTTCNCCTTTCTGCATNGCACCNTTNTTATNNTCACANATNATNATATGNACAANNAANAAGAAAANNACAAATNCNACAACNATNCCCCAGTTTCTCCATCTNTNNCTNNANTAATATNCNTANNNNTCNNTNATNTAANCNTCNCCNNTNACANNNTCNNNNCCAGNTNNNGCACCAACAACAGAACAAATTATAGAATCACCGGAAGTTGGATATCCTGGACCAGAAGGAACAANNTGTGCACAGTCAAANTCACGTCCNTGGAANTCGTTTNCAANCAAGGCTTCGAATGCATATCCTATCGGGTCAAGATAATTAATCCAACGACACCANCCAAGCATTTNNGGNGTTGGAATAACAAAACCAGTAAAGATTGTTAATGCAAGNAAAAGAANNGANGCNGGNGTCATAGCTTGAGATAACGATTTAGTAGNAGATCCAATAGTTCTGAACAAATGGGACATTGATAGCGTAGCCGTGAAGTTGACCAACAAATAGAAGAAAAAATTACCAGCATTACGGCGGAAATTAACCATAAAATAAAGCACCAAATTGAATGCAATAGAAATAAGTATCTTTGGTGGTATCTCTGTTATGATTGAAGCAAANGCNTCNGCNGAAGGATGATATAAAGCATATGTCTTATGCTTCTCAACAATTGGTCTAGCTTCGTATAATGCGAAAATCTCTAATAACGAGGAGAATGCATTAAACAACACAGCAAAAAACATAGCAACAGTTCTATAGTAAAAGGATGATGTAGTGTCATCTAGATTATAAAAAATTGACGAAATAATAAGACCCATTANNNTATTACCNAAGANACNNAATANGGTNANNGAGGGATCACCCTTGGTTCTCATAATATTTCTNCNCATNATATATTTNANTTGCATANCATANGAAACNGTATNNGGTGAAGCANGACGAAGGTGGTTGGACTGCNTTGTNTTATGTGCNTCTTTGAATTGCTGGAGACGTTCTTCATTATCTGTCTTGTTCAAATACTCGTCAATTTCTCCGACCAATGCTTTTCTTTCAGGTGAATTTTGCCAGTACGTATAGAACTCTTCTGGGGTCCTGGGCACCTTNTTTTCGTAGCCTGGTCTGACAACACGTTCGGATGGATTTGTCAAGGATGTTAAGAAATCAGCAGTTGTTTGTCTTTGAGGNCAGTCATATCCCATTTCAAGGAAAAACAATTTTGCTTGTTTACAATCGCCGAAGAAAATCTGATAACCTTCGTATAATAAAACCACCTTATCAAATAAATCATAAGCATCTTGAGAACATTGATAAATAGCGATCATTGGGGTGGCATTCATGACATTTGCTGAGGTCCTCAAGGCTCTGATAAATTCTAAAGCAGTAGCAGAATCTAAACCTCTGGTCGAATTATCCCAACATTGCAATGAAGCAAACGATAATGCGACTTCAGCTATGGAAACTCTCTTACGCTCACCACCTGAAACACCCCTAATGAAGTCATTACCAACTTTCGTATTTCTAGTATGAGATAAACCATATGTGGCCATAATTACTTTGGTCATATGGGCAGCATACTCCTCTCTTGAAACACCTTCTGGTCTATTTTGTGGAGTTCTCAATTTTGCAGCAAAATCTAACGTTTGACCGACGGTCAACTGAGGAAAATGAGATTCGGTCTCAGCACAGTACACCACGTCTCCTCTAAAATGTTTAATAATATCATTTGGTGTTAAACCATCATATGAAAGAACAGAGTTCTTATCAACGGAAAACCCATGGGTATTGGATGAGATTGTCTTCAAAAAAGTTGAACACCCAGCACCAGGTCTGCCTAGAACAACTGTAACTTCTCCGGGCCTAATTAACCCATCCATTGGCTTCAAAATATCAAATTTAGCGGCCTCATTGTGCCTATCCAAATAACTCTTAATAGCTTGAGTAACAGTCTTGTAAACTATATTGCCCACATTTGCCTGATAATCAGCATCCGTAGCAATACCATAAGCTCTAAGGTCTTTGTATGCAACCCCCAATGATGCGGGCTTGTAATACGCAGGATCGGAATTATGCATTTTCCGGAGATTTTTGACCCAGAATTTTGAATCAAAGCTATCTGAATCAGGGTCTAACCTAGGATCTAATTCTCCTTCATCTTTAGCCATCGGATTCAGCCCTGGAACCTGTGACATGTTGCTCAATGTTCTAGCCAAAGATGATGCCTTATCTATTGATGGTCTACTCATCGTGCGGGCCAAATTTTGCACCTCAGAAGAGACCTCTTGATCGAAGCCATGGTACTCGGGAATTTTGTTATCGTCCACCAGATCACCTACTGTTGATGATTTCTGGGAAACATCATCGTAATTGATGCTTGAATTCATCGACTGCTCTTGTTAAAATCGTGATATATGTACAAAGTAAGAGCTCTCAATTTGCAACAAGAATATCTGAATTGTTTTAGAACGTCGCAATCGAATAACGTATATCACTTGTGTAAATAGTACGACTATATATTAAAGGAAACTTATATGTTTAATCGGAGAAAGTTCGTCTTATTTATAATCTCATGTTATAGTTTCTTAATATGTGGGTATATATTGCTTACCGGTTCGGCCTGTAAAATGATATCGTATCCCGAATTTTGGATTATTCTAATCAGCCGCTTATTATAACACGTTATCTTGAGATGTTACTACATCCAAACACCCAAGAAAATTTATGGGTGTAATATATGCAAACGGAAAGGAATCTTTTCTCATCCGAAAGGCAACTTTTCTATCCGCAACCGTCAATGCATTTATGGGTGGGTGGTTACTTCTAATACAAGCCGGGGGCTGAAGTAATGTAAGGGTTATGTTTACATTGGGAATATTGCAGCCGTGAAAACTATTCTTTGACGGATTTGAATTGGTGATGCCTACTTGTTCTAGGTCCAAGTCGCACACCTATAACAATTTGCAGTTGTGAACCAGTATAAACGATTCTACATGACAAAGTGTTTGTTCTATACCTTGTAATTGCTTTTGCAAACCTTGATATGTTCAGGTATTCATGTTTTCAATCCTGCAAACTTAACTTTTCTACTTTCTAGTCGGCTTCGGATGTTAAATTTGACCCGTTAGCCGAAGCGATTTTGGTCTTACTGTTTATACTTCAAGAAATCGTGCATTTAGACTATATGATTACAAATTGGCGAAGTCAATAGTAACTCCATTCATTGTTTTAGGTAATCTACAAGCCACACCAATTGGATGAGCAATAACGGAGTCAATATCCCAAATACCCTTCTCGTAGTAAATATCCTTCTTCAAGAACTCAATAATTTCTTCTTTTGAATCGGCTATAATGTGGAATGCACTACCAGCAAACTTGGTCTTTTGAACGTCTTGGTAAATTGCCCCGACAGAGGTGACAATTCCTTTGTTGACTGTTTCTGGAATGTTTGCAACATGTGTTGGCCTGACTGCAGTTCTGTCAGTACCTGGTTTATCGTAGATTATAACGTTCCACTCGATTGACATTTTGAGGCTATTATAATGTGTAGACGTATAGCATTTTTGCTGGCATGACAAACATTATATACTGTCGACCTTCGGATCGGGTTCCCGCACGAACTATTTTTAATGTACAGTCAGTCGGATATATCTGCCTTATCAGTATTCGTAGCTCTTAGCTATGCTATCTTTGAATTCTCGTTAGCATTGGATGTATAAATAAATATACAGCATTACTATTGATTGGCTTCAACAGAGCCATTGACGAACCTGACCAAGAACCAAACACTTTTGAGAGAAACTGCATTATATATTGAAGCTCACTTGCCACCAACAGATCTATGACCTTTTAAGCCAGTTTGTCTCCTTTTAGCGAGTTTTCTGTGCCTAAAGCATTTGAAACCTCGCTGACATTGTCTGTTTCGTTATCGCAAACAGAAAAGTAAACTGCCGAATCCTTGTCAATTGACTTCCATGGAGGAAAAGTTAAGGTAACTGGACAACAATTGATGATGGTAGTGTGTTACGATCTGCCACTGACAAAAAAAAGCTGGGAAAATACCACAGCAAAACCGATACATCATATGTAGAGTCGGTGTGAATATGTCTAAATAGTTAGAAAGTGTTCCTTGGCAAAACAACTAGATCATGACGACAGATAGATATATTACGACTTTATTTCTATATTTTTATTAAAAATTAAACATCGTTTATTAAACTAGAGTCGAACTGTATTCGTTAAAGAACTAAGAACCAAATATACAGAATTAAAATGCGAATAATAATTGGTGATTTATAATTATTAAGTAAATTAAATTAAATATAATGTCAGACCATGTCTGGAGTAGTATCTTTGAAAGCCTAAAGCTAATGCTGAGTATTTTTTTAGTCTTCGTTATCATATTGACTCAAAGCGAGGACCATACCACTAAACCACATGCCCTTGTCCTTTAGGTTCAAATTACTGCACATTAAAATCATTCGTAAATATGCCTGTCCTCCATGCCCAATGATCAAAACCAGACACTAAGTCGATCCTCGAAATATCAACGTTGTACATTAAAAACTGTAGGATTTTGATGGAGGTAAGGATTGTACCGATGGATAATTCCACTTGTGGCTCGAAGGTGATAACGCATGCACGATTGAGAATTCACAGGGCCAATTGTATAGATTACGTCGTTCGCATTCAAACCACTATAGATGACAGATCTCGTAAAATTACTAGAAAAGATCTCAAAAGTTCCCCGACACTTTCTAAAATAACGAGCCTTTGTTCTGTATTATAATAAAGAAAATGGGCAGATTCAGTGATATGAAGGACAAGCTTAACGCGAAAGACGCGGTCCACATTAAAGTACTTGAAGCACAGTTGGAGAGAGGAAGAAAGAAGGAAGAAAAGTTCGAGAAGGATAAACAAGACTTTCTCGCACAACTGGCTAAGTATGCTCACCAAAGTGGACAGCCAGCTACAGTATTTGAAGAAGGCAAATGGTTTTTATTACATCCTGATGGACGGAAAGAGCCAATGGGTGGTGAAAGTTCCAGTTAATTTTCAACTTATCAATCAAATCTGAAAGAAGTCTATTTTATTTATCATATATTCGCTATCATAAAAGGGATTTTCCTCTTATCTATTATTCGGTAATATATTTAGACCGATATATTTTCTCTATTTTTTATGTCAAAGTACATTGTTACATTTCCCTTAACAGTAGATTATTGTAAATGCCATTGACTGATTGTCTCTAAAGAATACAATTTATTCACTTAATATATTCCTCTTTTAGGGGGGATATCTCACCGAGGCACATATTTACAGAACACATTTAATAGATTGGGTTGTTTCCTATTCCATCTACAGCTTTACTAGAAGTTAATAAAGAGATTAACGAACCCTAATTGATCGTCTAAATTCATCCTCCTGGCCGAAGCAACTAGATAGGGAAGGAATGGTCGCCCTCTAGGAGTTACTTGAATGAACTAATTACGTGAGTTAGTAATAATTTGAGATGTTTATCAACTCATCATTTCAGCCAATAAGTGCTGCCATCACATCTTTGGTACTATATACCTGTAGTAGTAAATTTACGATGTATTTACACCTATTTAAAATTACGTTATCAAAGTAATAACGGGACAGTTCGCAAATTTGGACCAAATTTCAGAGAAGTGTATTTCAAAAATCTTAGGTTGCAAATCTTTTATGAAGAATGCTTTATTACCAAAGACAATACTCACTATCCTCATACGTTTCGCCTCCTGTGACAATTATCCACGGCCCAACGTCAACATTGCAATTTTGCTACCTCCCCCTCCCACCCCCCTCCCCCGCCAAAAATAGTCGCAAAGTTTCTACGTTATTTCGCAGCTCAAAGTCCATAAATTTACAAGATATCAAACAAACACTTCTTTCAGTAAGCAGTGATACCGGACCCGATAATGAATATAAGTTACAAAGAGAGATAAGGCATAATAAACCAGAAATTACCACTTTTTAAAGTCGTATAATTATCTCCAGATTTGTCAGTATTTTTTTTTGCTAGTTCTGAAACGAATATTCAATCTGTCTCGAAGTATTTTCACCCACAAAATGCTAAAAAACTGTTGTAGACTATTGGTTTTAATACCTTTATCATCATTGGCGTTTTGCCAGCAATTCCTGATTGTTGCAGACTATAATGATGGTCGTGTAATACACAAATGCTACAAGTATAAATGAAGATACCTGAACCTAGTATGTTGCACATTGAAGTTGGTAGTCGGCATAAGCAGCTAACACTTATATACTGCGAAGCTATTAAGTATTTTCTGTGAAAATAACTGATGGTCAGAATAATTAGCTAAAATATTAGACGACAACCATTGCCCTAGTCAGTGGCTAGATCTAGTACGATCGATTCAGGTATAAACAAGAGAGGCCAGCTCGGATATAAGTAGATATAGAAAGAGACGGACATAAACTCCTTGATAATTGGTAAGATTTAAGCTTGTATGCCCATACCATGGGTGGTATATGTAAAGTATAACAAAGATATCAGTATGTGATAGAGAGGCTGCAATACCAATAATTTAGAAGTGAATACTGTTGCTAAATGCATTTTCTATTGGATAAGATTGTTCTCCCTCAGACTAGAATGCTGATCGATGGCTTAACTTAAACAGTGGCTCTGTAGAAGTAAACATAGCACACTCAGAGTTGGCAATTGCATCAAGAACTCCTTAGGTGATCTCAACTGCAAACGGCATCTCCCTACATGTGTAATAATAACTTTCTGATTTATTAAATGTATGAAATAGAAGAATAGAAATGTAGAATTTCAATGTTGTAAATCTAATATAAGTGTGGTGACATTGTGTCCACATACTCCTAATAAACAAATGCTGCTACCCCGACAACGACGTCCGATAGCACACCACAGGCTAGTGAATGATTGGTTTTAAATGCTTTCAATTGATTATTGGTCGGATTTAAGTGGAGCATACACTCTAATACGCTCCTTACGAGGACCTAAATTATCGGTTTTAATACCAGCACCAAACTGGTTGCCAAATGGCGAGTGTGTTGGAATAAGGTTGGTTGGAACTGCCCCTTCGCTAATACGTCTGTATTGTCTTTGACCTATTCCACCCCTGTCTTTAATATATGACTTCATGAATGATGATTTGTAACGTTTAAGATAGTTTTCATTTCTTAAGTTTTCACGTTCATCGACTTGGTTGTATAATGGTGTCTTGATGAGTGGTTCTTTTCTTTCGGATGAATTCTTGTAAACATATAATCCCCCAGCTAAAGCAGCGATACCGAAAATTTTGGTTACATTAACTTCAATATCTTTAGGTTTACCACCTTTAGGTTCTTCGGTCGAATAGCTTCTTCTCCATACGTTCTTTATATGACGCGTACTTCTGGCTGTTCTTGCAAACATCTTTACTTAATGTATCTAATTAAAAATCCTATCAAAAGACGGTTCTTATACAAACATTTATTCAATTTTTCATTAACCAATAACGACAGAGTCTTTAGAAATAAGTCGTGCGAAAAATCAAAATGTTTTTTGCGGTTTTGTGTCATGTTCGTGATTTCCAGTATACCCTTCCCTATACCGAAGACTCACAGTGAACATCCTATAGGAGATAGGACGGGCAGAAGTGGTTGCGACGCATTGTTAGAGGAAATTGCATCGAACGAAAAGGCAATTGAGTGATTCCTAGACTATGCATTCTCAATGGCTTGTAGAAGTGGTAGAGAACCCCTTTGAGGTACTTGGTCTGAGGTTTTTTCCACTAGAGTGTGCATCGTAACAAGGATGTAGGTCTTACGGGACGTAATATGCCTGTAGATAATGTAATATCGAGCGAATTGAGTGGTAAAAATGTAATATATACGGTGTCAGGCGCGTAGTTATGACATATTAGTCGCAGTTGCTTATCAAAACCCTACAGTTACAATACTTGTATAATATTAGTTACTATAAACTTCTCATACATAATACATCGTCTCATACAGTCGTTTCCGAGAGTATGATGATGTTAACGAGAAAAAAGCCCGTGGCCACATAACGTAAAATTGGTATTCGAGTGCCCGAATTCAGACAGTCCTTAATAATTGACACTAATTAAATAATCAGCCAATTTTTCAACAAGAAGGGTCGCTTCGCCTGCAACAATTCCAGCTGGGTAATGGGCTATCAAGATGGCTTGTTTAGTTCTGACTGCAACAACCCCCTCGGCATCAAGTCTACCATAAATAGATCTGTCATCAGATCTCAAAAGGATATACTTTTGTCCCTGGATGTGTAAACCGTGGGCTTGCAATTCTGACGGATCATCGTACCCCTTCGCAATTTCAGTGATTTCTTTAGGGTCCAATTGGAAATTCGATGATTGAGCCCACAATGAGTCCCCTGCTCTCGAATATAACGCTGCTTTATCAATTTTACCGGTGGAAATTAAGTTATCGGTGTATGCTTGCCACGACATCTTTATTCTGATTCAACTTGTATTTGTTTAAGTGCAATTCTGTAAAATTACTACTATTATTCAGAAAGAATGTTGTTTCATCCTTCTGGTGTTTTGTTGACCATATATAGTGACCGATCAAAGCGCGTGATGATGGTCACATGTAGGACACATATTTGTGGTTTATTCGATAATTTGCTACGTTAGCCGCTACTGTATCTGAACAACACAATGTGTATACGTATGTGTATACGGAAGGTAAACAGAAAGAGTTTAGAGTTTCGGTGAAAATATAATAATGTCTTTCTCATGGAGGCTTATAGTCAGTCTACAAACTTTGCAATTCGATTGCGGTAGCATAAAGTAACAACCGAACACGGTTTTACAAGAAGTCATTCGGCGGATTGTGCTCCATGTTACAAACAATAATTTCATGATCACTGTTACAATGATAGTGAAATCTGCGTCTAAAACCAAGGGTATCTTTATATTTGGACAATCGATTGAAGGAAAAGTTGAGTCGTGCGTGTACCCGATGGTCGCTATGAGCCGCATCGATTTTTTTTGTAATTATGGTCTATTTAGATAGTAGATGGCGTAAAGAAAGGTAAGATTTAAGAACAAACGGAAAGAAATAATGGCCAAGGGAAGCAAGAAAGAAGGTTCCTCGCAATCGGACCGTCCGGTAATAAAAGACTCGAGATTTTCTTCTGTTCACAATGATCCAAGATTCAATTTGCCTAACTTGAAAAATGTCAAGGTGAAGGTTGATGATCGTTTTAGTAAGAAGGAGATGAGCAAATTGAATGAGGGTGCTATGGGAAAGAAGGTGAAAATTGATAGATACGGAAGAAAGTTAAAGGATCAAGATTCTGGAAAAGATTTTGATAAGTACTACAAGCACGAAGATGAAGAATCTAGTGACGATGAGGCTAGTGAGGACGAGCAGCAAGAAGAAAAGTACGCCAAGGAAGAAAGCGAAGATGACGATGAAGAAGACGAAGAGGAGGATGAAACGGAAAGCATTTTTGTTGATCGTGCTAGAGGTGAGGGTTTGGAATCGTCGTCAGAGGACTCATCCTCCGACCTGGAATCTGAATCTGACGTCGAATCCGAAGTTGAGTCTGAAATCGAACTTGAAGAAGGCAAGCCAGAGGAAGGTGAACCGTCTGACTCTTTTGCAGTTGTCAATATGGACTGGGATAATTTAAGAGCAGTGGACTTAATGGCAACTTTCTTGTCGTTTGTTCCCACTGGTGGCTCAATTAAATCCATCAGTATATATCCATCAGAATTTGGTAAGGAACAAATGCAAAAAGAAGAAGTAGAAGGTCCACCAAGAGACTTATTTAAGAGTAAACGTAGTAAAGTGGAATCTGATTCTGATGATTCTGATTCTGAAATTGACGTCAATAACAAAGACGACTTAGAAAAGGCTGCACGTAAATTATATCAAGAGGATGATGGAGAAGAAGATTACGATAGTAAGGCATTACGTCGATACCAATTGCAGAGGTTGAGATACTATTATGCTGTCGTTAGGTGTGATTCTATCTCGACTGCAAAGAAGATCTACGACAACTGTGATGGTACCGAATACGAGTCCACTGCCAACATATTCGATTTAAGATATATCCCTGAAGGAATGGAATTTGATGAAAGCGAGTCCAACGATGTATGTACAAAGATCCCATCTAATTATAAGCCAAATTCTACTTTCGTGACGGATGCATTGCAGCATTCCAAGGTCAAGTTGACATGGGACGAGACTCCAAAGGAAAGGTTGAACGTGTCGACAAGGCAATTTTCGCAGAAGGAAATCGACGAAATGGATTTCAAAGCTTACCTTGCCTCCGATAGTGATGAAAGTGAGAACGAAACTACCAATAACGACTTAAAGAATAAGTACCAAAGCTTATTAGGTAACAGATTTAACAAAACGGATGCAGATAACCAAGAAGAAGATGTAGACATGGAAATTACTTTCAACCCGGCATTAAACGAAGCCGAAGGTAAGGTACCCGAAGAAGAAGAGGAACAAGAAGAATCTACCATTGCTGCATATAAGCGTAAAGAAAAGGAACGTCGTAAGCGTAGAATGGAGAAGTTCAAGCAGACTCAAGAAGAAGAAACTGATGATCAAAAGGATACCGAGAAAACTGCTAAGGCAACCAAGGGCAAGAAATCAAAGGGCAAGGTTTCTCGTGACGATGATGACAAAACCAAGGCTCAATTAGAATTGGTCATGATGGACGAGGAAAATGGCGATAACGATGCCCACCACTTCAACATGAAGGATGTCATCAAGCTGGAGAAACAGAAGAACAGAAAGGGAAAGAAGAATAAGAAGAACATTGACAACGAAATGGTCCAAGACGACTTCAAGGCCGATTTGAACGATCCTCGTTTCAAGGAAATCTTCGAAAGTCACGACTACGCAATTGATCCTACAAGCAGTGAATTCAAGAAGACCAATACAATGACGAAGATCTTACAGGAACGTTCGAAGAGAAACTTTAATGAGCTAGCTGAACAAGGTACTAAGAAACAGAAGAAGCGTGCATCAAATGAACACAACTCCAACGATCTTAATAACTTGGTGAATAAATTGAAACGTAAGCATAACAAGAAGTAAACTAAATACTAAATACATAATATATAACTATATTTGCATCATTGAGCGACTCCCAACTCGCATATAATCGGATTCTCAAAGTTCACAACCTACTGTTTTA
Organism: Debaryomyces tyrocola; assembly: GCA_900006135.1. Classification (NCBI taxonomy): domain Eukaryota; kingdom Fungi; phylum Ascomycota; class Pichiomycetes; order Serinales; family Debaryomycetaceae; genus Debaryomyces; species Debaryomyces tyrocola. The sequence continues at coordinate 144,067 of LN874550.1, forward strand.
CTGGACCATTAGTGATCTCAGTAAGTTTAGAATTTATAGCGAAGATTTTTGCATTGACACCAGTAACTCCAAACTCAGCTAATCTCTTTGAGTGCATATCTAAATATTTTTCTGCAGTTTCTTTAGTTTCAAAAACGTAGATTCCACCAGCTTCATTTCTTTCGGGACTTTCTGTCCAAATTTTCCACATGAACCCTTCCTCTTCATTGATACTCTTTGCTAAACCACTGAATTGCTCCGCCATTTCGTCTCCGAATGGCCCATTCATTGTAAAATCTACTTGTAACACGTATCCCATAGCTATTCTCCTTTGTTTAATCGATAGTATTTATATCATTATTAAGGGATCCCTTAGTATGCATTACGGAAATTTGGGGACGACCTTTGTGCGTTGATGTGGACACGCGTTAATTTTCGAATCAAATTTCAATGTATAAAACTTCATACTAGAAACTTATTAGAATTAGGTGTTGGTTAGTCCATAATGAAGTCTTTTATTGCTACGTTTGTAACTGCGTTATTGGTGTTAGTTCAATTCACCAATGGTTTACATTTCTATTTGAAAACTGGTGAAACTAGATGCTTTTATGAAGAATTAAGTCAGGATACATTAGTCGTTGGTAAAATAGATGCCACTGAATTGACCAACAACGGAGATTATGTTAAAAACCACAATTTGCAATTGCAGATTACTGTTGAAGTAAGTACTTGATTTATTTGGTGAAATTCATATGTTATGGTAAATGATGGGCATAAAACTTGGGGAAGTGCCGAGCTAGGTGAAAAACTAAGTGAAAAACTAGATGAAAATATAGCATGAATTACTAACAAGGTGTAGGAAACCTTTGATAATGACCACAAGGTTGTAGACCAAAAGTCTAATCCAAACGGTAAATTTACTTTCACATCTTTGGATTCTGGTGAGCATAAATTCTGCTTAACTCCAAAGTACTCGGATGGTTCTAGTAATAAGGCACACCGTATTTTCTTTGACGTTGCAACAGGTTCTTCCCATGACTACATTGACTCCAAGTCCACCCACAGGGTTGATGCCTTAACTTTGAAGGTCCAAAATTTAAACAAGAAGTTGGAAGAAATCCACTGGGAACAAGAACACATGAGGGAAAGAGAAGCTATATTCAGAGACCAATCCGAAACTACCAACTCGAGAGTTGTTAGATGGTCTATTATTCAATTGCTTGTCTTGATTGGAACCTGTGTCTACCAATTACGTCACTTGAAGGGTTTCTTCGTTAAACAAAAGATTGTCTAAGCGCTGTTAACGCGTTTTTTGAGATTGAACTTGATATTCAATCCTTCAGCAATCAGTGTAGATCTTACTTTGTATCAATGTCCTTACATATTTTATACATATTGTATTTATAATTGATAAAATTCTTTTATATCTTTCTTTGTAGGGTTGATGTTACCTTTCGCACAGAGAAAAAATTAGCTTGATAGTCATCTCTAGAATTAATTACTGTACATGACAGAAGTAAGCATGAATGACTTATCGAGGGAAGACTTATTGGAAAAGGTAAGGCTACTCGAACTTGAGAATGCAAAGCTTAAGGAAAGCAAATCGGCCGTGGCAACTGTTTCCGATCAATATGAATATGATGCAAAATATCCGAAGATAGATGAGTATTTTTCTTCTGATGAATATAAACGATATGGTAGACAAATGATAGTGCCACAGTTTGGATCTCTTATGTCACAAGTAAAACTTAAAAAGAGTAAAGTATTATTCATTGGTGCTGGAGGTTTAGGTTGTCCTGCCTTGCTTTATCTTTCAGCCTCAGGAGTTGGAGAAATCGGTATAATTGATGATGACTTGGTCGATATTAGTAATTTACATCGACAAGTCTTACATACTACGGAAAGTGTTGGAATTCATAAATGTGAATCTGCCAAAAGGTACATAAATAAACTAAACCCACATGTTAAGGTTACTACATATCCTTTTAGGCTCTCGAATGATAATGCTTTTGATATTATTGGAAAGTATGATCTTATTTTGGATTGCACAGATACCCCGGCGACTAGGTATTTGATAAATGATGTCTCTGTTATATGCGGGAAGACTATTGTTAGTGGATCTGGGTTGAAGACAGATGGACAATTATCAATACTAAACTTTCATGGAATTGGACCGTGCTATAGGTGTTTCTACCCCAAGCCTCCATCTCCTGGATCTGTTACGTCTTGCTCAGATGGTGGAGTCGTCGGTCCAGCTATTGGCTTAATAGGAATTACAATGGCCTTAGAAGCAATAAAAGTAATTACGGACTTCTATACAGTTGAGACTTTCAAACCTTTCTTGTCAATGTACTCAGGATATCCACAACAACAAATACGAGTGTTCAAAATGAGAAATAAACAAGCGAATTGTGCAGTATGTGGTAATAACCCAAGGGTATTGAAAAGTACAATTACCGAAAATGACATAGACTATGCTGAATTTTGTGGAAGAGTTAATCCAAATGTATTAGCTCCAGAATTAAGGATAAGTGTACAGGAATATCATAACTACATTAATAACACACAGGGCAAAAATTCGATACTTATAGATGTAAGACCCAAAGAGCAATATGAAATTACAAAATTGCCTCATTCCATCAACATCGCATGGGATCCCACATTCATCAAAGCTGACAGTATAGAATCGTATCTTCCTTCCAATTTCGATAAGAATACAAATACCTTTGTGATGTGTCGTTATGGCAATGATTCTCAAATGGCTACGAAGAAGCTTATAGAAAAGTTTGGTTTCAATAAAGTAAAGGATATTAAGGGTGGTATAAATAAATGGAGCGAAGAAATCGATTCGAAAATCCCACAGTATTAATTAATATATTTCTAAGTAGTACTTACTTATTATTATATTTAGGATCTAATCTTTCCAAAATTAATAACCCAGATACCGTAGCGGCCGTATAAATTGAACTACCATTCAAATTCTCATTCCATGCTAATGACGATATTATTACATCAGGTGGAGTTACACTGATTTTTGTTGATTTGTCAGTTTGCACAATTTCGTAATCACCCGACAACTCCAATGTTTTGTTATCGGAATTTAATTGTAATTTCCACAACTTTAGCGGTATCAATAGCTTATTTGTTGCCTTTGCACCGTTAAGAATCTTTCTCGATATATTAACGATATGAATTTCGCCAAACGTAGTCCCACTAATGTTGAGAGGATGGCCAGTTACTTCAGATGAGTGGAACGACGAAACGACTCCATCAAGTTTTAGTACCGAACTTGGCTTTTCTTGTGGATGTCTAACAAAATTATAACCTATGCTATCCCAAGCATCCGATAGAAGAAAAACTTTTAAACTGTGATTGTAAATTGGCTTTAATAAAGTATTCGTCGGATAAGATTCTATTCTCCCTTGTTGAAAGTTACCATACTCGAGGGCAAAGCTCTGACTACCTGACGTATTTATAAGAATAAAGTAGCTCAGTTCATCTGGGTTGGCAATTGAAATGGAGGTCAATGGTGTTTCTGAAATTGTTTGAACAAATGAGGGTTGGTTTATGTCATTTTCTTCTGTTATTTCGTCTATCTCGGACGTATAATAGGGTAAAATAAATTCAGCTATTGATCCCACGGACAGTCCAACGATTATCTTCTCGTGATTTAAAAAGTCAAAACAAGTTATACCCACCGTGTCTTCATCTTTATTGCCTCTTGGATCTTTTAATTCGTAATGAAGCGAAGACTTGATTAGCTTCGATAAATCTGGGGTATCCTTGGTATTCTGTTTAATTTTAAGTAGATGTAATTTACCATCAGTAAACGTACCGCATAATATACCTAGTATATCTGTACTTCCATCAATATATATTGGAGTCCAAGTCAAACGAGAGCAAACGCCTATCGAAGTCGTTATAAGAAATTTATACAATTCAAATTTGTTCTCTGTTAGATCGTATTGCCATATTTGTATCCCTGATTTAACATTATTAGATTCCTTGCCCGCTGAGTTATGAAAGACACTTAATTGAGGGTTATTTATGGTATCTTTCAAGCCATTAGCATTATTAATGACAGACACAGCCAAATATTGGTATCTCGCACCATTTTCATTAAACTTTTGTGGCAACCAACTCATCGAAGTTACATGTCCACCAGTATTCAATGCCAATCCATTTCTTTTCAACGGTTCGTTCAAGTCAATACTTTCACCGAATTGCAACTTTGTTTCTTTCTTCGTTTTGTCTCTCGCGATACTCAATTGTAATGAATCTTTATTGAGACCGAATTGTGAACTGATTTCGGCTTCACTAAGCTTTTTCAACTTCATATCACTCATTTTCAAGCTATTCGTATCAATTGTTGGAAATTGTTTAATCTTTAAGTCACCTGTTCTAAATTCGTCAATCATCGCATCTTCATCCACGTAGAATAACCTATCCTGCCATGCATCCTTGTATTTCAATGCATGGTCATAAAACTTCTCATCAAATCCATAGTTGTATCGAAATCTTGGCTTAAAAGAAATATCTCTCATCAGTTGTTTAGTAGAATTACCATTAGCAGTTGCAGCTCTTATTGGAGTAGCTTTCTCCATATTTGTCTTGGGCTGATTTTTTCTCGCTACGGTACCCTCCAAAGATGCATTGGCAGCAATCGCTTGGAATTCGGCACCTGATTCATCTCGATTCATCATCTATAATATATGCTGTTCAATCGGTGTTGATCAAAGAAGAGATCTCTAATGAATAGTGTTTGTTTTGATAAACAAAATCATAATCTGTAAATACGAGATAACCTGTAAACACTAATATATAAGTGCCATACTATTATCTGATAAGTTAATACTACTCTTCATTAGCAATGCAGTCGGATACTGCTGATTGTACGAGTGAATATTACACTTCAAATGAAATAATAGACGAGAATTCGTCGCCAATATATATCGAGGTAGTCAGTACAGATGAAAATGATATTAAAGAGGATCAAAATGATGCTTCTCGAAGATCATCGCAAGTAAAACAGGAAGTGAAGAAGGAAACAAAAAGAGAAATTAGCCCTGAAGAAGGGGCTAAGAAACGAAAGAACGATATCCTAGATGATTTCTTTGCACTAGGTGAACCAAGCATTAAGAAGAAGAAGAAATCAAAGAAATTGAAACATGCACATCGAAATGCCACAGATGAAGATAATACGATAAATTCCGCCTTGAATATTCAACCTGTTACTGATTCAGTTGACGAGGATGTATCGCTAGATGTAGAGGAGATCACGGTATCGAAGACGAAGACTCCAGATCGAAAAGAAAAGGCATTACGTAACAGAATGGGGTCGGTGACACCACCACCGGTATTTGATAAAGAGGCATTATTAGCCAAACGCATGAAACTGAAAAGACTGTCAGAAGCGAACAGCTTTGATATTGAAGATGATGATGATGATCTAGAGATTTTGCAGCAGTCATCATACCGCCGGTCGCATACGCCCAGTGGTTCACAATCTGGTAGTATAGGATATCAATTTACGGATGAAAATGAAAGTAAAAGAAACTATATATTAAAAGTAACTTCTAAATTGATAGATGGAAAAGACATTCATTCTACTTTTCGAACGAAAGGAACTAATAGGTTTTCTAAAACCCTAGATTCGATAATTTCATACTTCTTAAAGGTTCAGAAGGGTGTTGAATATACCAGCGATGACGTTTCCTTAATATGGATAGATGGGAGAATGGAAATCAAGCCCTTTTTTAAACCAAGCACATTGAGGATACAACCAATTACTCCAAATGGTACGAAGAAAAGTCCTAGGGCCTCTACGTACTTATACTGTTTGCTTATTCCTAAATCAAATTTAGAAACTTTTACCAGCACATACTCTGAGTTTGAAACAAGTGCTTCGTCACTTAAAAAAATTACAGACTTGACGGATGAAATAGAGCAAATAGATGAACAAGAACACGATGATACCAGTATGTATGATGCAAGTGACGTTGGTGAGAGTAAAAGCATATCTTCTAGGCCAATTGTTATTGATTTAGATGAGGAAGACAATGAGAGCTATTTTGTCATAGGGCTCAAAGGTAAGGATAATAAAAGAATTGAGGTTCAAGTATCGCCAGTAACACAGATTCGGAAATTGTTACTGTACTTTTTAAAAACAAAAGGCATACAAGAATCAGAAGTTAATATGAAAACTGTAAAACTAATATTTGATGATGAAGAGTTAAATTTGGATGATGTTGTAGGCGATACTGAGCTAGAAGAAGACTTTGAAGTTCAAATAGTTATTTAATTGTATATAATAATTGTATAATATGTTGATTTCGATATTGAAGAGCTGCAAGCGTATTGTAAAAACCGTAACTCCTTTGACTAATACTTGATACATTATCGAGGATCTACTTGACTAACTTCTTGTGTCAAGTTTTAGAAAACAAATGAAAGTGAGGAAGCTGGGTTCTTATAGTAACCTTAGTTAATATTTGCAACAATGAATAAAGCTGATATGTATCTACCATATGTAGAATTTCACATTTTACAAGAAAACGCGCAAATGGTTTAGTGGTAAAATCCAACGTTGCCATCGTTGGGCCCCCGGTTCGATTCCGGGTTTGCGCATCTTTTTTTATGAAAAGTTGCAAATTAACCTATCTACTAATCAGTAATGTCAAATTTACTACAGTATTAATCAATGCCAAACCATTCATAAACGTCTATAAAAGTACTACTATACATGCAAATGCTAAATCATAAGAAATTATCAACAAAATTATACTTAAATTTTTCCCATCCTTTTAATCCTTCTTCGTATAGATTTTGGGCCAATTCTTCTTCTGTCTCCAAATATCTGTCAGTCTCAAAATCCATTTCTTCGTATTTGACAAATCTATCCTTTCCTTTTTTATATAACCACCAGAATACAAATGTTAATGGGAAGACACCTACTTCAAGATAGGTCGAGAAAAACTCTGATACGTTCCACGGAGAAAATGTTGACCAACCTTGAACAAGAATAATAAATGTAACAAAGATAAGTACAAACCATGGGCCATACGGATAAGTCCAATTTGTATAGGTTAATTGATGAGTTTTACCTTGTCTCTCTAAACCTTTACGGAACCTAAGACTTGTAATAGCAATCGACCACCATGCAATTTGATTACTTACCCCAACTATAGACTGTAACCATGACCATAACGTACCAGCCCCAATAAATGAGGAACCAAAGCACAATCCTCCTGCAAACCAAGTAACAAGGACCCCGACGTACGGTATCTTAAAACGATTCACACGTGTGAAAACCTTAGGGATATATCCTTCAGTACCCAATGTATAAGCCAACCGAGACCCAGCGAATAAGGCATGATTACATGCTGAGATGACAGAGGTCAAAATAACTGCATTCATAAATGAACCCCCAGCCTTTGCTCCCACCAATTGAAAAACCAATGTGAATGGCGATGTTGTAATATCACTATTTGACAAATCGGGATAATCGTAAGGAATGTTCATGCCAATAAAGAAAACGGAAAACACGTAGAAAATCAAAATACGCCAAAATACTGTTTTGATTACTTTTGGCATCGATTTGACTGGATTCTTTTGTTCTCCAGCCGTAAGAGTAATCGACTCAGTGCCCCCATACGCAAATGCTGCCGTGACAAATGTTTTAGCAAATCCTCTAAATCCGTCAACAAATGGAGCGTCTCCATGAGACCAGTATTGAAACCCAATATACTTGTGCATCGTATTGTGGCCCGCGTTGGCCACAATGCTCATGATAAAGAAAATCAAAATCGATAATACCTTCAATAATGCTAGCCAATATTCACTCTCACCATAAAATCTAACGTGAAAGACGTTCAAAAATAAAACAAAAAACCAAAAGATCAACGATATGATCCAGAAATGGAAATCGGTCCAATATTCCATAACCAACTGCAATGCCGTTAGGTCACTCGCAACCGAAACCGCATCGTTAAACCAATAGTTTATCAATACCGCAAACCCGAAACTATCACTTCCGAATCTCTTCGCGTATGTTGCAAACGAACCAGAAATTGGCATGTACGTCGCCATCTCTCCCAATGACAACATGGTTAAATACACCACTCCCCCTATGAGCGAATAACAGATCAACAACGATAATGGCCCCCCATTCGCTAACGCCTTTCCTGTACCCAAGTAAAGACCTGTTCCAATAACTCCGGCAATAGCTATCATATTAATTTGTCTTGTGGATAAACTTCTGTTCAAGTCATCCGTCACCTGGTTATGATTATCTCCTACCGTTGGAGTTTTCGACATCTCCAAATCGTCACTAGCCCACTGATATTTAGTTGCAGAATTGCTGCTCACGCCATCGTGACTATTAACAGTTTGCATCTCAGACATTATTGCTGAACTACCTCTTCTTGACTATTATGTCCTCTATTTGAATTTAAGATTATTCTGCTTCTCACAGGTCTGTTTAAGTACAACTAAATTTTTTAAATCCCTCTTACTGCGTCTAATACAAGTTGGTTGCAATGCCGTTTACTTTATCAGCTGTGGTAAATGCATCAAATATTCATTAATAATCATCAGCTGTAAGATAGCTTGTATTGAAAATTTGTTGCAGTAATTGCATCTTCTCACGTGCCTCTTTTGATGTCAATATCTGTCAAGATGGTTTAGTATAATGACCATATACTATATATGGCCAATGTGAGCATTATGAAGATCTAATTAGCAAAAATGGATGCAAATTTGTGCCGATTAAACCCATGTAGCAAATTGTAACGATTAAGCATATTTAGTAGCTATTTAGGTGATCTTTTATCATTTTTATGGTTTTTTAAGAATCTCTTAGTAGTTTCGACTCCCCAACTGAACATAACACAAAAAAATACCGTTTGATACAAGTTGATCTATGCATCAAATTTAAGAGTTTTTAATTGCACAATGGCAGATACAAGAGCATTAAAGCAAGCGCAGGAGTTTGTTAACTTTGTTAATGATTCACCAACGCCATATCATGCGGTAGATACAGTAAAAATCGGTTTGCGTAATGCTGGATTCAAGGAGATCCAGGAAAGATCCAACTGGAAAGAAGCTCAATTGAGCAAAGGAGGAAAATATTTTGTTACCAGGAACGGATCTTCGTTGATTGGATTTACCATTGGAGACAGATTTGTCAATGGAAACGGGATTTCTATTGTCGGGGCGCATACCGATTCACCATGTCTTAGAATCAAGCCAATTTCCAAAAAAAATAGTGAAGGATTTATTCAGGTTGGGGTTGAGCAATACGGTGGACTCATTGCCCACTCGTGGTTTGACAGAGATTTGTCGATTGCGGGAAGAGTCTATGTTAATGACACTAAAACTGGTCAGTATGTTCCAAAATTGATCAAGATCGACAAACCTCTTTTAAGAATTCCTACACTCGCCATCCATTTGCACCGAGAAGTAAATACCAAATTCGAATTTAACAAGGAAACCAAGTTGGTACCAATTGCGGGACAAGTGGCATTGGACAAAAACGAAGCTGAAAGTACTAAGGACTCGAAGAGCTGTGCAGATGACCCAGATTTACAGTTATCACCAGAACAATTTGAATCGGTTCAGTCGGTAATCCAAAGACACAACAAATCTTTAATTGAGTTAATTGCAAAAGAATGCGATGTTGAACCCATCCAAATCGAAGATTTTGAATTAGTATTATTTGACCACCAGAAATCTACTCTTGGAGGGTTGAATGAAGAGTTTATTTTTTCCCCAAGATTAGACAACTTGACTTCGTGTTATTGTGCGATGGACGGATTGATCAGATCGGGCGAAAATTTGTCAGAGCAAAAAGGTATTCAATTAATCTCTCTATTTGACCATGAGGAAATCGGGTCGATGTCTGCCCAAGGAGCAGACTCTACTTTCTTGCCCGATATAATTCAAAGATTGACCAAGATTGACTTTAATAACCTGGTTGAAAAAGGTGTGTCAGTTGATTACTTCCATGAAACGATGTCAAAATCCTTCTTATTATCCTCTGACATGGCGCATGGTGTGCACCCAAATTATGGTGAATTCTACGAGGGTCAAAACCGACCTCAAATTAACTTAGGTCCTGTTATTAAAATTAATGCCAACCAAAGGTATGCAACTAATTCGCCTGGTATTGTCTTGTTAAAGAAGTGTGCAACATTAGCGCAAGTTCCCTTGCAATTATTTGTTGTCAGAAATGATTCTCCTTGCGGATCGACGATTGGTCCTATTCTTGCCGCTAAGTTGGGTATCAGGACCTTAGATTTGGGTAATCCTCAATTATCAATGCATTCGATTAGAGAAACGGGTGGAACATACGATGTTGTTAGATTATGCGATTTATTTGTCTCTTTCTTCGAAAATTATACTGATATTGACAGCAAGATATTATGCAATATATAGGTTATATCTATAAGTAATTAAATAAGTGGAAACACATTTTTCGAAGATTGCCCTATCACATTACCAGCGGGGTAGTAAGAACAAACAATATACGTTCCCCATGTTGGGCTACAATATTTGTACGCACATCCTACTTGACTCGTTGAATTCCATACTAATGCGGTGAAATGATTGTAGGTATTTTCCAGTCCATATATATATGTCTTACCTTCATTATACCATGCGTTGATAGACCCATCAACGGTGTAGCCAATAGCAAGATTTTCTCCATACTTACCTCCACTATGAGTTAGTATTCCTGAGCAATCATACTCGTCGGCATATTTTGCGGCAAACTCAAACACCGTTGAATTCCAATGTAATAATTGTGCTCCATGCAATTTTCTTTTGGCGTTATGTTGGTCTAATATTTCGGTAGCAAACGTTTCGTTGAATTTATATTGACCATTATAAGTTATTTCATTAGTTTTAGGTCTTCGTTGAACGTATACATATTCTATTTTTGCTATATATGTAGCATTTATTGCTAAAATTAAGAAATATAGCCCTATAATTATTTGCATTTTTTTCACTTATTTGTTACAAAACATTCAATTATGAAAACAAACCATACATCTAACTATTTATACAGAGAATAACCCTCTGGTCTTAGAATATCTATATCATTTTGCAGACGATTGCAACAATATTGAAACACTATACAGACAATGCACGTGATCCAGTAACTATAGATCAAGACAAATTTAAAACGTGTAATGAAGACTAACCCATACGTCGTATCTATAGGAATGTTTATCAGTATAAGACGATTCGTAGTGCTATTAGCCATTACTCAATTAGTTGCTTCATTTAGTGCTGTTCCAGTGTTAGTAGCATCTCATCGGTTGGCAAAAGGGTTGAAAGAGGAACTCAATGGTAGTGGCCCACAGACGCCAGAACTGGTTACCAATTTGATCAAACGATTAGTCACAGAATGCAGCTCCGATGAATATCTAGTTATAAATCAACCAGGATTAGTTTTGGATGATATGACCGTGAAAGAGGCAGATAATTGGCCTTTTTTGAGAAGATACATCGCCATGGCTTCGAGTGTAGTAGGAATACCCTGGGTCAGAGGCGCTTTGGATTTGGACTTTATTGAGCAGTATATAATCAGTACCTGCCATGCGGAAACTATGAATGTGGTTCATGACGATGATCAAGAAGTGGAGAACTATATAGACACAAGAACCAGAGTTATAAAGATTGATCTCAGTGAGCTCCCACCAAGAAGCGACTTGGAGTTGAGATATTCGGTGATACGAGAACACGATGAGCTCATTAGAAAGATTATAAGGAAATTACCATCTCCACATTATACTATCATTCTCACATCGGACATGCCCCAAAATGTGCACCCCATTCCAAATACGGTGGTCGAGTCCCAACCCGACAAATACCAGATTTTCCATGATTTGGTTAATGATCCAACTCGTGAATTAGAACTTGAAAGAAACGATAGGTTTGAGCAAACGATTGAGCCTTACTGGTCTCCGGACAGAAATACCATAAACAGATATATGGAAAATAAAAAGAAGGATGAAATCCATTTTTTTGACTACGACTTATGGACGCGGAATGAAAAATTGATATTAACGATAATAGTCATGGTGTTAACCTTATTCACCTTCCAATTAACCAAATTGGTGAAGGTATTGATCGAAACCGTTTTCAAGAAAGATAAAGGCTTAATTAGGCATACAAAGTCCGAATAGCTTTGTTCACCTACATATGCGATTCAGGTTTCATATCTGGAATGTTAGATTGTCATAGTTAGGATCTCCGATATATATATTTTGTATTTATAACAATATAAGCTTAGTTGATTGCAAAAAATGCATACTGCTTATTAATTACACAAAATACTCCCACCAAGAAATCGGGATTCAAAAAATGAGCTGATTGTTCTGATAATTGCTTTAAAATATATATAAGTATATTTATTGCGGACCGTTGAAGCGGAATAATAGGAAAACCGAGGAATAAATATAGCATGTCAGAATACTTGCAATTTAATTCTGTTCCTTCAGGAGATCATGAAGGGAAAAAACATATCATCATTGTAGGTGCTGGTATCATTGGTGTATGTACGGCTTATTATATTGTTAAGCATAAAAAGTTTGATCCTAGTAAATATCATATCACTATAATTGAAAGCAAGAGAGTCGCAGGTGGAGCTAGTGGTAAAGCAGGTGGATTATTGGCTTTGTGGGCATTTCCTCAACAGATCGTACCTTTATCTTTTGAATTGCATCAGGAGTTGAGTGATTTATATAATGGAAGTGAAGAATGGGGTTATAGAAGATTGACGACCGTATCGTTGGAAGGAGATATAACCAAAATACCAGAAGACGGTACAAATCAAGCAGATGAAGAAGATGGCGAACTGACTATTCCAAGAAAAAAGAGTGCTAATTCCACAAAGAATTCCTTTAGTTCGTCGAGTACGAGGTCAAGATCCAAATTACCAAAGGATTTGAATTGGATAAATGATAAAACAATCGATAGTTGTTCGATGTTGGGGGATACTGATACAACCGCACAAGTTCATCCATATAAATTCACATCTTTTATGTTGAAAAAAGCGGAAGAAGAGAGTAAGGGAAGCCTTGAGTTAATTCTTGGTAAGGTAAGCGAAATTACATATTCAATGGAGACTGGTGTTGCAACTGGAATTAAATATAAACCAACCAGTCTTAAATCAAGTGAAGATAAGATAGTGTCCTTACAAGGAGACCAAATTGTGCTATCTGTGGGCCCATGGACGTCGAAAATATTACCTGACTGTCCGATATCCGGCTTGAGAGCACATTCCATCACCATATCACCTTTTGAAGACCAACCTGTTTCACCATTTGCCATATTTACAGAACTTAAAACTGGCCCACGGTCCTACATATCACCCGAAATCTATGCTAGACAAGACGAAGTATATGTTTGTGGAGAAGGGGATTCTGCGGTCGATGTTCCTGAGACAACTGATGATGTCGAGGTGGTCAAATCTAAATGTGATGAGTTATTCAAGCAAGTGAGTAAAATTTCGCCAAATTTAAGCAGGGGTCATATTTTAAAAAGACAGGCTTGTTATTTGCCAGTGTTAGATGTTCCTTCATCAAGTGGCCCCTTAATCGGAGAAACAAATGTCGAAAGATTATATTTGGCATCAGGCCATTCATGTTGGGGTATCAATAATGCTCCGGGCACAGGAAAAATCATGAGTGAGCTTTTATTGGATGGAAAAGCAAAATCTGCTAACATATCTGGATTAAATCCTTCTCTTTATTTCGATGCAAGTGTATTCGTTAGTGATGATGAGAATAATGGTGATGATAATGAAAGCGATAATAAAACAGACGAAGAGGATGAAGAGGATGAAACAATCGATGACTAGGTCACCATACAAACGGCAACTGAAATAACACGAATACCTTGTAATTGTAAATTGTTTGAACAGCAATTCTAAGTAAATAAGATTTCTAGTTTCATGTATAGACTAATATTTAGAAAGCTGCGAAATATAATTGCACCCAAATAGCCGCTATAGTAGTTTTCTTTTTAAATATCATTAGTAACAACATGGAAATCCCAACGAATAAACAAATGAGCCATGATTTGGACGAGATAAAACAATCGAATCATTCGTTTGCAACATCGACGCCGGCGCATAAGCAGATTAAGTATGAATTAGGTGGTGTATCTGGAAATGATCTAGGTGAGAACGAATTATCTCCTGCAAAAGCTGTCAAGCGTAAGGATATGTTGAGTAAACTTTTGACTAACCCTAACGGGAGTTCAGATTGCAAGAACGACACATTTGACTCTACGTTAACTTTAGAAAAGCCACTTTCACCAATCAGAACAAAACAAGAAAAGCTCCATTTGTCACCGTTGAAGCATGAGATGCAACCAGAACTGGTGGAATTTGACACTGATAATGAGTTGGGTATTTTAGCTGCAACAAAATTCGAGACTAATCGTGCTCCACTAAGCTGTGGTGTTGAAGACGAAACATTCGATGAAGCACTCAAAACTTATGCGCTCCAGAACGAGCTTTCGCTAGGTATGAGCTTCCAAGAATGGGTTGCAAAGGGGCTAGAGAACGCTGACACTCAAAGGAAACTAATAGAAAGATTGGTGGTGAATAGACTCGTTTTGATGCAGAGGTTCCACTATCTTAATGACACCATCAACGACTACGCATTATCGTTGGAGACGGCTCGAGGCGACTTCGACGACAAGGTGAAAAGGATCCATGTCCTCACGAACGAGTTTCTCAACAATATTACTTAACTACTACATTGTCCCTAATAAACATAGTTATATATTGTACAGCACTGTGTAATATTTAAAACGAGTTCTTTTTTATTAATTGCACATAAAAAGATAATACACTAAATACATTATCTATCCATTTAGTTTCTCTTAGCGAAACGTCTTGGGCCTCTTTGAGCAGAGATAGCAACGGTTTGGATTGGGATTTTGAAACCTAAGGTCTTGACTAAATCAGCAGTTTCAGAGTCAACTTCTAATTGACCGTTGGTGTGGGACAAGTCTAAAGCAGAAACTTCTGGAACATATTGATCCTTTCTTTCTCTTTCTTCTTCTTGTAACTTGAAAGAAATACCTCTAACTGGACCCTTTTGAATACGCTTCATCAAGTGGGTGGTGTAACCGGCAATCTTATTTCTTAATCTCTTAGATTGGATAACGGCAATTTCAGAGGTTAATCTCTTGTTGGTTTCGAAATCTAAAGTTAATTTAGGGTAGAAACGTTCAATCACGACCTTAGAGGCTCTCTTAACAGTTTTAGTTCTAACACGACCCTATAACTTCTGTTAGTATATGTTTTTCACTTGTTGGGGATATATAACAGCTGTCTTCTTGCCACGAATTGAAATCCTGAGACGGAAACATGTAATGGACTCCAAATTTATGAAAGCTATCAAAATTTTCCACTACTGTGCACTTCTCACGTCGACTGACTTTTTTCCTCCCTTCGATATTTGTCTACTCTATCGATTGTCCTATATCATTCATTTCCTTCCTGTTCATTCATTCTCCACATCTCTATCACTATGAATTTCATTCTATGTCCTTTTCATACTATTAGGTTGCTGTTGTCCACTTATGCAAAATTTTATTTCCCGCTTATCATGTCTCCTCTAGTATTATATGCGTGTCATCGATATTCGTGTTATATATCCCTAGTTCCAATGTGTTCTTATATGTACATACCATCTTAGCTGACTAGTATTTGTAATTATAGATCAAAAAAGTATAATAACCGAAGAAAATGTATAGGATTTTTCTCTTTTACTCTGCTGCAGTGAGTGGAAAAGGTGGAAAATGTGAAAAATTTTGGACTTTGGGGGAATTTGTGTCATCTGATCTATACACAGGAAAATGGGTTCAAACGGTCACGAGATAATGTGACTGGCATTGGATTCTGAATCACGCGGAAAAAAGGGCTAAAACCCCAATAGTTTTCTCGGAGTTAATAATGTGTTACACAAAACCCCAATATATGACTCGCGGATAATCTGACAGTTAACTATGGCTATTATAGTAGTGAGCGTACGGTTAAGGTTGCATTATCATAGTGTTGCATACGGCATCATAGGTAAATTTAGTAGACGAAAGGGTCTATACAACGTATAAATTAGCGTTAATACATCTAGGAGCTTTTCAGGGAAAGAACGAGGATATATTGACTTATTATTGGCATTGTTAGCATTGGCGGTAATATAATATTGGTGGTATTGTTGATAGCACACGTTTGGTAAATTCTGATAACAGAAAAATATCAGTAAATTTGGATAGACGGTTAGTATTCAGTAGTAAGGTATTAGTCTGGAATACGAGCATTGACGAAAAGGCTGATTGAGGATAGATTGGTAGACAAACAGACGGTAGGCGTAGAAACAGAGTATCGAACGAGTACAGAAAGAATACAGAAGAGTACAGAACGAGTGCAGAACGAGTTCACGAAAGAATATAGGGACAGAAATGGAGACCAAAACAAGACTATATCATTGTGACGTGTGTTCGTCGGATTGTACCAACCGGATACGGATCCAATGTGCTATATGTGCGGACTATGACTTATGTGTTCCGTGTTTTGCATCAGGATCTGCTACGGGCGACCACAAGCCATGGCACGATTACCAGGTGATCGAACAGAATACGTATCCGATATTCGATAAGGAGTGGGGTGCGGACGAGGAGTTGCTTTTGGTACAGGGGTGCGAGACTTTTGGGTTGGGAAACTGGCAGGATATTGCCGATCATATTGGCAACAGGTCGAAGGATGAGGTCAAGGACCATTACTTTGATATCTATTTGAACTCGAAGGAATATCCGTTGCCCGAGATGGACAAAGATTTCAGTGATATCACGCCCGCCAAGTTCTTGGAACAGCGGAAGGAGAGGTTACAGTTTCGTAAAAACATGCCCTTACCACCGCCCAAATCGAAGTCAGTGGCATCCGTGCCCTTGTGTCATGAAATCCAAGGATTCATGCCCGGTAGACTTGAATTTGATGTCGAGGCCGAAAACGACGCAGAGGTGCCTGTCAAGGACATGGTATTCGATCCCGAAGATTCACTTGGAGATATCGAGGTGAAGTTGACTATTTTGGATATCTACAATTCACGGTTAACCACGAGAGCCGAAAGAAAGCGTGTTCTTCTCTTAAACAATTTATTGGAATACCGTAAAAACATCAGTATAGATAAACGGAAGTCGAAAGAGGAAAAAGATCTCTTGAAAAAAATCAATGCATTCATCAGGATCCTCACTCCCGAGGATTTTAATGACTTTAGTAGAGACATCCTCACTGAACTCAAGTGTCGTATTAGAATACTGCAGTTGCAACACTGGAGACGTAACGGAATCACTACTATTGAGGATGGTGGTAAGTTTGAAAAGGACAAGTTGATCAGAATGGCACATTACCAAAGAATGGGCAATGGTGCTGGATTAAATGGAAGAAATTCAGGGGCGATGGGCGGACACACTCCAATTCCTGCCAATGGGCGCAAAAACCACTCGTTGGCGAACTCCCCCCAACCAGAATTCAAGCCAAAAATTGGCAACACAAGGGCACCTTTGGATATTTCGCATGCTGCAGATTTCGAATTGCTTTCGAACGAAGAAAAGCAATTGTGTGCTACCTTGAGGATCCTACCAAAACCTTATCTTGCTATTAAGAATCAGTTGATGAAGGAAGCGGTCAAGAACAACGGTATTCTTAAGAAAAAGGATGCTAGACAATCGTTGAAAATAGATGTCAATAAGGCTTCTAAGATCTATGAATTTTTCGTACAGATGGGTTGGTGTTCTCAGGGGTAAAATAGATAGGATTGTATTATAGTTGTTGTATTATATTGAATAGAGTTTTTTCTAGAAACGGACGTGCATATTGTGTAGATGCGGAATTTTTCATTGATCATCAAAACCTATATACGCAACCTAAATAGTTGATTTCATTCTAACAATTATTGGATTGTATCTTTTATAAATAAGAATGAAGCTATTATATATACTCAGTGGACTAGCATTAGCACAAAATGTTGTTGGACAATTTTTTCCATTGGACAGAAAGGGGGAAATCCCGTTAGAAATTAAACCATATGAACAAGGCCAAGAAGTATTCATAGATTGTATTTCAAGAAACATTGAAAACGGTGAACATAACTTCGATGATAAAGAAAAAATCATATATGTACCATTTCCAAACTGTCAGGAAACTGGTAAGCCATTTTCCCTTAAATACGGAGTTAATGAGGATGTGAACTGTACGATTGGATTTACTGATGAATTATATCACTTGTTTCAATTGTACATACATGAAGATGCGCCATTTAGTTGTCGTATTCCATTGAGCAGTGAACAATATTATCTCGAAAAGGGTGGTGCCTATGTACCTTTGACATTTAACTTCAGAGGTGAAATTCACGATTCACACTTGGACGTCGACAGTTCCATGAATCTTATGGTAACCAAACCATCGAACAATATTCCTGAACAAAACACAGTCATAAGTGCCGTTGCCTGGTCAGCAAGCACTAATACTACGAGAGTGGTGATTGGAAACTATTTAACACTTAACTTTGCCGTCAGATGGTTAGATGGGTTGAAGAACTATGGATCACAAGCCGAACAATTTGCTAACAATGGTTTGCCATTCTCAGACGGTTTCTACAGATTCCCACTTAAGTTTATTGCCATGTCCTACTCATTGTTTTTAACTTACATGGGTCTTGCCTGCATCCTTACAAGTGCAATTGTATTAGCATTCAGTTATCGATTGTTGACTACTAAAATTTCTAAAAATATGTATAGAAGTTTAGATACAGAAGCTGGCTTTGCTAAACAAGATTGATATATATTGTTCTAAATAGTACGGCACTTTTTAATAATTGCACGCAATAATGCATCAACTCTTTCTGAAGGTTTGTCTGTAGTAGAATGGAGGAATCTATCCGTCAAGAATTGGATGTAGGTATTAATAAGCGTTTCCTTTTGTTTTGAACCATTAAGCTTCAATTTGTATGCAATAAATTTATTAACTGATAATTGTAATAATTCGGATAAGCTTTCGTCACTAGTGTCGATGTTTCTGACGGGTAAGGTAATATCAATAATCAATGTTCTCAAATCATTTGGATAGTTGGTCTGTACGTAATTTAAAACATGCGAATATAAGTAATCTCTATTCAAGTCACTGAATTTATCGAAAAGTATCAAAAATTGATTTATAATTTCAAATGCTTTATCATCCTTTTTAGAGGAAGCAGCATCTTTTGGAACGGCCTTTAATATTTCAGGAATGCATAAATCAAAAACTGTTAACGCTACATCCCCCTTCAATGCTGGATTAGTTTCGGGATTACCTAACATATTCATGTCAGCTTCAGGTAAATGAGTTAATTCTTCCTTCATTTCATCATCACCGATCGGCAAGTTAATAGTGTCGCTGTCAAGGTCATCAGTGGCATCGGAGGCAGAAATATTCTTGTCTAATTTTTTCTTCTCGTTGTCCATCTCATCCTTTTGTTGTTTTTCAGTAATTAAACCAAGTACCTTTCTTCTCGCCAATAATCTTGAAATGTACGTCAATTCAAATTGGGCATACGAGATCCACAAGTCAAACGAATCAGGATTTAATCTTAACCCTCTTTGGAACAAGACCCTAGCACCTTTCGCATTGGCATTGGTTTCAAATTCATACTTAGCTGCTGATAACCACGCATCAATGTTTCTAGGCTGTAATTGCAACAAACGTGAATATACCTTATAGATCAACTTAATAGCTCCATTTGCTTTTGCAAACTTCAAGTACTGCGACCATATGTTCATATCACCTGGGTATCTTTTAGTAGCTCTATCATAAATAAATAAAATTCTTCTTGATCCTGCCCAATCCGACAAACTAGGTTTGGTATCAATAAGTCCCACTTTGTTTAACCTATTATATCTCTTCTTTCTCAACTTCTCCACGTTGGTTTCAAACTCGGAATATTTCAAGAAATCCCTTGGCTTTGATCCTCTTCCCTGAATTCTATGTTCAAAATCAGTTCTTCTTCTCATGATCATGGTGATTTCATTTTTATCAAAGATCCCTTTCCTCTTTAAATCTTCCAATTCTGGAACTGACTGTTCCAAATAGTATCTAACTTTCTCAGCCATGTCTTAATTTACTTCACAAACCTATAACAGTCGTTTACTAGATTAATGTCTTCACTCTGATATTGAGATGAGCTGATTGAAAAATTATGAGTCGTGCGAAATGACTAAAACCACACTACAAAACCGATTAGATCAGTAAGATTGACGGTAGCATTCCGACCTAAAAGACCCCAAACCTATATTGAACGAATGTGAAGTATTATATACATCGGGTTGGTATGATGAAGCTATTCAATTAACATTGAGCCTTTATCAATTGCAAAAAGACACTCTTGGACATACACTTTGATCGTCTCTGCGGGACAACGAAATTCAAAAAGAAAAGGACAAATGCTCCAGGAGGGGTTTGAACCCACGACCGTCGCGTTCCTCACACGACCGTGACTTATGGTATAACCAAATCGTCGTAATACGGCTATAAGCACGAAGCGCTAACCTCTGCGCCACTGGAGCACCTGTTAAGGGTAATTTCAAATAAATATTGCTATACGCTATCAACCAACAATTCTATCTTAATGCTATTATGCTAATATATAGATGATTTTAGATAATTTAATCCTGGTTTATCGATAAAGAATTTTTTGGTGTGTGGTTAAACAATTGAATTGTTTCTGAGAATCATTTGTTTAGTATTTATTTGTTTTCTTTGGATTCGTACCACCCATTGGCAATTACATAGTACATCATTAAAAATATGAATAGCGAAATTTAGTATATAAAATTCATAAATAAAAGATATAATGCTTAATGGTTTGGGAGTTAATGACAGGCCAAAGATGATTCGGTGGGTTCCGCTAGTGACCCCCATATATGGTTTCCGATTGCAGCACCGATCACTACGGCTAACATGTACCACCCATTGTAGGTCATAAACACCAACATTAACATGAAAGAATAACCCACTTGAAAGCCATAGAACAACGACCGCTTCAATTTGTATTGTGTTATAACCAGAGAGTTAGAATTGGAAGTTGCACCCAATATAATATTGATATGGCGTTTCTCCCATTTGGTAAACCAAAACTTTGCTAATTCATAACCCATTCCTAGGAGAGCAATTGCTAAAAATGATAATATAAAGTCGGTCAATGACCTCACATGCCACCATTTGTATATAATACAAGTATTTTTCCAGTCCCAAGTAAAAATCATCTAGATAATTGTTAGTAAGTGGTTCTCCTGAGATCGCAAGTATGAACGTACATTCATGGAACACATGTCCATGTCTCCGTGATCCATTACAGGCATTGAGTGGTCCACTGCCAGCGAGGATATCATATCATCCATATGGTTTGAGTGATCCATATCTGATTGTTTATAGTCTATATTGTATAGAGTAGATAACAGTAGGAATTGAAAATGCGGGAATAGTTTTATAGTACAATTCTATGCAAAAAAGCCCAATGGTTCGATATGAAGATCATTAATAGAGAAGAGAGGGAAGCTCATGCCAAGTATATAGCAACAGAGGGAGCTAAAGGAATATTCTATGGGTCTATTCTCTCTGTCGGTCTTTTTAACTTTTTAAAAGTAAGACATCCAGCCAAATTCAAATCATTCAGCACAAGCATTAAAACTTGTATATTAATTTTGCCAACGATTGGGTGCTGTGCGTTCTGGGCCGATCAGGGATCAGTTGTGTTTGATAGGAGAATGCATTCATACGGTGGTGGGGACAAAATCCTAGAGGAGTTAAGAAAGTGGAAGGCAATGTCAACTTATGAAAAAGCTGTTACCATTGTAAAAGATAACAAGTACAAAATACTCATAGGCACATGGTTAGGGTCTATTTATGGGACATCGACATATGTTGAAAGCAATAAATTAATGGATGCTACAAAAAAGGCTGCTACGATTAAAAAAATTAATGTCGGTAGTACCGGGGTCCTTGTATTGGGACTAGCCTCCTGTCTTTTGAATGAAAGACTTTCCACTTTCTCCAGATCACGAAAACCTGAGGTGAAAAAATAATAGACTAGAATCAACTCCTGGTGATTTTTATCAGTCAAGCCATGTCAATGTTTATAATGTTGGCAAAATAAATATTCAAATAAAAACAACAAATTTCTTTCCTACAAGTTTAACTTGCACTTTAATGAATAGCTTATAGACACTGACAATTCTATTTATTTTGCCCACTTATATTTATCTAATCTACATATCTAAAATGGTACGCTTGATATTGTAAGAATTGTTTTCTTTTCAACTATGTTGTTTCTTCAATTTTTTTATATTTCTTTTCTTACTCCTTCTATGACAGATTTAAACTACTTTCCTAGCATGCTTCTCTATAATACAGTCCTTAGGTGGATCTGATTGCATTCATTCGTATGCCACTAGTATAGTATTTTTGCAATTATGTCACGTGAAATATCATCTGCCAATTCATCGGGTGAACTAAATTTTCTGTGAGTCTGATTCATAATGGTAGTAGAAGAGTGAAGTCTTCATAAGGTTTATTTGATTCTAGTGCTAGTATTGATAAGTTGCAATGGCTCCAAAGAATAAGAAGCAAAAGGAAATCGTTCAGGATGACCGTTTTCAAGCGATTGTTTTAACAGATTCGTTTGAAACCAGATTTATGCCATTGACGTCTATTCTTCCAAGATGCTTATTGCCTTTAGCTAACGTCCCATTGATTGAATATACATTAGAATTCTTAGCTAATGCTGGGGTTAATGAAGTGTACTTAATGTGCTCTTCGCATGCTGACCAAATCCAAGAATACATTGAAAAGTCCAAATGGTCGTCGAAAAACTCACCTTTCAAGATAAGTACCATAATGTCTTTAGAATCCAGATCAGTGGGAGATGCTATGAGAGATTTGGATAATAGAGGGTTGATTTCTGGTGATTTCTTGTTGGTTTCCGGAGATGTGGTGACTAATATCGATTTTGAAAAGGCCATGAATGCCCATAAGCAAAGAAAGCAAATGGATAAAGACCATATTGTAACAATGGTATTAACGCCTGCTAGTCCATTACATCGTACAAGATCACAAGTTGACCCTGCTACATTTATTTTGGATAAGAATACTGGAAGATGTGTATTTTACCAAGGAATTCCACCGGTTGATGGTAAGAGAAGCAGCATAAATATTGATCCCGAATTATTAGAGGATATCGAAGATGAAATGGTAATTAGAAATGATTTAATTGATTGCTGTGTTGATATCTGCTCGCCACATGTTCCACAAATCTTTCAAGAGAATTTTGATTACCAATATTTAAGAAGTGATTTTGTTAAAGGTGTCTTGACATCTGATTTATTGAAGAAAACTATTTATGCATATATAACTGATGGATCTGAATATGCAGCAAGAGTAGAAAGTTGGGCAACCTATGATGCTGTTTCACAGGATGTTTTGGCGAGATGGTGTTATCCGTTAGTTCCTGATTCAAACTTGTTGGAAAGTAATTCTTATAGTTATGAATTCAATCATATCTATAAAGAGGATAAAGTTATTTTGGCACAATCGTGTAAAATAGGCAGTTGTACATCCATTGGCGCTAATTCATCTGTGGGAGAAGGTACATCAATTAAGAAGTCCGTTGTTGGAAGAAACTGTCAAATTGGTAATAATGTAACTATCAACAACTCTTACATTTGGGATAATGCTATAATTAAAGATGACTCAGTTGTTGATCACAGTATCATTGCTGGGAATGCTGAAATTGGTAGCGGTGTTACTTTAAGTCCTGGAACAGTCATTGGTTATAATGTAGTTATTGGTGATGGCATTCATCTTTCAAATAACACAAGAATCGTGGAAAAGCCGATTGATAGAGATGATGATTCTTTTGAACTGAGTCCCTCATTTGATAGTGAAGAAGAAGACGGAAAGACTAATGGTGGTGAATATTCCAATGCTGATCAAACTGTAAATGACATAGACGTGGTTGGGGACGATGGTGTTGGCTTCTTATATGTGTCGGACAACGAATTGGATGAGGAATCTGATTCAGAATATGGCGTATCTCATAACTACTCTGGTATAATTTATCAGATGCAATCATTGAATGTGTCTGATGATTCTATTGCATCCGTTTCTAATGCCAAATCTAAGAAGTTTCATCGTCGTACATCATCTAGAAATAGAAGATTATCTTCAGCATCAATGGTCTCCACCGACTATGAAGGTGGTGCATTTTCCGAGGAAGAAGAAGAAGATTTTGAAAAAGAAGCCATTGCAACAGTTGACAGATCCATGGAGAACAATCACGATTTGGATACTGCGTTATTGGAATTGAATACTTTGAGAATGTCCATGAACGTCACTTACCATGATGTCAGATTAGCTACTTCTAAAGCATTAATTCACAAGATTGTCCATTTTATCACTACCGATACCTTGGACGTGAAGGAAGCCACCGAAAAGATCTTCAACAAATGGGGCTTGTTATTCAAGAGACAAGTGTTCGAAGAGTTCGAACAGGTCGACTTATTGCAAATCATACAAGAAGTATGTTCCAATGTAGATAAATCATACAACGAAAAAATTCTATTTATGGCACTTAACATATTATACAATCAAGATATAGTGGAAGAAGAAAATATCTATAAATGGTGGGATTCAGAATCGTCTACTGCCAATGATGATTTAATACAAGTTAGAACGTTAACAGGCAAATGGGTTGACTGGTTACGAGAAGCTGAGGAAGAAAGTGAGGAAGAAAGTGATTAATTGTTCATACGTATATAATTAATAGACAATGACATATCAGTAACAGTAGCACCAAAAAAAGTGTTAATAGTCGTATGTTTTCAGCTGCAATAGATGCAAAAAAGAGAATTTTCGCTTCTCCGGTATATAAGTTTATACGACGAAGATCAGCATGTGAGTGGTGCCATAATTATCAATTTTGAATACATAAATACGTTCGTTTTTCATCCAAATAAACGTGTTGGAGGCATATTAGGATATCTGGTGGAATTAATGACAAGTTCAGGCAATATTTATGACGTTATTGTGGTTGGAGCCGGTGTTGTTGGGCCTACTATAGCAACAGCACTTGCGAGACAAGGCAGACGAGTTTTGATCATCGAAAGAGATTGGTCTACACCTGATAGAATCGTAGGAGAGTTAATGCAGCCTGGAGGAATAAAAGCATTAAAGGAACTTGGAATGATTAAGGCTATTAATAATATCGAAGCTATTCATGTTAATGGGTATTACGTCAAATATGGTGATCAAGTGGTTAGGTTAGACTACCCAGATAAGCAGGATGCGATGAAAACGAACTCTGTTAAGTCAGTACCAGACTGTGTATTTGACGATAACGACAAGATGGCGAGCGATTATACCTTGAGTTCGAAAGACTGGGATGAAGACGAGCGTGTTCGGGGTGTAGCGTTTCACAATGGAGAATTTTTAATGAATTTAAGATCGATCGTTAAAAATGAACCTAACGTGACGTGGGTTGAAGGAACAGCCACCAAGATACTTCGAGATGAAGAAAATCCAAGCATAGTTACAGGGGTTGAGGTTAAGCAAAATCAGGCAAAGAAGACATATACAGCCAGGTTAACTATAAGTTGCGATGGGATATATTCGAAATTCAGAAAAGAACTTTCGGCCGAAAATTTACCTGTAGTCGGATCATATTTCGTTGGTTTGAAGCTTATTGATGCTAAATTGCCTATGGTCAACAGAGGACATGTCATCTTAGGATCGCATGCGCCGATTTTGATATACCAAATATCACCACACGAAACAAGAATATTATGTGCTTATAGGTCCACTAAGCCTCCTTCTCAGACGAACGACGAGTTATACAACTACCTTCATGACGAAGTATTGCCTGCATTACCGAAAGAAACTCAACCTTCGTTTGAAAAGGCGTTGGAGACTAGAAAATTCAGAGCGATGCCTAATCAATATTTACCTGCAGTAAAACAAGGAAAAGAGACTAAGGGCTTAATTATGTTAGGTGACTCCCTCAACATGAGACATCCTTTAACCGGCGGAGGTATGACTGTGGGCTTAAACGACAGTGTGTTGCTCGCGAAATTATTGCATCCAAGGTACATAGAAGACTTCGATAACCACGAACTTCTAGGCAAACAACTAACCACTTTCCATAGAAAGCGTAAGAATCTCGATGCCGTACTTAATACTTTATCTATAGCCTTGTACACCTTGTTTGCTGCCGACAAAAATGCTTTATTGATTTTACAAAAGGGCTGCTTTAAGTATTTCCTCCTCGGAGGTGACTGCGTTTCCGGTCCAATTGGCTTGTTATCAGGAATCCTACCATTCCCCATGTTGTTATTCAACCATTTCTTCAGTGTGGCCTTCTATGCAATTTACTGCAACTTTATAGACAGAGGCCTCACTGGATTCCCTCTAGCCTTGGTTGAGGCATTTGACACCATTTTCACTGCAATAATTGTTTTCACGCCTTACTTGTGGAAAGAATTAGTTTACTAGTTCCCTAGATTACTGACATAGATTATATATATCCCCGTCTAGATGCAATTACTGTAATCATCCCAATGATGAATGGCTGTATAACTTCTGTTTTAGCACGTGACCTGTCAAACCATTAGCAACTAATAAGAACGGAAGCATTGCAATAGTAAATAACTGAAAGACAATATAACTAATATTTCAGTCGATTACAATTAACAGATATAATTGATAATGCCGTCAATGGATGATCGAACTCCGTTAGTCGGGGAAAACAGACCTAGAACTTTAGCGCAAACCAAAGCCTCTGTGTTGCGTGTCTTCATGATGACTCTCAAGTCGTCTCCGGTCAATTACCTTTTGGTGTTTGTTCCGTTAGGGATATTAGCTGAATATTTGAAATGGTCAGCTAATGCTGTTTTCTGGTTGAATTTTCTTGCTATCGTTCCTTTGGCTTCGTTATTAGCATTTGCTACGGAGGAATTATCCGAAAATGTTGGACAGACGATTGGAGGGTTATTGAATGCTACGTTCGGCAATGCCGTGGAATTAATTGTGTCTATTATTGCCTTGAAGGAAAAGCAGATCAGAATTGTGCAGGCGAGTATGTTAGGTTCTATTTTGTCGAATTTGCTATTAGTCTTAGGGTGCTGTTTCATTGCAGGGGGAATAACCAGAGTGCAACAAACATTCAATCAGACGGTTGCGCAGACCATGTCGTCGTTGATGGCATTGGCTACGGCAGGATTATTGATTCCAGCTGCGTTCCATGCTACATTACCACCTCCAAAAAGCAAGCATGGTTTCCCAGAACCAGGATCTTCCGACACGTTGATTCTTTCATTATCTAGAGGAGTATCTATTATCTTGTTGGTCGTCTACATCTTATACTTATTATTCCAATTGAAGACCCACAAGTCGTTATTCGAAGAGCAAGCGCAGGAAGCTGATGATGGTATCATCACCACCAGCTTACCTCCTGAAGAAAGTGATGCCAAGCCAGAAGAACAAAAATTATCAGTATTGAGCTCAATCATGGTATTGATTGTCGCTACCACCTTGGTCTCGGTGTGTGCTGACTACTTGGTAGGTTCTATTGATGACATTGTCGAATCGTCCGGATTATCGAAGACCTTCATTGGTTTGATTGTCATCCCAATCGTTGGTAATGCTGCAGAACATGTCACTGCGATTATTGTTGCCATGAAGGACAAAATGGACTTAGCAATTGGTGTCGCTGTGGGTTCTTCGTTACAAATCGCCATTTTCGTCACCCCCTTCATGGTCTTGATCGGATGGATCATCGACGTCCCCATGTCATTGTACTTCAGTACCTTCGAAACCGCCATTTTATTCGTTTCGGTATTTATTACCAATTTAGTCATCTTGGATGGTGAACTGAACTGGCTAGAAGGTGCTATGTTGCTCAGTACATATCTTATTGTGGCTCTAGCATTCTTCTACTACCCAGACAATGTTATTAATTAAGCAAATTTTACACACGTCTGGCCTACAGAATAGACTTTACATTGATACGGTACCCCGTTCCACCGATTAGTCTCATTTCATATAGTGTTCTATAGTCTATTTAAGCTATTGCTAAGTGCGTAGCATTGTTAATGGCCTTGAAAAATAAAAAATTACCGTAATCGGCAGTAGACGACACTTAGCTAAATTCCCGATTATTCTGTTGCACTAGCCTACTAAGCATTATGCTCGATTAGGGATCTTTCTTCTTTCACGTGAAAATCTCGAATACTTTATCGAAATTGACATAGACTTTGGTGGTGTGAGCAAGCGTTGGAATGTCGATGGAATCCAGGGTTACGCACAACAACAATTACCATCCCCCATACCGTGAACCCACATTACGTGGACAGGTATGTTATTGAAAATAAATTCACGAGCATAGGAGTCTTAAAAATCGTGTAGCATAGTGGCAAAGAAGCGTGTAGTAGGCCGTGCCTTTTTGGTAACGTAAGTGAAAAATTCACGATTTGGTGGATGCGAAATTCAACGCGCTCTTTGTTCCAAAAATATACCGTTTTAGAAATATTGCTAAGAAGGGTACTAAATGGGCGTCGGTAGCTGTAATAGTATATATATGGTAAAGAATCCTTTCAATTATAGAGAAGAAGTTAGGGACTTATCAGATTTGAAGGTTTTTCTCTGAAGGTAAATTTTGGTAGCATAATACATAAAAGATGTCAGACAGAGAAGCATTGAGAATTTTTTCTAGACAGCCAGTTAGTGAAGAAATGATTTCATTTTTGGCTTCTACCACTAGTTCAGTCATTCAAGTCAAGACACCAAAACCACAGAAGGTGTCGATGAATGACAGCAACTTGCTAATTAGTCCTGTTTACAAGACGCATGTGCCATTATCGGTGTTTATCAAGAAGTTGATTAAATATTCGAATGTGCAAACACCTACATTAATGGCTAGTTTGATATACCTTAACAAGCTTAGAAACATATTGCCAGCTAATGCTGTCGGTATGGAAACCACCAGGCACCGTATTTTCTTGGGTGCGTTGATCTTGAGTGCAAAATCGTTGAACGATTCGTCGCCCATGAACAAGCACTGGACCAAATACACCGACGGATTATTGACGATTGAGGAAGTTAATATGGCCGAGAGGGAGTTGATTGGTTTATTGAAGTGGGATATTAATGTAAAGGAAGACGAGTTGATTTTGGTGTTACAGCCATTCTTGACATCCATCAAGAATGGTATTCTCAAGAAGAACCAAGACGAATGTAATGCCAAGATTAACTACTACAGATTGTCGAACACCTATAAATGTACTGGCTCAAGATCTAACTCGTCTAATTCGATTTCATCCATTAAATCTTCAGCGTCGTTGAACTCGTCTCAATCCTCGTTATCTTTGCACAGCAACAATTCGTCTAGCTATAACTTGTCTTCGTTTGACGAGCAGGACGAATACGCATCACTGTCCAAGCAGGACAGAATTCCTTTGTCAGGTAAATCGGTAAACACCCTTAATATTCCAACCGAACACGATAAGGCAAAATTCATGTACAGTAATTACAATCAATCGGGTATTAATGTAATCAATAATGGAAGAATCCTTGTTTAATATATCGGGTTATGGCTTTTTTTAATTCTTCAAATAGGTTTTTATGGGTTTACTGGTTCAAATTATATTTCTACGTGTTCTATAGAGTGACAATATATTTATTAATCATTTATTAAAATCATTACTTGGTCTTAGACTGTAGCATTTAATTAACTTACATATACTCTATTCAATCATATTTTATATACATTCAATGACCGTGAGGATCTTCCTTAGGAGGCTCAGGTGTAACTGTAATCATGGTATCAATTCTTAAGATGGCAATACAAGCTTCTAACGCAGATTTTAATGACTTGACCTTGGACATGGTAGGTTCTAAAACACCGTGAGTAAGCTCATTAACAATCTTACCTTCAATTAAGTCTAAACCATAATCCTTGTACTTCTTTCTCTTGGTGTCAGTTGGTAAAGCAGATTGAGATGCGGCATGGAAAGTTCTTAACTTTGAAACTAACTCTGACGCGTCCTTAGCGGCATTGACTGCTAAAGTCTTTGGAATAACTAACAATGCGTTAGCAAATTCAGCGATGGCCAATTGTTCTCTTGATCCAACGGTAGTGGCAAAGTTTTCCAAATAAATGTTAAGTGCTGTTTCAACAGCACCACCACCTGGAACAACATTACCACTTTCTAAGGCTCTTTTCACAACAGATAATGAATCGTGTAATGATCTTTCCATCTCATCTAACGAGTAATCGTTAGCACCTCTCAATATGATTGAAGAAGATGAATGTTGTTTAGTACCTTTAACTAATATACATTCATCATCACTGATTCTTGTTTGGGTTACTTCTTCAGCTTGACCTAAGTGTGAACTTTCAAAGGTTTCCTCACCTTCTAAATTCGATAAGTCACTAACTAATGTTGCACCAGTGGCTCTGGCAATTCTTCTTAAGTCTTCCTTCTTACAACGTCTAACACCCATAACCCCAGCTTCAACAAATTCCTTTAAACATAAGTCATCAATACCCTTGGTGGTCAAGACCACGTTGGCACCTGCGTTAATAATCTTTTGGATTCTCTCAATAACAATACCGTATTCTCTCTTTCTGATTTCTTCTAATTGATCTGGATCGTCAATATTAATTTGCACACCCATAGCCATTCTTGTCTTTTGTAAATTGATGTCCAAGCAAGCAATCTTTGCATTCTTAACAGACTTGACCATGGCTTGCGATGCAATGGTACAGTTCAACGCGTACCCGTTGACCAAAACAGATTCCGTGGACGATTTACCATGTGCTTTTAAAATATTAACAGCCTTCACTGGGTACTTTACTTCACCCTTTAAGTTAGTGGTCTTAACTGCTAACATAGCATCAACAACCATTTGACTGAAAAATTCTGAGTCAGAACCAATGATCTTCGATGACATCGAAGTCTTGGCTATGTTAACCATCGTCTCTTTACCCAATGTGTCAACTGGTTGCGATAAAACCTCGGTGATGTAACGAATCGCCTCCCTCAAGGCCAATCTATAACCAGTAATGATAGTAGTTGGATGTATCTTGTTCTTTACCAATTCATTAGCTCTCTTCAATAATTCACTGGCTATAATAACAACCGATGTAGTACCATCACCAACTTCTCTATCTTGCTGTTGAGCTAACTCAACTAAAATTTTAGATGCTGGATGCTGAACGTCCAATAATGATAAAATAGTGGCACCATCATTGGTAACCGTAACATCACCAATATCATCGACCAACATTTTATCTAAACCAACCGGTCCCAATGAAGACTTCACCACATTGGCAACTGATTGAGCGGCTAATACGTTTTGATTTCTAATATCATCACCACTAACCTTTTCACCTCCAAGAAATAACGTTTCCGAACGAGCAGCTGAATACATTCCCACTATTCGTTTATTATATCTATATCTAACTGATTTATTAAAAGTAATGTCTTTTCTTCTACTATAATGTTGTTAAGTTGGGACTTATTTCGTTGATTCGAATAATTTTATGGGTAGAGACACGTCCTCTTCAGCAAATTTGGTGGATTTGACAAAATGATAGAATTTGTTCCCTAACACGTTGTTCTATTACGACTTATCAACAGTATTTGGTAGTATTTGTATGTAGGTACACAATTGTCAAGAAAACTTTTCAATCGGATGCTTGTAGGTTGGTTTCTGGTGGTTCAGGAGAATGGGTCAAATCGAAATTGCCAATTTGAGTGCCATTGACGGGTGTTCCGTGAGCAAAAAACCAGACATGCAGTAAGTCCCAATTGTTTCCCACATCACTCGTTATTCATGTTGTCCATATGTGTTGCTGGTGACGGTAGAGAGCTAATTATCCATACCTGATAGTGGTGGTAGGTGCCGTATGTATATTTATTATCACGTGATTGTCTATCTAGTTCCACTCACACGCAACGTACCATAAAATAAACAAGCATAAACAATATAGCATGTTTGACAGTAATTCTCCTTGGATTGATAATATATAAAGTCAATTAGGACTCGCCTCGATTGAAAATGATGATTTCAATGAATAAAGTATTTTTAAATGTCAATTTAGCGCCAGTACGCTTGTTGACAGCTACTAGAAATTTTGGGTTTACTCCTAGCCGTTTCCAGGGCGCAACTAGCAAAAGAGAACTCACACCTAAGCAGAAAGAAGTTGCAGAGAAAAAGAAATTACTTGCTTTAGAGAGAAAACAAATAGCTGCTGATAAGAAAAAGTTGGCCAGTTTGAAAGCTAGACTTGCTAAGGAGAAGACAACTTATGCCACTCTTAAGAAGAAATACGATATTGCTAGTAAGAAGGACAAGGAAAAACAAAAGGCGCAACAATTGAAAGACAAGGCTAAATTAGCTCTCGAAAAGGCCAAGGCCAAGAAGGCGTTAGCCGAAACCAAGAAGAAGGAAGATAAGTTGATTGCGAAGGCCATTAAGCCATTTAGGAAGTTATCAGGGTATAACTACTTCATTAAGGAAAAAACTGTTGGAAAAAACGGACTCAGTGAAGTATCAAATATCTGGAAGACATTGGCACATGATGAGAAGGAATTGTATCAAGAAAAGGCGGCCAAGTTTAACGATGAAATGTTAAAGATATTTGTTCCAAGACCAAAGAGTCCGCCAACGTCGTACGCGTCTTTTGTTAAGGAGAACTATCCTAACGGTGGTGGTGACTTCAAGCAAATCAATAAGGACTTGGCATATGAATGGAAATTGTTACCAGCCGAAGAAAAGCAAAGATACGAACCATCACCAAGCTCGAAACAGGAGTATGTAGTCAAGCTTCAACAATGGAAGCAAAACAGAATTGAGGCGTTTAAGAAGCACCACAATATTTCTTAGACTCTGCTTAGATTAACGTAAATAAATGTGTACTTATATGTATAAATTATAGCAATAGGTAACAGAAGAAATGTTTTATAATTAATCTAACACCCTCTTAATGAATGCAGAAGACAGTTTTCAATGAAATTCGTTTATATTAAACTAAATATTTTATACTTAAGCATATTTAATTTGAACAACAAAATTTTAAAATACATGTTAACCTATTCATGTTTCAAAAAAAAATATATTCATGCTTCTTCTTTCTCTCTATGTAATAAAATTAATGACGACAAGACATTTTGTAAGTAGAAATGAAATTCAAGGCACCTAATGAATACTTATACTCCTTCTGTTATCCGTGTAATTATTGCAATAACACATAAAGCAATGAAGTGGTAGCAGCAAAAATACGTAGTGTTGTGCAAAATAAGCTAGATTGTACTATGAAGGATTATGGTGAAATGATAATGGAATATGATATGGTGGTATCAAATGATTACGTTAGAATGAAAAGATGAAAACAACAGCAAAAAAATAATGCCCACAAGAAGGCGGACTTAAGCAAAACACAAGGCAGACAACTCACGAACACGGACAATAAAATGAATAAATATCAGTATAGAAAGTGGTATTGAATTCAAAAAAAAACGGGACAATCAACAAAAAGTCCAGTCTAGTCCGTATCACTTACAAGATGGTACATTTCTTGGACTTCTTGATAACAGGTGGTTCCAAGGCCGCAACTATGGCTTCATCGAAAACCGTCTTCAATCCTCTTTGCGTTAAAGCCGAACATTCGACGTATTTGACAGCTCTCAACTCCTTGGCCAATTTTTCACCCATATCATTCGAAATTGGCGTCAACTTTTGTCTCTGTAACCTTTGCAAGATAACATCGTCATTTCTCAAATCTGTCTGTGTTCCAACAATCAAACATGGCACCCCTGGGCAATGATGATGCACTTCTGGGAACCATTTTTCTTTCACATTTTCAAATGACGCAGGGGATATAACCGAGAAACAGACTAAAAACACATCTGTGGATGGATAAGATAATGGTCTCAATCTATCGTAATCTTCTTGTCCCGCAGTATCAAACAACCCTAACGTGAATGGCTCGTCCCCAATCATCACGGTCACCGCATAATTATCGAAAACTGTTGGCACGTAATCGGCTGGAAACTTACTAGTTGTGTATGAAATTAATAAACAGGTCTTACCAACGGCACCATCACCGACGACAACACACTTTATGGTTTGCATTTCTGGCTTATTTTCTATGTATATAGTGTTCCTTAGGAATTTAAAAAAAAATTACTTCTTTTTAATGGGGCAATATACTAAATCAATCTTTGAGAATATCTCTGGGCGTCTTATACCTAATAACTACTTTTTCCTCTCTTATAAAAAGTTTGAAACAATATATATCTAAAATTGTGGTAAGTGGTATCTATTCCAATATAGATTCTATTATAAGTCGATTATTATCTACCTTAAACGTTGTTTATTTCAAGTCAACTGATTTCATGTTGATATTCTGTTTCAACGATTTATTACGTAATGCGGGTAACCCCCAATTTCGACGGATTCGCGATTCAAGAATTTATCATTGGTATCGTGTTTTCACCAATATATTAGTTAGTTAGTTATACAATAGTTGACATATATACATCTAGGTAGGGTCATTTGATATTCATGAAGCCGTTGCCACCTTGCATGACATCAAGGTTGCTTGTAATATCACTTGGTAAGTTATTAGTATCAATTAAGCGATTTGTAAGCGACCCACTGGGATCAAACTTTGTAATTTCATCGTCAATTTCGTTATCTATGATAGATGGACCACCACCCAAGAAGTCGAGCATCATGTGCATACCACCGGCGCCTCCGGCGTACTCCTCGACGTCGACAGGCAAAACTTGGGAAACACCCTCGAGGAACCAGACTTTGTCTTTCATTTCTGTAGTGAAAGAGCGAAGAAGCTTGTAGTACGAACGCATGATTCTCATTGCCTTGATGTCCCCTGTCATTAATAGGGATAGGAAGGACTTGTCGAGGAGAGCGGGAAATGCGAAGATCCTGAGGATGAAATCTGACTTGTAGCGTTCTTTGTGGAGTTTGTTGAGGTATGCGAGGGTAACGAGGTATGGGGAGTCGATTTCGACCGGGAACAAGTCGGCGATTTCAGAATCATGGCACTCCAAGTCGGTGAAGAATTTCTGGTCGCCTGGGGTTTTGCTGGGGTCGACGTTGACGCGTTGGCTGATTATGTCGCCTAGGTCGCCCAAGTCGACAGATATGAACTTGTAGAATCGAGATGTTTCGGTCAAAGGCCATACTGCCGTCAAGATTGTAGCGGCACCCTTGACGTGGAAAATCCATGCAGATGCTGGTAGAGATTTGGGAGATGTAGACAGCGGAAACGACGCGTTGGCCAATGAATCCATGATTAAAATTAAGGCACTCGCTACCAATGCATCTGTGTTGTCACAGTTGATGTCTAGCACGGCTTCTCGTAATAGCCTTAACGCATCGCCTCTATGGCATGTCACGCACTGGTCTAGTCCCTTTTCAGTTCTGGATAAATGTGTTGCACTAAAGGCTAGAATGGAATGCATCAAAAATGGATGGTCAAACGCCAACATAGGGATGTCGTAATTCCATATATTGGTATCCGATATACCTGCTCCTGTTATTGTGCTTGCTACCTGGGAAGTATAATGAAACATCAACCTCAAGTCAAGCATGTTTAGGCTTGACGATCCCATTCCTGCCATAGGATTATTCAAAGGATTATCGGTTAAATGCGACGTCAGAGTATTGACATTAGGTGATATGTTTGGTATGGCTCCGCTTCCATGTGGTTGTGAGGGGCCTTCATGTTCGTCGGGATGACTATGCAGAGATTGTGGTTTGGGTTGTTGCGGTATCAGATCTGATTGTTCGTGTGTGTCCTCTTCCTGTTTAACGTTGACTTCGTTACCGAGTGCCGATCCATTCTGCTTCTTATCCTTCTGCGAGTCATTATTGTAGGGTAAGTTGTTGGTCGTATTATTAGCTACAGCCGAGTGGATCTGCGAATCAATGAGACTGCCCAAGTTACTTAAATCAATAGGCAATTGTGCTAGCGTCGCCAAATTCGTCAAGCTCGCCAAATTTCCTAGCGAAGTCAATCCTCCTCCTCCTCCTCCTCCGAGGCCACTCAAGTTATTCACTAAATGGCTTAAATTGAGGTTATTCAAGTTGCCTGCATTCAATAAGTTTCCCGAAATCTTTTCTGTTCCCTGTCCCGGTTTGGACCCCATACTTGGTGCCGGACTGATACTCGATGTCTCTTGTTGCGTGCTAGACTCGTTAGACTCGCTCCCGGGAGAAATAGACCCTGTTGACACCTTCCGCTTCTTATTTACCGGCAGTAGGTCTTTCTCATTAGGGGACCCGTCATTCCCATTTGTAGCATATCCACAGGTCAAATTCATATGCTGACACTTCTGACACACCGGTCTCTGTTCGTCACATTTAACTCGTCTTTTCTTACATGTCAGACACCCGTTTCGGGACTTTTGGTGAAACTTCCTTTTGCCTGTTGAAGACTTACTCATTTTTTTGGTAACATCTTGACTGAGATTATTATCACTTTCACCGGACATTATTTGTTGAAAAATAAATGGTTAGTCAGTTGATCTCTCTATAGTATACGTTTATATCAATCAATATGTATTTAAACCGGTCCAAATAACAGTTATAAACGGTCGTTTATCTCGTATAGGTTTTTTTATGCTACTACGCGCAATTCTTATATAGAGGCAGTGTGAGGTTTTCACTGGAGATATGTTAGTAATGATAATAACCAAATAGGGATACACGAAGAATATAAATAGAATTATGTGTTAGCTGGTCAGCTCCTATTATCTAATACCCGCAATTGTTTCCGCGAGGAGCTTTAGCCATTATAGGGGTCAATTATTCAGGTATTAAATAGTGTAGATGTGAATCAATGGCCAGTAGTAGCAGCGAAATGTGTACTAAGTCACGTGCCCAATCCATCATATATTTCAGCCAATGCTTTAGGACTAGATGATAATCAAGTTCAGAGGACGATAAAACGGTAAATATGAGTCAAAAACCATTATGGTATCGTTGGACCCGTGTGGGTGTAGTAGGATTTAGTATAATAGCAACTGGAAGTTTGTTATTCAAATATACTGTTCCTACGGATGAACAATTGATTGCCAAATTTTCACCCGAAATCAGAGCAGAGTACGAAAGAAATAAAGAAATAAGACAAAAAGAGCAACAGGAGCTTATGAAGATCGCGAGGGAGACGGCTGCATCGGATGAACCCATCTGGAAAACGGGAAGGATAAAGTCTCCTTTTGAAAAGGATGGGAGAAATACAGATCCAAAATTAGTGGACATCGAGAAGTACAACAGGGAACGGGGAGACGAATTCAAGAAAATGGAAGTCGAAATGGCACAACAGGAGTTGAGAGAAGCCGAGGAGTTGGCATCGAAGAAGAAAGGATGGTTTTCTAGGAAATAGTTACTATGTATATAATATGTGTATTAATATAATTTGCTTCTATCTACGTTCTTCTCCAGCTGAAGCCGCCCTCTTTTGATAGACCCAGTAGAAAGCCTGTATTTCTGCCGCTGGTGCCTGATATTTTCTGACTATTTGCTTCGTCCACTGCAGCCACAATTCGCTGGATATTGGTGTCAATCACCATACCTCCCTGTACAATTTCCTCTAGCACCGTTTGTAATACTTGCCATCCGAAAACTAAGTCCAATTCACATACATTAGTGAAGCACTTGTCTAAGCATTCGACAAACACTTGGATCAAGTCTAGTATGCCCAATTCACTCTCTTGGTCATCGACTATAAATACAAAATATAAAGTGGCATAGTGTCTGTAGATCACTTTAATGTCATCGAGGTCTTCTAGTAATGGTGGTGGCGTTATGAATGAGCACTCCTGTGCTGATCTTACAGATATTAATTGATAGACTTGTTGTAATAATAAGCGTTGTGTAGGTATGTCCACGAGGGTATAGAATTTCATCAATCTTGGTAAACCATCATTATTAACTATTTCTATTGTTAGTGGCAAATCTTGAAGAATATATCTCTTCAGAATACATACATATTATCACTGAATGTATCATTTTATTCGTGTATTCTTGTAATATACTTTATCTTCACTATTGCACTATTGCACACTAAATATAATTTCCGTTCGGATTCGATACTCAGTAATAAAAATTGCTGCTAACGTTCTCGTCGTTATCAAATAGACAATTATCTACAAATCACCCATTTATATTCATGTATCAAGAGTTGTTTACATGTAGTTATGTCTCCTCTACACATATATCCTTCTCTATTATATTTCATGCATAATTACTTATTCAATTTTAAATTGACTAGTAGTGTTACATCTATTACATATAGTAGTAATTGGGATTCAATTTGAATTCAGTAAGCTAATTAGGATTTAAATCAGCGTATAAGCCTTATATTATGTTACTTCTTTGGTTAACTTAGTTTTAAAATTATAAAATCATATACGACTAGGACGTATTTTAAGAAATTTTCTTAATTTTTGGAATTATTTGTAGTAATTGTGAAAACTAAAAAAAATTCTTATAACTTTATAAACAAAACTAGATTGACAAATAATTCCTCAAAACTCCTGTTTAACAACATCTATACTTCATAATGGTCTATTGTCCCAAACATTCTATGACGGTAGTTGCAAATCGTAGATTAATGCCGAATGCGACATATAAAATTCATTGGAAAATTTAATCGGGACATAATTATGACCATTAGTCAAATAATGTCTATAGAAGAAGCTAAAAAGCTAGACGAATGCTTCCCTACGTATAAGGAAGAGTTTGAAATTCCGACTTTCAAGTCATTGGGGATTCAAAATGACGAATTCGAAGATTCAACTGATTCAATTTACTTATGTGGTAACTCGTTGGGATTGATGCCAAAAACGACAAGAACAGCCATAAACGACGAATTGAATGCATGGAGTGAAAGAGGTGTTGAATCTCATTTCAGGCACCCGGGCGAAGAAAAAGGGTTAACATCCTGGGTGGATATCGATTTACCATTACTACCATTGATAGCACCTATAGTTGGGGGTAAGGAGAATGAGGTGGCTGTCATGGGAACTTTAACTAGTAATTTGAATGCTATGTTGATGAGTTTTTATAGGCCATCTGGTAAAAAAACAAAGATTCTTTTTGAGAAGCAGGCGTTCCCATCTGATTATTATGCATTTTTAAATGCTGCTAAAATATTTGGCTATAATGAAGATCACTTGATTCAAATTGAAATCAAGGACGGCAAGACTTACATCGAAACCGAAGATATAATAGAAACAATAACAAAACACCAAGACGAATTAGCCCTTGTTTGTTTCTCGGGAATCCAGTATTACACTGGTCAGTTTTTCAATATTGGTAAAATCACTGAATGTGCTAAGAGCTTTGGGATTACTGTCGGATGGGATTTGGCTCATGCAGTGGGTAATGTCCCCCTACAATTACACGACTGGGATGTGGATTTTGCTGTCTGGTGTTCTTATAAATATTTAAATTCAGGTCCTGGTGGGATTGCTGGAATTTTTGTCCACGAAAAACATACCAAGGATAACTCTATTGAACAATTTACACCTAGATTAGCAGGCTGGTGGGGAAATAATGCGTCTGACAGATTCAAAATGTTGGAAATATTTGATCCTATTAAATCAGCCTTATCATATAGACAATCAAACCCGTCAGTTATCGATGTGGTCGCCGTGAAATCTTCATTGGAACTTTTCAAGAAAGTTGGGGGTATCAATGAATTACGAAAGAAAAGTGTTGAATTAACTGGGTTTTTACAAACTTTATTAACTAGTTCAAAGTATTACATAAAGCAAGATGAAACCACCGATAGGTTGGGATTCAAAATATTAAGTCCACTTAACAAAGAAGATAGAGGATGTCAATTATCAGTATTGTTTCAACCGCACCATGAGGAATCCAGTAAGAATATAATGGAAAAAGTCAATAAGTACTTAAGCGATCATGCTATTGTCTGTGATGAAAGAAGACCAGATGTAATTAGATTGGCACCATTGCCATTATATAACACATTTACAGAAACATATATTGCCATTCAAAGGCTAATTGAAGCCATGAATAAAATAGCTGCAAATGAAATATAGGGATATAGATCTACAAATAAACAATTTATTAACAGCGTGTATTCAATAAACGACTTTTATCAAAATATAAATAAGGACATTAAATGATTTATAATTGAGCAGCAGCGTGGAAGTTCTTACCAGCGTAGATAGCCTTGTCACCTAATTCTTCTTCGATTCTTAAGATTTGGTTTAACTTGGCTAATCTTTCAGATCTGGCTGGAGCACCAGTCTTAATTTGACCAGCTCTTAAACCAACAGATAAATCAGCAATGAAGGTATCTTCGGTTTCACCAGATCTGTGGGAAACCATAACACCCCAGGTAGCAGCAAAAGAGTCTTGAGCAGCCTTGATGGATTCAGTTAAAGAACCAATTTGGTTGACCTTTAATAACAAAGCGTTGGCGGCCTTCTTGTCAATGGCGGTCTTGATTCTTAATGGGTTAGTGACAGTCAAGTCATCACCAACGATTTGGATCTTGGAAGAAACCCTGGAGTAGAAGTGAACCCAAGCATCCCAGTCATCTTCACCAAATGGATCTTCAATAGAAACAATTGGGTATTCGTTGATCAATTCTTCGTATAAGGAAGCTAATTGTTCACCAGATAACCACTTAGATTCGTCAGAGTTTGGATTCTTGAAGTCTAAGTCGTACTTACCATCTTTGTAGAATTCAGAAGAGGCAACATCTAAGGCAATACCGATCTTACCCTTGTAACCAGCCTTGTCGATCGCATCCATGATCAAGTCTAAAGCTTCTCTTGGAGAACCGATATCTGGTGCAACACCACCTTCATCACCGACGTTACCGGCTGATTGACCGTACTTCTTCTTGGTCAAGGACTTCAAGTTGTGGTAGACTTCAGAACCCATTCTCAAAGCTTCAGAGAAGGTTGGGGCGTCAGTTGGGACAATCATGAATTCTTGGAAAGCTAAAGCACCACCAGCATGGGAACCACCGTTCAAGACGTTTTGGAATGGAACTGGTAAGACATACTTGTCTTGCTTGGAACCAGAAATATCAGCCAAGTGCTGGTATAATGGAACGTTCTTTTCAGCAGCACCAGCCTTGGCAGTGGCTAAAGAAACACCTAAGATGGCATTGGCACCTAACTTGGACTTGTTTGGGGTACCGTCCAACTTGTTCAAGAATTCGTCAATGGCATTTTGGTTGGTGACGTCGAGGCTGGCCTTGATGAAAGCTGGAGCAATGATTTCGTTAACATTGGCAACAGCCTTGGTAACACCCTTACCTAACCATTTAGTCTTGTCACCATCTCTCAATTCCAAAGCTTCATGGATACCAGTGGAAGCACCAGATGGAACAATGGATCTGAATAATCCCTTGTCGGTGGTTAAGTCAACTTCAACAGTTGGGTTACCACGAGAATCGTAGACATAACGAGCAAATAACTTAGTGACGGCCATTGTATATATATATTTAATCTATTTGGTATTCAAATGAAAAATAAATCAATTATCACCTGGTCAATTGTGAATAATTTTGGTGCACTTTGGCTATTTATATTAATTTTTCACTTATTGTTGGTGGACCACTCACTCCCGATCTGCCGAAGTTGTCGCATCCAACGTCTTTTCTATCATATTCTACGTATTTCATCACTCATTCTTGTGTATATAAGGGCCTTCAGACCATTCCATGTACTCACACGCCCCCATCTGTCATCTCCAGTCAATTAGTGGTAAGTTATGGTCAAAAATCTCCACTACTTATCGTACATTCGAGCAACAATCGATACACGTCGGGCTCGGAGTTCTGTTCTACGGCCTGGTAGTGTCCCGGGCGTCCTTTGCGAGTTCCGGGATGACGTAACGCTCGGCGGTTGTGATGGCTACACTATGACGACAAGTGTGAGCCTGTTGGGGTGGTTTTGCAATTAGGGAAATTAAAGGGAAGTAGAATACCAATGAAATATAGTCAAGAGAGCCAATCGTAGCAGTTTGGAATAGTGTTAGACGAGGAAGAAGTAGAGGCGAAACCAGTAGTTGGTTGGTAATGAAAGTACTGTAAATAAAGTGATTTAAATTAAGTAATGTTGGTAGGAATGGTAATAATGTAGCTGTAAAAAGTAACAAACCGTAGTTGTTACGTGGTATGTGCATTGTTGAGGGACCGAGGAGGCAGAGATCAAAAATGATTTAGGTCCCCCCTCGGAGTCGAAACGTATACAAATCGTGTCCCGTCCACTATGAATCCGCTACTACTGAAAACAACACTCTAAAGAGACGAGATCCTACTAGAGCACACTGGAGCCATGACAGATAAGGAAGGTCAGGAGGCGAAGGATGCCCCGAGCATCGAACAGTACACGGCTCTCAAGGACCAGTTGACACAGCAAATCCTCAAGAAACAGGAGTTGGACTCGAATCTCAGCAAGTTGGAGGATTCCATTTATGAGAAGGAAAACGAGTATTTTAACGAGAGTGTATACGGAAACATAGTGAAAGGATTCCAGAACTTCACCAAGACAAACACGGGTGGTTTGAATAAGAGAAGAATAACGTATACTGACGACGACCACATATTTAGTTTGAGTTCGGTGAATTATATCAAGACCATCATGAAGCGACAGGGGGTCAGCTCGAACGGTGGGCGTAATGAGGATTTGGACGACTACGAGGACTCCGTAGACCCCAATAACGGGAATGGCGGTGGAAACACCCCGAATACAACTGGCACGAATAACCAATCGGCATCACAGGCCAACTCCAATTCGAATCAGAGCACGCCAGGAAGAAAGCGAAAAATCAGGACTATTGACGATTAATGCCCACCACCGTGACGTCTGCACTAGGACGTCCATTATGTACACTAGCTTATACAATAATTATACTATTACTGTCTAATATTTATATTCTTACATACAGATATCAATATATTTATTTACACGAATAGGATCACCTAATTTTGGGAGTAGTTATAAATCCATGGTTTGTTTGCAGGGTAGTCACTAGGAACCCTCATCTCAAGGGGGAATCTCTTCTTTGGTTCGGGCGTATTGGCCACCTCAAATAACTCAGGACTCGTCGTCTTCAAGTCTTCCATGGCAGTGTAGATACTTTCGTACTGTTGCTTTAATTGCTCTGTTTTCTTTTGTGACTTTTTACGTTGGTATACCTTCCATGCATTGGTGATAGTTTGGTGCTTTATAAGATCCTCGTTACAAAGATTTATTAATTTAGGTTGTTTTCTTGATGCCGATAATGCTGATAATTGATTAACAACTTTCTGTGTCGATGGAGATAAACTCGTCTTTTTCTTTCCACGTATAAACGTCTTCAAGAGAGACGATGATACAGATATATTCTTACTAGTCCCGAACATGTTTCTATTGTCCTGATGGTCTATATACTCTTGGTTATCACTGCTAAAGGTGAAAAATTTCTTGAGAATCAGCACTATGAACAGAAATGACACAAAACCACCGGTCCAAATCTTCGCATCACATGATACCAGGTGTTTGCAATCCTTAAGTATGGATTGCTATATCTGTTGGAAGTAGAACGAGACATTACTACCATTGAAGAAAGCAATATGAAAGAAAAGATCTCGCAATTGATACGTGGCTCAAAAGAAGAAGAAGCCGCAAAGGATAAGCAGCCGGAACAAGAAGTTCCCCCACCTCCATATCAGGAGTATGATGAGGGAGACTCACAAGCACCTCCACAAACAATTCCGTCGTACGGAGAGAAAGATCAGGAAAAAGGGTATCAACAGGGATACGGTGGACAACCACAGCAGACTGGATATGATAATGCACCCCAAGGATACCCACAGGATTATCCTCACGGCCAGGGATACGGTTACCCACCACAAGGGTACCAAGGTGGGCAATATGACCCCATGCAAGACCCCAATGTGATTAAGGTTAAGCCACAA
The DNA here is from genome assembly GCA_900006135.1 of Debaryomyces tyrocola. Taxonomy (NCBI): domain Eukaryota; kingdom Fungi; phylum Ascomycota; class Pichiomycetes; order Serinales; family Debaryomycetaceae; genus Debaryomyces; species Debaryomyces tyrocola. The sequence goes on from LN874550.1 coordinate 188,127, forward strand.
ATGGTGAATATAACGCAAGCTAATCCTGAACACCTTAATCCTTCATACCAACAGTATCTTCAGAGAGATGCGCAAAGAATCCAGCAAGGTGATTTTCCTAAGCCCCACGACTACTATAAGCATGGTGCGCCCTTGAGCGAAGGAAGGGTCAATCCCAAGCTGAAAAGTGGAGGGGGAGCATTCCCAGGTAGAAGCGGAGCCACATATGATAGCGCTGCCAATAGGTAATACGCTGACAATCAACCTTATAAACTATTTTCTGTTTCTGTGTGTTATTTTAAAGTATTTATTTGAATATTTATAATATATCTATATTAAATGATGAGAAGAGAAACTTTTCTGTATTTCTGTGTATGCTAGCTTAAGATATTGTCACCGTTATAAGTCCAGCCACCAAATTGTTTTTGAACACTTTCACTCAAAAAGTCATCAACAACTGAATCTTGTGGCTTTTCACTAGTAAAATCCTGGTCAAAGTTAGACGTATCGAGTAAATTCTCCACGTTTGGTTTAAATGGTGGTAAGTAATTTTTGCTTAATAATTTTTGCCAATCGATATCCTTGAAGAAGCTATGATTCTTTATCAATTGAGCATCATTTAATCTATTCGAAGGATCCTTTTGTATCAACTTAATGAGCAAATCTTGAGCATCTGTATTCTCCAACCAAATGGGGAATTTCAATTCGTTTTGTAAAATTTTTCTGTACATTGTTGGAACGTCATCATCATAAAAAGGTGGTAAACCTGTTAACATTTCATAGAGCAAAATCCCTAAAGTCCACCAATCAACGCTTCTAGTGTAGCCTTGATTTAATAAGAGCTCAGGAGCCAAATATTCAGGAGTTCCACAGAACGTATTAGTTTTGTCATTGTTGGTCATATTCAATTTACACAATCCAAAATCACACAATGCAATATGCCCTTGGTAGTCAAGTAATATATTTTCTGGTTTCAAATCTCTATAGATGACGTTTAATTCATGCAAACTTTCTAGCGCAGTTAATAATTCTGCTATGTAAAATCTGGATCTATTCATTGAAAATTTACCTTCTTTTTGCAAATGCCAGAACAACTCTCCCCCATTTATGAAACTTAGAACAAGATAAAGTTTTTCCGGACTCTGGAAGGAGAATTTTAATGGCACAATAAACGGATTAGTAATTCTCGCCAACACTGTTCTTTCAGCTAACGTATGAGTTACTTCCATTCTGGATATGATATGCTGTTTGCGTAATGTCTTTAATGCATAAATTTGTTTTGTATCTTTCTTCACGACCTGCATCACCTTACCAAATGACCCTTTACCAATGACTTTCAATAAGTCAAAATCATTAATCGATAAATGGGACTTTAGTATTGGCTTGAAGTCTATGGTCAACATGATCTCACCGAGAGCTTTCTTAGTATCATCAGGCAAATTGAAATTGGCAAACCTCAAGTATTCATGGTTCATCAACCTTATTGGCTTTATATGGAAGTTTAAATTCAATGGCAACTTGATTGTACCAACCAACAAATCGCCTATGTTATTAGAGTTTTTGGCCGATTCATTTTTGGTAAATAGGTTCTCCTGCGACGACTTCTCCGAGTCAGGAATCAAGATATTGGGCAATCTGATGAACAAGTTTAAATTCAAAAAATTGGACCCAGTGCCGCTGCTGGTGGATTTTTTCGTCACATCAAACGACACAACCTGATTCCAAACCGACTGGTTCACCGTTCCCTTTTGCGGCTCTATCACCAACACGTTATTATCAAACTCCACCGTCAAGTAAAGCAATGCCTTGATCAAATTCTCCCCATTAGGAATCGTTATGGTCGACGGTAAGAAGTTGGTGGAAATGGACCCCGGCAAGTGTGCATGCCCCCCCTCATCCTCCTCTTCTTTGATCGCTAACGCATTCAAGTTCTTGATCAACTGCTGGCTCGTCACGTCATTGTTGGCGTTCGTCGCCAACGTGTGCAAGATCTGCTTATTATTATTGATTTTGATGGGCAACTGCAAATTCGCCGAATTGTATATTTTCACCGTTAACAACCCCGGTGTCGAGCTCACAGTCGTGTTGGGCTGCTCCGTGTCCGACGACCCTGACACCGGCGATGTCGACTTGGACGAACTCCCCGTCGTCGCCATTACAGCACTTCCCTGGCCCCCCTGGGCCAGGCCCTGTCTAGGCGACTGCACAGCCATCGGCTGGACACTCGCCTGCGTTATCTTGTCCGTTCCTTGCAATTGACCCGCCGTCTTAGACCCAGACTGAACCGACGACTGATACCCTGAACGATCTGAATGTGTGGTCTCCTGGTCCGTTATCGAGAGCTTCAGAAGATTATCCGAGAGCACATTACCCGAAATGGTTCTCCTCGATTCCGACGACGTCTTGGGCGATCCCTTGCCCCCCGTCGGGCTCGTAGGTTCCTGGTTCCCATTGGACGACCCAAACTTGAACTTATTCTTGAATTTTAGCATCTTGTACCGTAATTATATCGTCCGCTATTCCCCTATTAGTACCGAAATATTCCTTCGCTTTATCAGGGTGATTTAGAAATTCTTTTTGTCTGCTTATTACATAAGCAATTTCCATCAAATCTGACCGCGGTTATGTACAGGACACACAAACACGAAAAAATTGGCGCTTGGGGGGGCAGGAGTGTTTACAATAATATAGACGGTCAAACAAACAAAGGCATAATGGGAAAAATGGGCAATTGATCGGGCAGAGCGTGTCTGCATAACAAAAAACGGAAGCGATTGAGAGCATTCACGATATTCACGATTTTCAAAAGAATTTTATTGCGATAGTTGGAGTAATAATCATAATAGGGTGGAATTGGCGCCACGGCTTATCAATAATAATAAACGGTGAAAATTTGGTAACGGATACCAGGCGTCTTCAGAAGATTCAGATTAGTTTTTTTTGATAGTAACTCTTCTTGAAGGATACAAGAACCACAGATACATTGACCAGGAGGTTTTAGTATCAAGTACGACACAACGAGCCAACAACACAGCACCAACTGCTATTCATTCTTTTTTTTGGACGTTATTAGTTTTAAAGTGACAGAAGAGATCACAGGTATTTGAGGTACACGAGGTATAGGAAGCCAGGAAATATATAGGACACGGCGAATCTATAGTACGTATGGGACGAGATAGGGATAGAGACCGGGAAACGGACGAGAACGACGATACTAACAGACAGGCTACTATGACGACGACATTGGTTCAACAACATTCGCGTCAGTCGCTAGGGAAATTTGTGAACCCGTCGCCGACGAAGTACGAGTCGACGGAGAACATGGACAAAGTGGTGCAGTCGGTGACGAATGCCACCAAGAGGCTCTCGCAGATCTCCACTAACACCAATAGTTCTGCGAAGAAGCGCAAGACCCAGAACCGCATAGGGCCATGGAAACTCGGCCGCACGTTGGGCAGAGGGTCCACGGGACGGGTTCGGTTGGCGAAGAACATAAACAGCGGCAAGTTGGCGGCGGTAAAAATCGTCCCCAAGTCGAACTTCAAGAAATTGGAGAACCCTAAGTACAAGAGAAACTCGGTAGATAGTTCGGGATCGCTCAAGGACAGATTGCCCTACGGGATCGAAAGAGAAATCATTATCATGAAGTTGATCTCGCACCCCAATATCATGGGGTTGTACGACGTGTGGGAAAATAAAAACGATTTATACTTGATCTTGGAATATATCGAAGGGGGTGAATTGTTCGACTACTTAATAAAGAAGGGCAAGTTACAAGAGTTCGAAGCCATCAACTATTTCAAGCAAATCATTAATGGTATACACTATCTTCATCAGTTCAATATCTGCCATCGGGATTTGAAGCCAGAGAATTTATTGTTGGACTTCAACAAAAATATCAAGATCGCTGATTTTGGTATGGCTGCACTTGAAGTTCGTGAGAAATTGTTGGAGACATCTTGTGGGTCTCCTCATTACGCATCACCAGAGATCGTAGCCGGTAAGAATTATCATGGTGCTCCGTCCGACATCTGGTCTTGTGGAATTATATTATTCGCATTATTGACAGGCCACTTGCCGTTTGATGATGAAAACATCAGGAAGTTGTTGCTCAAGGTTCAAAACGGTAAGTTTCTAATGCCAAATAACTTGTCATCTGAGTCCAAGGATTTAATTTCCAAAATGCTTAAGGTGAACCCCAGCGAAAGGATTACAATTGACGCGATTTTGCAACATCCGTTGTTAACTAAATATCCCGAACCATCAGTAAGAAAAGACAAGGTCACTGAATATAGCGACTTGAATATCAAGCCCATTGATTCTATAAATAATATTGACAAAGAAATCTTGAAGAATTTGTCTGTATTGTTCCATAATCGTGACGAACAAACAATAATTTCGAAATTGTTATCACCAGAAGATTGCTCTGAGAAAACATTCTACTATCTTTTAGTGAAGTATAGAAATGAACATCTCACAGTCTCCAACAATACCATCAATAATTACGAGGATGATCCTGATTTAACTGGCAGTGAATCCAAACAAACCATTACAAGATCAACTTCTATTGTTAAAACTATAACTACCGATCAATTAACCGGCGAAAAGCATACAACAATTAGGAAAATACCTAATTCTACGTCTAATTTTTCGAACAGATCAAGATCTCCCAAGAAAAAACCTGAGGTGTTGGGTAATATAACAAATACTGCTCCTACATTCAAGGCGTCGACTTCATTTAATAAGAAGAAAACAATAATGAACAATAATGTTATTTCAAGAAATAACTCCTCTAAGTCACTCAGGAAGCGTCCCCCTCAACAACAGCCACCCAAATTAAGTCGTAAGATATCGGGAATGACTGATTTGAATGATTTACGCCTTGAGAAAACACAACTTAATTCCCTCTACAAACAGCAAAAATTGAACGGCACATTTGGTACTAAATCGTTATTTAATTTTGAATCCGTTTGTCAGGAAATTTTTGGTAATGCTGAACAACATGAAGGAGATCAAAAAGTAGAGCCTAAAGAAAATCTTAGAAAAGAGAAACAAATGGAGGGGAGAACTGGGAAATTGTCCAATATTGAAAAATGCGAGAGAGACCTAGCAGCAAAGGTTCATGAGAAGAATGACGCGCGTGCGTTGAAGTTGAATCAACAAGAAGAAGAGGATGCAAAGCTTCAACATAAAAAGCAACTTGAAAGTAAGAAAAGAGATCAATCCAAACTTTTGCAACAGAAACAGAGACAAGCTTTGGAAAAACTTGGTAGTCAGATCCAAACTAATAATGATAATAACAGGAGAGGAATAGCTGATCGCACGCAACAGAGACATGTAACTGAACCAGCTCCGACATCTTCATTGGATCCTAAGCGTAGTGGCGGTGCAAAATCCTTATTAAGAGCAAAATCTTTAGCTTCGCCTTCATCATACGTTTCATTAAGACAAAACACTCATACTAATGATAATACTTCGAAAGTGTTACAGAAATTAGGAATTGAGGTTGCTCCTTTGAAAGCATCAACAAAGTTTAATTCGAATTTGAAAACATCAAGTTCGAAAAATTTATCAGATTACTTAGATAATGAAACTTTATATTCTAAGAGTGACAAATCGATAGAAGATCAGAAAGAAAATATTTCGATGAACATATTTAATGAAAAAGAGAAGGCTAATCAGTCAATAACCAAGCCAAATTATTCCAGAACATCTACATTGAAAATGCAGCCTCTGGCAATATCACGAACAACTACTTTGAATTCCGTGGGCTACAGATCATTGTTAGATGGCATTGACGAAAACAAGGCTCAAAAGGACTTACCGAAGAGACCTAACTGCGAAAAGGATTACGACAACACGTTTTCAACAATTGAGACTAGAAAGAATGGGTTAATTCCAAACCCAAGGTTCTCCAGGTTTTCCTTCAATGGATTATTAAATTCAAGATTTGATAATCCTGATGTTACAATTCAGAACAATTTAGCGTCATCCGGTACAGTTGTAAGAAAGAGCATTGGCCAGAAGGAGGCTAGATCATCAAGAATAATAGAAGAAGATACCCAAACTAGTCACTTAAAACTGGAAACTGGTTCATTGAAAAAATCATCCACAAATTTGCTTGGTTTAGGTATTGTACAGAACCATCAAGGTAAAACTAGCAGAAAAGTATCGCAAAATAGTGCACACTTTGATTCTAATTTTATATCTGTAAACTTATCAGATACTGTTGATGATTCACAAGATAATACAACTCTTGAAGAAAATGCTATAAGTCTTAGTCGTGCTAATTCTGATGGCAGTATATTGAAGGAAGATCTTGCGAATACCACTGTTTCAAATACTACAATTTCAAAACAACAAGGAGTTTTGAATAATAATGTTGATCAGAACAATAAACGTAAATCGAGTTATTTAGGTAATTTGGAAGGTTCTAAAGAGACATTGGTAGAAAATGACAAAGAGGATAAATCCTTTCAAGATTCTATCAAATCGATGTACAAAGACTATGCCAAACTATACAATGATAAAAGACCAAAATCAGAAACAAACATCGGCGAAACTGATGACAAAATTTCTTCAGAGAAACGGGTACGTCAAAGCATACGTAAAAACGATAGGGTTAATTCAACAGAATCAGATAATGACCTTTCTTTTGCTGCGAATGGATCGAGTAACATTGATATTTTAGATTCTTCGTCGATTGCTGATACCAATATGAATGAAAACAAATCTGAAATTCAACTGAATGATAATAAGTATGCACCAACAATTACGGATAGTCAAAAAGATTTTGGTGATGAGTATGAAGATAAAATCAATGATCAGCTTAGTCAACATGGAGACCAACAGATATACAACCACGAATACGATCATGAAAATAATCACGCATACCATCAGGAAGATGGCCAAGAACAACATCAACAAGATCATAATCAGCAAAATGACCATCAATTAGAAGATTCTGATAGGTTACAAACACAGACTGATTTGAGAAAATCTACTGCTTCAACACAAATTTTTAGTACAATGAATCTACCAAAAATTCGTGACAAAAATTCGGTGATTGAAGAAAATAACGAAATAAAGGAGCCCGAAGTCAAACCGGAAGAACTAAATCAAAGGCATAATTCAATCTTCAATAAATTGAAACCGAAGAGAGAAGCTCCTAAAGCCCCAGGTTTTAAGTGGGACGACGAAAAGTCTCAAGGTCATAATAGGTTTTCCAGGATCTCGGTATCTTCCAAGTTTGATAAGCAGCAGAAACTGAATGATAATTATAATGATTCGAGTAAATCTAATTGGTTCATGAAATTCATAAATTCTTTGACAGCCAATAACAAAGCTCCAAAAGGAGAAAAACGTAAGTCATTAATCAGAAAATTCAATCCTGACAAGCTGGATGATATTGAAACTAAGAATTTCTATGTTTTAGATTCTACATTACAACCTAATGAATTGACTCGTGTAATTAAAGATACGTTAGAATTAAAGAAAATTGAAGGATCTGTAAGTAAAGTTGACATAGATGAAGACTTTGGCATGATTAGTGGTGTTATTCCAGCAAGATATTCAGGTGGTCGTAGGTTGAAGTTTAAGATCGAGATTATCAATTTGAAGAATTCCTCATCATTACATTTAAGTAAATTGAAGGGTACTGATAAAGGGTTTAAAAATTTAACCAATACAGTTAAATTTATTGTTTCTAAAGAAGAACAAAATATAAATAGAATGTCCTCAGTGGAGGCCTAAGCTATAATGGTGATAAAATAATTTAGTTCGCTAATTCGGAAATTTTAGTTATTTATTTTAAAACATTGTAATACAATGCAATGTTATTCGTATGATTATCTGATGTGCATATCTAATCAACAGCAATATACTATGTTTTGTATATTTTATTTAAATACATTGTTTATAATGAGTGAGTAAAAGAGCGTAGTAAGTTCGCGTATCGAAATATAACTATTCGATTTTATATTATCAGCTACATTTTAGTTAAGTAAATCAATACAACATACATGAGTGGATCAATTGTAAGGACCATCAACTGGGATGTTGGATATGAACAAAGGTTTCTCGCTGTTAATCCAATTGGTGATGAAGTACTTCTTTATCAAACTAACCATGAAGATCCGTCATGTGAATCCAATGATATTAAGAAAGTTAATAATCGTCCAGGATTCAGTAATATTCAATGCAGTGCATATTCGTATTACGATGTAGGGCTAACAAGTGTGGGCCAAATTAATGGTACTGTTTGCATATTTGATATAACGTCTAATAATTCATCAATTTTAAAGCTTCGACCTAAACAGAGTAGACCATGCAATTCGCTTTCATTTAATAATAAAGGGATGGTGGCAGCAGGATTTGACAAAGGTAGACAAGATAATAGTTTGCAAATTTGGAATATAGAGCATTATTCCAAAAATAGTAATAATGACCACATCAAACGGCCAACATATTCATATATCCCTAATGAAGCTATATTATCGTCTACATTTTATCCTGATCACGATAGTAATTTATTAGCTGGCAGTTACAAATTTTTAAGAGAGGTGGATTTGCGTACAGATGTGCCGACTTTTCAAATGGCAACCAAGTGTACCTTGGGTATTACAATAGATCATTTCCAGTCACATTTGTTCCTGTCATTCAGTGAAGATGGGTCATTGGCAATTTGGGATAGAAGGAAGTTGAATGGAAATACATCGAAATCTAAGACTTCTCTGAGCAGCAACGTTATCACTGAAACACCGGTGTTACAATTTAATAAGTTGCTAAGCGATTCCTCGAGGAAAAATCATGGCCCATGTGTTAGATATTCGACTGTGAGACGAGGTGAATTTTCAGCAGTGTTCAATGGAGATTTAATTAGAAGATGGCATACTGGAATAACACCTCAATCAAAGGAACTACAAGAGAATAAACCAAAGATTGTGAAGGATAATAACATATTGCAGTCGTTAAAAAGGCAATCCTCCCAATTATACAAAGCTAACGAGGAATCTCTCTTCGTGTCAATGGTATTAGATGTTAAAACTGATTATGAACGAGTAATTTCCTTCGATTACTCGTCAGATATTTCCTCTAATACTTCAACAAATTTTGTTTGCATGAGACAGTCTGGCTCTGTGTTTAGAATGCCTGTTGAAGAATGTATTGAGTCTATGGATTTCAATTCATACAATGAATTCTCAATTGCGGGACCGGAAGGAACCCTTACGAAGTTTTTGAGTGATGAGACTCTTCAAGATGATACGAATATGAAAAAAAATAGCGAAACTTTGATGAATAATGAATTACGAGACATGAATCAAGGAGATTATTCTGAAGAGATCGACTCTACTATTGATGACGATAGCGTAGTTGCTAACTATGGAAGAGAAGAGAATTTGAATAGATACAGCAGAGAAGATGAGGATTTTATTCCTTTAAATACCTTTCTTTATACTTCAGAAGTTATGATGAATGACATATGTAGCACGATTAGAAGAAGATCGTTATTAGGCTATGGGATTGATTGTGAGAAAAATATAAAAGTCTTAGAAAAATTCGATGGTGTGGATACCCAGGTATTTTTAAAAAACACCTGGAAATGGCTAACATTGGCTAAGAAGTCACTTGATAAAGGAACAATGATAGCTGAAGGTTTGGATTTAGGGTATCAAGGTGTATTAGGAATTTGGAAGGGTGCTGCTGAAATTAATGATCAAAACAGGTTTCGGAAAGATATGGGTCATATAACAGATCAATTATTCTCTCACGTAGTTAAGACAATAGTATCCTCAAAGGGAGAAAAAACAGCCAGCATAAATATTTCAAGTAACAGTGAAAAGAAAGCTCAAAGAAAACTATGCTTGATAGTATCAGGTTGGTATTTGGCAGATTCTGAATTTGAAGAAAAATTAGGTCTCTTGATTTCGTGGGGTCAATATGAAAAGGCTGCAGGATGGGCAGTCTTTCATGGAAATGTGGAAAAGGCTATTGAAATATTAGCATCGTCTAAAAAGGAAAGGTTAAGATTAATGTCTACAGCAGTTGCTGGTTATTTAGCTTATAAGACCTCTAATATTAATAGTCCGTGGAAAGATCAGTGCCGTAAAATGGCCTCAGAATTAGATGACCCTTACTTGAGGGCAATCTTTGCGTTTATAGCTGATAATGATTGGTGGGATGTTTTGGATGAACACTCATTACCTTTGAAAGAAAGGCTAGGGGTTGCTCTTCGATTTCTATCGGACAAAGATTTGACGGTGTATTTAAATAGAATTGCTGATACCGTGATTGCCAAAGGTGAGTTGGAGGGATTAATATTAACAGGTATAACTCCTAAGGGGATCGATTTGTTGCAATCATATGTTGATAGAACTAGTGATGCACAGACCGCAGCATTAATATCGGCTTTTGGATGCCCACGATATTTTAGCGATGTAAGAGTGAATCACTGGGCCGATTGTTATCGATCTTTGCTTAACAGTTGGGGAATGTTTAGTGCCAGAGCCAAATTCGATGTTGCCCGTACAAATCTCTCCAAGAATAATACTGGTCAGTTAACGATCAAGCCAGCTCCAAAACAAGTATATCTACAATGCAGCAAGTGTAACAAGAACCTATCGAAGCCAAGAACAAATAGTCTGGGCCGAAATAATGCATCGACGAGTGGTACTACCGGGGCTAACACGAATAATCCGTCTGCTCTCCTAAAACAGTTTAATAAAATGAATCTTAAGAAGATGAAACACAACTTTAAGTCATGTCCCCATTGCGGTGCTCCATTACCTAGATGTGCTGTTTGTCTACTTACTCTAGGCACTCCCATTCCTATGGACTCGAGAGATCGAGCAAACGAAGATACTACCAGTGGAAGAATTGAAAATAACCTTAGAGAATGGTTCAGTTTTTGCTTGAGCTGCAACCATGGGTCACACGTATACCACGCAGAAGAATGGTTCTCAAAGCATTACGTTTGCCCGGTTCCTGACTGTAATTGTTGTTGCAATAGTAAATAGTATTCATAGCCTTTAACTTTCCAAATCAGGTAATTATATATCACGTGCGTTAATCCCCCTAGCAGTAAATTGTCAACACAAATCGAGGTACAGTTCATTGTTTATTAGAACGAGTTCTAATAAACATCTACTGCTTTAGTTAAATCGATATATTTGACAATCAAAGGTAAGGAACGCAACATCTTTACTGAGTCGTACAATCTATTTAGTATTTTCTGTAATTACACGTTCAATTCAGGACGAGTTTTATAGCATTATCGGGATAGACGCTGATCGTGATCTTGATTGATCTATTGATCTAATTGACCATAGCTACAAAAACACAATTATTGCATACACCGCTACATTCTGGTGGTTTTGAATTGAATCAGAGTGAGTTAAGTTATCGTATAATTGCCAATGACGGAACCTAAGAACCAACAGGTTCTACATGACATCAATGGTAAAATTGACAGAGAAAAGAAACTTATTCAAGGGTTTCAAGCTTTGAAACGAAATACGGATAATGGCGAGGTGATTCAAAGATGTAATAACCAGATTAGAGAGACACAGTCTAATATAGATTACCTTCAGGAAACATTGTCTAAACTTTCTTTACAACAAAGTGAGGCTGAACTGCGAATGAAGGAAAAATCAAATGGATCGGGTAAAAAACCTGTGTACTCGAGGTTTGATTTAATTAAGTACGATTGCCCTTCGCTTGGACATAGGATTCTGTACATGTTGCAACAGTTGCAATTCAAATTACAGGTGGAAAACCAGTATAGAGAGGCCAACGAAAAGATTTCTCACTTATACAGATTAGATGGTGATAAATCGAGTAGTATTGTTGCTGATACTGGCCGCTTAGAGAGTGATCAAAGAATCCAATTACTTAACAAGTCGTTAAAAAGGTACCAGGACATGCACATTGACGTCGAAGATGTGACTCGGGATATGGAGATTATGAATACTCCGAAGTACGCCAGAAAGGCGTTTAGTGGTAAATTAAACATTAGTGTTACTTGTATCAGGGATATTGACCATATTGCATCCCCAATATTTTCAAAGAGACCAGAGTCCGCTGTTTCTATCAAAATTGATGATGTTGAAAGGGCTAAGACTCGTGGTTCACGTTCAGGTAAGTGGAATGAAGAGTTTCATATTGACATTGATAAAGGAAACGAGATTGAGTTTTCTGTGTATGATAAGTCTGGTTCAGTTTTGGTGCCAGTAGCTGTTACATGGGCATTACTTTCAGACATATCTGAAGAAATCCGTAAGAAAAAGGTTGCTCAGGAAGTAGGAAGTGAAGGCTGGGTTTCAGCTTCTAACTTGCCAAATAACAATAGCAAGCAGCACAATGATAATTATCCCTCTGGTTCAGGGTTCGGAGCAACCCCAAATGCAACATCTACATTTAACCCTAACCCTACGACTTACAATTCCAATATTCCTGATAGTATGGACTCGTCCGCTTCTGGTGAGACTAAGCAAGTTCAAATTAATACTTGGTTAAGTTTGGAGCCAGTAGGTCAAATTCTTGTTAGCGTTAGCTTAGATAAATCTAACCAAACTGGGAACAGACAATTTATGGGAGCCCTTGGTCGTCATGGGGCTATTCGTGAGAAAAAAGAAGAAGTATTCAAGCAACATGGACATCAGTTTGTTCAGAAACAATTCTATAATATTATGTGCTGTGCATTTTGTGGAGAGTTTTTACGTTATACTGGATTTCAATGTCAAGATTGTAAGTTTCTTTGTCACAAAAAATGTTTTCAGAAAGTGGTTACAAAATGTATTTCTAAATCAAGTAATGATATTGATCCAGATGAGGCGAAATTAAATCACCGCATTCCACATAGGTTTGATCCTGTTACCAATCATGGTACAAAATGGTGTTGCCATTGTGGTTATATCTTGCCATGGGGACGTAAAAATGTCCGTAAATGTTCGGAATGTGGTGTTCTGTGTCATGCTCATTGTACTCATTTGGTTCCAGACTTCTGTGGTATGTCTATGGAAATGGCAAATAAAATTCTCACTACTATAAAATCAACAAGAACCCCTGGTAAACCATTACCAGCTCCTCCGGCTGCTCCTCTTATTAATCAACCGAATGCATCATCTGATGCATCTAAATTTTCAGGCTCAACATCAGACTCTAAATCAGATACTTTACAGAATATTTCCGATGATGAACAAGAGAAAGATTACGCCTCAAGATTACCTACTGAAACTAAGAATCAATTCCAAAAACCAATAGAATCGCAATATAAACCAACTGGTAGACGTCCACCGCCAAATGATCTATCAAAGGAATCTAGTAATGACTTAGACCAAGAACAATCAGAATCATATGACCATGACTACACTTTCATGTCCTCTAAATCAGAAGAAATGAAACATGGCCATTTAGGCATTCCAGAGTCTAGAGGAACAAAGGAATCAAATGAGCCTAATGAACCAACTGATATGCAGATTGATAACCCATTTGCAAATCCAATCGAGAATGATAAGTCCCAATTCGATAATTTTGACTATAATAATAATAGTAATAATAATAACGAGATTATGGTGCCAGAGATTCCTCAAAAGCAAGAATATAAAGAACCTCAGGTAGATTATCAAACTCCACAAAAGTCTGAAATAACCCAATCAAAAGGAGCAATACCACACAAACCAAAGCGTCGTAGAAGAAAGATCGGCTTGGACGACTTTCAATTCCTTGCGGTTCTCGGTAAAGGTAATTTTGGTAAGGTCATGTTAGCTGAGTCAAGACATACACAGAATTTATGTGCTATTAAAGTCTTAAAGAAGGATTTTATTGTTGAGAATGACGAAGCTGATAGTGTCACATCTGAAAAGAGAGTATTTTTAACAGCTAATAAAGAAATGCATCCATTTTTATTGAATTTGCATTGTTGTTTCCAAACTGAAAACCGTATATATTTTGTTATGGAATATATTTCAGGTGGTGACTTAATGTGGCATATTCAAAAATCTCGTTTCTCTGCAAAGAGGGCCAAGTTTTATGCCTGTGAAGTCTTGTTAGCTTTAAAGTATTTCCATGACAACGGTATTGTCTATCGTGATTTAAAATTGGATAATATCTTATTGACTACAAAAGGACATATAAAGATTGCTGACTATGGTTTATGTAAAGAGAATATGTGGCATAAAAGTACGACTGGTACTTTCTGTGGTACTCCTGTATTTATGGCACCTGAAATTATTGCAGGAAAACAATATGAAAGAAGCGTTGATTGGTGGGCATTTGGTGTCTTATTATTCCAAATGTTGTTATGCCAATCGCCATTTAAGGGTGACGATGATGATGAAGTTTTCAATGCGATTGAACACGATGATGTGAAATACCCAATTAGTATGCCACGTCAAACTGTATTGGTATTACAGGCCTTATTAACAAAAGATCCTGCTAACCGTCTTGGTAGTGGTGAAAGAGATGCAGAAGAAATCATGGAACATCCATATTTCCAAGATGTCAATTTTGATGATATATTGAATTGTCGTATTCAAGCACCATATTTGCCTGAAGTTTCGTCTGAACATGATTATTCGAACTTTGACCAAGAATTCACTTCTGAAACCCCAAGATTAACACCAGTGGAGACTGTTCTTACATCTGAAATGCAAGAGCAATTCCGTGGTTTTTCGCACATTTCAGATGATGCCGCCATCTAACATGTTTAGATAGATTAATGTTTTCACGGTGGGAGAGTGCTACGGTAATGTTTCCTACAGTTTAGTACAACTACTTATCTAGTTATATATATGATTTGCAGATGTCTATTAATATTCTAATAATTTAACGCCTTGTATAAGCTATGCTTCCATTGATTCTTTTGAAATCTATTTTATGCTATTCTATGCTATTCTATGCAAATGTTCACGCTAGGATCTCTTGCATGAACCGTACCAACAATTCACATAATAGTGCAACAACCTTGCTTTTGACTCTTGGATTCAAGCAGACTATAATTCTTACTTCTACTTACCAGGGATGTGCTAGTTGATAATGGTTGGTTTAATTGTCGTGATTCATTTTCCTCAGTTTTCTTCTCATTCCGAGATTCATTATCCGCTGTTTTGCCCAATTTCACAGCAGCCTTCGAAATTGCTCCGGCCTTTGCTTTTGATGCAGTCTTTGATGTAGCTCGCTTGTTTGTCATTGAGCCCTTTCTCTTGTTGGATTTATCATATTTAATCGACAAGACAGCATCTATTATTGGATCGAATGCCTCTGCAATACCAACATCATCCTTGGCACTGCACTCTTGAAAATGAATCCCTCCTAATTGCTTGCACAAACTGTATCCTTCCTCATATGTTACCTGTCTCTCGGCATCCATATCTGACCTCAAACCAACAATACTGAAAGGTGGTACATCGCCTCGTACGAACATCGTCCTTTCGAATAAATCCTCAAGCTCTGCAAACGACTGTCTATCTGCTACGCTATAAGCAAATATAAACGCCGTCGTATTTCGGATTTGCTGTTTTCTGCTGCTCAGGTAGTACTCCTGAGTTGCTGATCCTCCCAATATCGAGATATCATAAGACCGGGATCCTCTCCAAACTGTTTTCGTGAACAATTCCTCAATTTCTAAAGCAGTATCTTCAATGTATGCTTTGTAAATATATGAATACAAAAATGAAGATATTCCGACGTTCCCTTCTCCTATTATACATATATCATAATTTCGATTCAATACATCCAAACTGTCCTTAACAGTAGACATCTTTATTGAATGACTAAATCCTTTTCACTTAAAACTAACTAGGTCTTTTGCTATTTTACAGTAGCTTTAGTTACGATCGTATGAAAGTATTTTCTTGCAAAAAAAGGAGGGATTCAGAACTTAAATCAAATTAAACTGGTTTTCGGATAATAAAATTTTAACTTTTAAGCGGGCGCGATGCTCTAGATTTCATGCAAAGTGACCGTTAAAAGAATTTTTCATGTACAAAAACTTTCGCGATGGGCTATAATACAGAGGCACATTTCCTTAAAAAATAGCCGAAAATTTTTCATGTCTCATAATAGTATGATGCCGCATATAGATTCGGCAAGTGATCATCAGTCTGCTTACAGGTTGAGGATTCAAGAAATAATATGCATTAAAAATAATCTAAAAAACGCAAACCAAATATCCACGGATATTTAGGTTTGACAGGTGAATATAGAAGTGTATAGAAAGATAAAACGGGAGGCGGATCAAGAATAATCTTCATCTTCAGAGTCCAAATATTGAGAGTAGTCGTCGGCAGAGGCGAAAATAGGTAAACTTTTAAGTTTGGATCTCTTTGATTTGGCACTGTTTTCGTCGGAGGCTTTACGCTTCTTGGAGTCTTGGTCTGCTTCTGGTTCTGATTCTCCGGACGACAAATCGTCTTCGCCCAACATTTTGGGTGCTTCATCACTGTCGTATTCGTCCTCGCCATTTATAGCAAACATTTCGCTTTCTTCATAATCATCTGATTCGTCAGCTGCAGCCGTTTGAGGTTGTTCTTCTATTTCTTCCTCTTCATCTTCCGGAGCCTTATCTTCACCTTCAACTTCGGCTGTTTCATCGTCACTCATGTCAGAGAAGTCATCAGCATCGAAATCAGAAAAGTCATCTTCGTCGGAGGCATCTTCGACTTCTGGTCTAGACTTGACCAAGGCTTTCCAGATTTCATCGTCTTCCATTGCCTCTGCTTCCTCTTCGTTTTCAACTTCCTCTTCTGCTTGCTTCTTGGATTCCTTGTTTTTCAACTTACTGACTTTGGTAGTAAAGTACTGATGGAAGAACTTCTCATCGGGTTGGATGTTGTCGACCTTTTTATTCAACCAATTTTCAGTATTTGCTGGAATATCGGTGTTTGCAACATTGGTGGCTTTAACCAACAACGAACCAGTATGTGCACCACCTAAAGGTTGCATAATAGATGAACCTTTAGTCATTGGCTTCAGCTTCGAATTTCTGTAGACGAATCTGTCCAAGAAATGGGACAATGTGAATAAACCTAAATCTGGCTTTGGTTGATCGTTTCCGTCCAAGAGGGATGCAGCATAGATGGCAACAGTTGGATGATAATGAGTCAAAAATTGACCTATTTCCCATAATGATGATTTATCAGCATTTGCAAATTTAGGATCACGTTTACGACTATCGTAAACAGAGTCTTTAGCATTGGCCACCTCATTTTCGTTACCTTCTTCATCTGGTCTCGATGCAACATCAATGGATAAATCCTGTATTTGTGGATAAGTTTTAGATAATTGCATTAACAAAAATAACATACCGGTAATAGCACCAACGTGTAACCAATGGGAACAAATCTGTAAAATTCTCTTCACAAATGCTAAGACTCTTGGAATATTTTCAGTATCGTTCTTCAAAGACTTATATAACAAGTTCAAGTAAATACCTTGCTTCGACGTTGTGACTAAACGTGGATCCAATAAGGATTCATATAATGTACGGTAGTATCTATCCGAATCCAACTTTTGACTAGTTATAATGTGGTTAACCAAGACTAATGCTTGAATTGACGTATTGAAATTTGACGAATGGGTAATCTTGAATAAGGTATCTAAATGCTTTTGATATGTTTCATTTGGTAAGTTTGAAAATGGGAATGCACGATTTAAACCAGTTAACAAAGCTGAGAATAATCTTGTATTCTTATCTTCAATTATTTCGTTTTCAGACTTCTCTTGATTCTTTACTGATTTCCCACCTTTCTTACCTTTCTTGAAGTTCTTACGGTTATTCTTTCTACCGTTTTCGGATTTACCAAGAGCTTTATCATCCTTATTAGTTTCAGCATTATTATGATCAGTTTCAACTAAGATTTTCTCGAATAAAGCAAAATAGGTCTTAATTAAAGTATTAGCTAAATCATCTTCACGTCTAGTTAAAATCGTTTGATTAAGAGTGACGATAGAGTAATATTGAGCGTGGTAATCACTGTTACTTTTAAAAATTATATCAACAACTGAATCAGTAACAACCTTTTTCATAGCTGGATGTGCCTGCTCTAATTGTAAGATTTGGTACGAGGTTTTTGAGGAAACCTTATTATCAATATCACCTAGTTTATTAACACCTAACCTCAACAAATTAGCTTCTTGTTCCGGCTTTGCTTTAATTAAGTCAAATAAATGACTTACGACATTCATTCTCACATGTATAATAGGATCATGAGACAAAACTTCTAGAGTAGAAATTAATTTGAAATAAGATTTCTTTAAGTAGTCTTCAAAATAATAAATTGCTAATTGGACATCTGATAAATTCTTGGTCAAAGGTTGCTTGTTAAATGCAACCAATTTTCTATCAGGCAAGACACCATTCAATAATAAATCCTTCAAGGCATTAATGGATTGCAAAGCAGCAGTACGTGATTTTTTACTACAATAACCCAATAAAGTATCAAAAGCTTTCATATTATGCAATGGGGCTTCCTGAATTAATAATGTTAAAGCCGAAATTTTATCATTTAATGTACCATCCGCCAAAATTTGCGACAAGAACTTTTTCTGAGAGTTATTCGATGTGAATTCTTCTAAGTAGGTCTTATTGTCTTTTTCAATAACAGTCTTAGCCCTTTCGTACAATCTTTCAACACCAAATCTGTCCAATTTTTCTGGTTCGTCGATTCTTTCCAATGGGGTGTTGTACCAATCAGTTCTATTTGGGACAATCAAATTGGTGCTATTTACTGATGAAAAGTCAGTAATTTTATCTTGATCTTTTCTTGATTTATCTTTTGCGCCTTCTTTTGACTTATTCGCAAGTTCCTTCTTGTTCATTTCTTTTTCTTGAATTTCAGATTCAGACTCGTCTGAAGAACTTTCACTTACTTGTTCCTCCTCCTCTTCTTCTTCTTCTTCTTCCTCTTCTTCTTTTTCTTCTTCCTCTTCCTCTTCTTCTGCTTGATCTTCCTCCTCTTCCTCTTCATCCTCTAATTCTGGAACATCTTCAACGTCGTCAATGACAACGGCTTCTCCCTTACCTAACCCTATTCCTTTCATGAATTGAGACAAATCGGTAGAAAACGTTTTATCGACACCTTTAGAATCCCCATCGAATTCTTGCTCGCTATCTTCACCCTCTTCAATACCCTTCAACAAAGCCAAGTCTTCTTCAGTAGCCCCAAGAGCAAATGCTTCCTCTCTTAAGAGCTCTTCTTCTGTCTTTTCCTCATCATTATTGTCCTGTTTCGGCTTGTTATGATCCTTTGAGATTGGTTTCGTATCCTTTGGCTTATGTTCTGGTCTCTTGTTCTCTCTAGGTTTGGCTGATTCCTTTTGGTCTGGCTTCTTATTCCCCTTCTTCTTAGGTTTTTCGTTGCTTTTATTCAGCAAGTTCATTTTGCTAGAAATCTTGTCTTTCAAAGACGCCAAGCTTAACTTAGAACCATCCATCTTCGATACCTGTAATTCAATCTCGATTTACTAACTTTCTATACAATTAATTAGTACCTCATCAGAATAATTTGAAAAAAATTAATTCATAATGATCATGTGACCTCATCTTGAAGATAATCCGTTTGGTGTAAATATCGCGACAGATAATTTTTCCGGGGGCGTACTGGAATATTGTTAAACCTTATCAGTGATTTATAGGTATTGAATAGGTATTTGGAAATAGTGGGATCATCAGTGCATGCAGAGGATATCGACATTTTATGATTATAATATGACAGATAAACCGAGAAGTCATATACAAGAAGTATGGCCTCCTACGGAATCAACAAAAATTAATGGACGGACTTCTTCCGCGACGGAGCAGCCATGTAAATATATACTTTCGAAACATAAACTTGGAGATGGAACGTATTCGGGGGTTTTTGAATGCAAGAATAAGTTGACGGGTCAACATTATGCTGCTAAGATGTATAAGAAAAGCTTGGTATATGGGTTGGAAAGCATGTTACAAAATGAATTTCTTGTATTAAAAAAGATCTCCATGAGCCACGATAACATTCTCAAACTTATAGATCATTTTGAAACCGCCAGCGAGTTGTATTTGGTGACAGAGATAGCGTATGGAGGTGAATTATTTGATAGAATTACCAAGTCTGGCCACTTGGAAGAATCGCAAGCTTCGGACATCACGCAGTCGTTGATGAGTGCTATTTCTTATTTGCACGCAAACAACATAGTCCATAATGACTTGAAGGCAGAAAATATCCTCTTCCGGTCTCGAAAGAGTGACAGCATGAATATACTAGTGGCTGACTTTGGATTAGCTCGAATACTCCCATCAGGGGAAAAGTTGCAGGGAGTTCGAGGCACTCTCAGCTATATTGCTCCAGAAGTCTTGAATGGTTCAGGTTATGATTTTGCCGTTGATATCTGGTCTGTCGGGGTAATTGTTTACTTTATGTTATGTGGTTATATGCCATTTGATTGCGAAACCGACGACGAAACGAAATGCGCTATACTTGCCGGCGATTACATGTATGAGCCACCCGAATATTGGCTGCATGTGTCAGCCGAGGCTAAAGACTTCATAGATTGTTGTCTCAATACTGATCCAAACGAAAGACTTACAGCAAACTCAGCTTCAATCCATCCTTTCTTGAACCCACAACGTATTTCGAATCCGGTGCTAAAGGTTTCTAGTTCTACAGATCTACACGAAAACTTAAAGGCTGCGATTATGCAATTACATCTTCCTATCCAGTCCGCATCCAGAACAGACTTTTCTGTCCAAAGATCTACGGGTACCAGTCATACTATTTCCACTGTCTCATCCAAATTATCGCTTCTAGGGAGTTCAAGGACCACTGTATCGTACGATTCAAAATTAGATGGTGCATGCTGCGATGCGCCAGATATCGTGTCCAAATTCACCACTCCAGTCATTTCAAACGTGGTTTCAAGGCTGCATTCGACCAGCAATATACTAGATTATATAGACACCCCACCGGGTGGTATAGACTCTCCGAAGTTTTACATTTAGCATACTTTATAGAGTTCATAAATGCTGCAAAATCCTATTAAAAGCGTGTCGCAAACGACTCGATTTACGTCACAAAATATTTCAAAAACATTTCCAAGAGCGTTTACGTGAGGTAAATATAAGAACATATATTATCTCCATATCAATAAACGAGTATGGAAATCCCAGGAAACGGACGTTCGCTTATAGATCCGAACTATTCCTCCGTAACGTTTTTTGATAATTCAAAACCCCGAGAGGAACGCAATTTCAAAGAAATATATCCCGATCTCGAGGAAACAAATCAATTGAAAGTATTCGTACTTGATAATCAAAGTGATCATAATAATGAAGTGCGTGATGAAAGAGCGGCAATAAATAATCTAGAATTGAAAAAGCCTTCATTTAGAGTAACTTCCAAGTCTGATGAGGGAGATCAAAATATTAAGTTCAGTAAAATCGTTACGGACTACGGATTTCAGGAACCTAATAGGGCTAGTCTTAAGGTTCCATCATCAACCTACATACGGCCGTTCTCGTTGAATGAAAATGAAAAAATAGAAGATATGATTATAAAGAAAAAAAATCAGGTTGAATATGATATGGATGAACAGGACGACTTATATTTACAGCATAGAAATTATCAGGCCAAAAATACGATCAAGTTGACCCCAGAAGTGTTCGAGATCTTAATCACGATTCTTGAGAATGAATGGGATAGTTTGGAGATACAAATGTCATCCATTTCTTCCACCGAAGATGAAAATAATAGGCTATTAACTCTAGACGAAGGGTTGAATAATAACAAATACGGTAACGATGATGGGATCGTGGTGGGATCTGTGGTAGAACAGAAATGTGCAGTTTGTAACGACAGTGACTGTGATAATTCTAATGCTATAGTATTCTGCGACGGTTGTGACATTGCCGTCCATCAAGAATGCTATGGTATTGCATTCATTCCTGAAGGACAATGGTTGTGTCGTAAATGTATGATCAACAAAAACAGAGAAATAGATTGCGTATTCTGTCCCAGTAAAACGGGGGCTTTCAAGCAATTGGATAATAGTTTATGGAGTCATGTCATTTGCGCATTGTGGATAAACGAATTGTACTTTGCTAACCCCATCTACATGGAACCAATTGAAGGGGTTGACTTAATTCCCAAAAGCAGATGGAAATTGACATGTTATATATGTAAGCAAAAAGTTGGAGCTTGCATTCAATGTTGTAATAGAAGTTGTTTCCAGGCTTATCATGTAACGTGTGCAAAAAGGGCGGGTCTCTATATGAATTTAACGAAAGGTATACAAGGTGCCATTAATAACAAAACCACTTTAAAATCATTTTGCGACAAGCATTCACCATCAGATTGGGATCAATATGAATGCATCAAAGGTATCAATAAGACAAGGTTGTTCTATAGAGATATCACCATATTGAACGACCAGAATGCAAAGTTGACGAAAAATCAGAAGAAAGCCAATAAATTAAACACGTTCAAATGGAAAACAGAAAACAATACACCGATCCCTCCCAAACTTCTTAGCGATAAATTATTTGCTACACTCATCAGCTTGAAGGTTGATAGTCAGCCAAGCATTGCTCAGCTGGCCAAAGTAGCTATGTTGAAAGATCTTGGGTATAAACCCAATAGAAGCCGGGAACAAATATTACAAGAAATCCGAGACATGAGCAACGAAATCTGTCGGTACTGGTGCTTGAAAAGGGAATCAAAGAAAGGAGCCACCTTAATCAGAAAAAATAATAACATGATCGCCACGTCTTCTATCGTCTACGGCAATAGCAATCATGAAGAAATCAACAATAAGATCGAAGTCGCCAATATCCTCATAAGCGATCTTGACAAAGTAATCGGGCTAACTTCCAGCAACCTTTCACGGCAAGAGATGAGTAAGCAGGCTTCCGATTTGGACATCGTAATGGTCGACACTGTTTACTTCCCCATAAAACGCCTTCTCGACGTCCAGTTCTCGAAGCTCAACAAGCTCGACGCTAATCACCTCTTGATCAACTATCGATCGAAAACAGGCGCCCATTTGACCTGGACCCAAATTAAACACAACATTGACACATACGAATATACCTCAATCAAGCTGTTTGATACTGATGTTACCGGCTTCTATCACATGGTAATCAGAGAAAACAAATCCACGAATAATATTATCCGCGTAATCAAGCGAATCTACAAAGACCACCGCAACTCGTTGTCGCATCTCGCTGAAATTGAAAAGACAATGCACAACGACTACAACAACGGCACCCTTAAATTCCCGTTTGTCGAAGTTAATGGCTCCACCCTAAAGTTCTCCGATTACGATCCAAAACAAGTTATCGACCTCAACGACCTTAGTGAGGTCGAAGAAGCCTCGGAAAACGATAATATTTTGTTACATAATTTTATTACCGGGAGCTAGCTACATGGCTGTTGCAATAGCATTAACAGGTGTCCTATTGCATCTCATCTTGCTCTAGAACGACTCAAATGCATGTGCCTTAAACGAACAATCATTTATGGTTCTTTCTGGCTCCAATTCGTCCCAATTCGCCTGATTCTTTTCATTCATGTCTGTAATTATATAAAGGTTTATATACGCTTACTACATATAGTGCTGGCTATTCCTACGCTGTATATTAGACGACTTCGTATTGTATCCACATTCAGGGGAACTAGGCACAGAGACGACTCAGAAAAAAAAATATTGCGTGAGGCTTATAAACAAAAATAGAAAACACGAATACACGATAATTTTATTGACAAAATAGCGAAGGCTGATAATCAAGAGTAATTTAAGGCGAAATCTAGACTTGGAAGATAAATTGACATAAGGTAAAGACACTCATTTAATAATTTAAACATTTATTACCGTTCGATTGCTCTAGAGATATTTCAGACCCGATTATACTAGGTCTGAGAAGGTCAATAATATAAGAAAAAGATAAGATTACCGTTGCACACATTCACTCCTTTATTATCCAACTCAACGTGTAAAACATTCTAATTAACTTCAGTCACTCATTAATATGTCACATACACCCACACAAACACCCAACAGAACGGGTCGAACTAACAAGAAGTTGCCTATGATTGTGGATATTGCGCTAGATGATGAAGGACAGCAACTCTACCAGGTGCACGAGTCGTCAAGACATGTACGGAAAGAGATGCCCATTTCGACCAATTTTTCCTGCAATGAGGCAGAGAAGACACCGATACGCAAGATACTCGGAATCGTGTCGCCCAGTACGCTCAACCAGAAGAGGGTGAAGGACGAGAACGAGGACGAGGAGAGTGGGTTGGGAAGCTTTGCACAGCCGGAATCTGCCACCAAAAGAACGGGCGACTTGAACATCTTCACGGGTAATGTCGAGGATAACTATGAGTTTCAAAATGAGACAGACAGAGCTTCTACCACAGATATTTGGTCGGACGATGTCGAAATGGCGTTTGAGGATATTTTGGCCATTATTCCCAAAAAGAGCTCCAACAAGATTAAAATCAGTGGTCGGTCCTGTGGTAGAAATGAATTAATTTCGGATTATATTTTGAATAAAACTGGCAAATTTAGAAGTAGAAAACAAGTCTCCAGTCACATACAAGTGATTAAAAACTTGGCCCAAAAGCCCGATATTATTAAATTGATAAATGAGGGCCCAAGCTTTGAGACTGAGCAGGAGAAGGAACAAAACGAGAAGACATTCGAAGAGATTTTTTCCAAGATCAACTTAGATAAGTCGTTAGGTATGAATGACGTGAAGAAGCGTAAAGAGTCAACCAGCTCTTCTACCCAACCCGCTAAAAAACCGAGAACTAACCAAATTATTAAGGTTGAAAACTTTTATATGCTTATTAACGATGTTGCCGGTGGGAATCCAATCATCTTAACGTTTCAAAATTCCAATGAATTGAAAAGCTTGAAGATAAGAGAAAACGCTAAAATATCGAATAGATTTCCAGGCTTAAACGAATTCCAGAACACTGATATTCCTATTCTTCACAATATGGTTAAAATATACTTGCCCCATTTTCCCAAGAATTACACTATGGACGGCCTTCAAACCAATTACTTCCTTCTGGATTCCTATCAATCGGATTATTCAATCTTCACTTGTATATATTCGTTTGGTAATGAGGTGTTGAAGTTCAACGATATAAACATCAAAGCTAACGAAAACCAACCATTTTTGCCAAAATTTTGGAAGTTTTTTATTTCCAAGTTGATCAATAACCCCAACCCGATGGAAGCTAATATGGCATTCAAGGGAATAACCATTAAGCAAATCATTTATGAATCGAGTGGTGATTCAAATTTGGTTTTAAAACTGAAAATTAAATCGGTATCGTTATGGGAATTCGCCAAAGTGGACCAATTCAAGGATGCTACTACTTCGGTAACTAAATTGATATTACCCACGCAAGCAATTGCTGATATTCAACCGCTGGCCGTTGATTATCATCCCGCATCATTGGACAGTACTACCACTACATCTACGGCTACGATGCCTCCCACTGTATCAAGCATATTGGACGACCATGCTTTTGAGACAAAACCACAACTATCCGTCCAGCAGAAGTTTGAAACCTTGCAGCACCATCAAGATCAGCAGCAAAGTCAACCCTTTCAAAATATGCTTCATCCTTCGGTAAACACAAACCTCATGACTGTATCGAAGGATAACCAGTCAAATCAATTCGGAGGGGCTCTCTTCTCCGAAAATGAATTTATGAACATTAATTTGGATGAATCCCAATTTAACTAACTTTTCAATCTATACGTAGTATCTTTATGTATTTGCTTCTATATCTATGTATGTATTTTTATGATAAAACTATACTATATATATATGTAACACAAAATTGAGTGATTTTTTCAATGACTCGGGTTAATTAGCGATTATCTGAGAGATGGATTAAATATTGCTTAGATCGTTTTTTCTAAGTAATACTAGAATCAAGTATAAAGTAAACTCTATAACAACCGAATATGGACGGAAAGACTATAGGTATTTTAGGTGGTGGCCAATTAGGTCGTATGATTGTTGAAGCAGCACATAGATTGAATATTAAAACCATTATCTTAGATGCGCCTAACTCACCAGCGAAGCAGATTAATGCATTGGATGAACATGTTAACGGTTCATTTTCAGACGCAAAGTCGATTATGGAATTAGCCAGGAAATGTGATATTTTAACAGTAGAAATAGAACATGTTGATGCCCACGCATTACAAGAGGCTAAGAATAAATATGGTATTGAAATCTACCCATTGCCTGAGACCATCAAGATGATTCAAGATAAATATTCGCAAAAAGAACATTTGATTGAACACGGAATTGAAGTTACTGAATCTATTGATGTTAAGGAAAATAATATCGAAACGTTATCGGAAATCGGTAACAAGTTCCAATACCCATTCATGTTGAAGTCAAGAACTTTAGCATATGACGGTAGAGGAAACTACGTAGTCAAGAGTAAGGACCACTTGTCAGAAGCATTAGAATTTTTAAAGGATAGACCATTGTATGCGGAAAAATGGTGCAAGTTTTCTAAGGAATTAGCTGTCATGGTCGTAAGATCTATTGAAGGGGAAGTTTTCGCATACCCTACTGTGGAAACAGTCCATAAGAATAACATTTGCCATGTTGTCTATGCACCAGCTAGAATCAATGATACCTTATCTGTCAAGGCATCGATTTTGGCTAAAAATGCCGTCAAATCATTCCCTGGATGTGGTATTTTCGGGGTCGAGATGTTCTTATTGTCAAATGGTGAATTATTGATTAATGAAATCGCACCAAGACCCCATAACTCTGGTCATTATACTATCGATGCTTGTGTCACATCACAATTTGAAGCTCATGTTAGAGCTGTCGTTGGATTGCCAATGCCTAAGGACTTTACCAAGTTCTCCACCACTAACACTAACGCGATTATGTTGAATGTGTTAGGTGACGATACTGCTAATAAGGAATTAGAGATCTGTCGTAGAGCATTAGAAACTCCAAATGCCTCAGTCTACCTTTATGGCAAAGGTACTAGACCACAGAGAAAAATGGGTCATATTAACATTGTTTCATCATCCATGAAAGACTGTGAGAACAGATTAGCACACATCATAGGTGACGAAGAAGGAGTAGCCAAAGACCTTGATGTTTCTGCAGAAAAGCCATTAGTCGGAATAATAATGGGTTCTGATTCCGATTTACCAGTCATGTCAGTCGGTGCAAATATCTTGAAGACTTTCGGGGTACCATTTGAAGTGACTATTGTAAGTGCACACCGTACTCCCCACAGAATGACCCAATATGCTATCGAGGCAGCCAAGCGTGGTATCAAGTGTATTATTGCCGGTGCCGGTGGTGCTGCTCACTTGCCAGGAATGGTTGCAGCCATGACCCCATTGCCAGTTATTGGTGTTCCAGTCAAGGGATCTACCTTGGACGGGGTCGATTCGTTACACTCGATTGTTCAAATGCCAAGGGGTATTCCAGTCGCTACCGTAGCCATCAACAACAGTACCAACGCCGCATTATTGGCCGTCAGAATCTTGGGTGCCATCGATAACAAGTGGTTAAACAAGATGTCGCAATACATGGACTCCATGGAGAGTGAAGTTTTGACGAAGGCTGAAAAGTTGGAGTCAGTAGGCTACGAAAATTACAAGGCGTAATGCCTCTATATATGAATAAACGTGTGCTATATCGATTTCGTGTAATGAAGTACTTTATCTTATAATAATAAACTATAACTTGAGAATTAAAATGCCAATGCCATAACTACTATACAAAATTACGACCCATGGTCAACCAGGTGTCTGTGCCTCGGCTCTGCACCTTCACCTTATCCATTTCATGTTCTCGCACCGTCTCCCGTGCTTCTATTTTTGACCTCTCCATCGCTATCGGCCTTCCTCTTCTATCTTATCTGACTGCAGCTACCTCTGTCGTCTACAATCCCTCGTCTGTCTGTATCAAACCTAAAACTTCATGTTCTTCTTCTTCTGGAGCTTCTTCTGCTTGTACTGCTGCTTTCTCGAGTCCCTCCACCCCGAAGTGCTTACCTTCTTCTTCTTTTCACCGTCAACTGCCATCTTCTCATCTTCTTCGACTCCTTCTTCCGCTTTAGCAGCCTGCTTCATCTCCTCCTGTCTCTTGGTCTCCTTTTCCATCTTCTCAGACAATCTCTTGTTTCTAGCATCGACTATTCCCTCGAACTCGCCCTTACGCTTCAACGACTTAGCCCTCAACTTAGGTTTGGATCTTAATGATTTAGCCATTCTAATATAATTACTTTATAACTGTTTTCCACAAATTAAATCGTCAATTATACGAATAACCTCCAAAATAAACGTATAAATACTCTATATCTCTAATTAGTACCTTATCTTGATCTCATCGCGTACTGAAAAATTTACTCGGATATTAGGGCTCTCTCATAACCCCGTGATTTGTATTAGGTCTATAATCTGTGACTGCTTTATTCGTTGCCATACTGTATATAAGTCGAAAAAGTTGGTCGTGTGATTTGTCCAAATTCTTTGTTAGCGAAAAAAAATTTCAGGCTCTTCTAACCCTCACTGTGGGCTCAGGAGACTAGTGGTTCCCTTTCCTGTTACAAAAATTTTAACGTTGTTGAAGAGGATTTTTCCTAGTATAACGTTTGATTAACTATATCACACATTAATTAAAATGTAAGTGGAGTATTCAAGATATGATTGTAGAGTTTAATTCAGAAGCACGGATGATAATGGACTAGAAGATAGAGCAAAAGTGGGACATAAATAGAAATCAAAGAGGTTCAGCAAAATTTTTAGAGAAGAGAAATAAGGAATAGGGTGGGAATTCACAGGAAGTAGAGCAGTGGGAATGCTTGGTAGAGAAGAAGCATCGTGGTGTGAATAAGACAGCAATCATATAATATTCAAAACGATATACTAACATATATAGGGCTAATCTTAGAACTCAAAAGAGACTTGCAGCTAGTGTTGTTGGTGTTGGTAAGAGAAAGATCTGGTTAGATCCTAACGAAGCCACTGAAATCTCCAATGCCAACTCTCGTCAAGCTATCAGAAAGTTATACAGAAACGGTACCATTGTCAAGAAGCCAGTTGTTGTCCACTCTAGAGCCAGAGCAAGAGCTTTGTTAGAATCCAAGAGAGCCGGTAGACACATGGGTTACGGTAAGAGAAAGGGTACCAAGGACGCTCGTATGTCCGCTCAAGTTTTGTGGATGAGAAGATTGAGAGTCTTAAGAAGATTATTGGCTAAGTACAGAGACGCCGGTAAGATTGACAAGCACTTGTACCACACCTTATATAAATCTGCCAAGGGTAACTCTTTCAAGCACAAGAGATCTTTAGTCGAACACATCATTCAAGCCAAGGCCGAAGCTTTACGTGAAAAATCATTGAAGGACGAAGCTGAAGCTAGAAGATCTAGAAACAGAGCTGCTCGTGAAAGAAGACAACAAAGAGTCAACGAAAAGAGAGAAGCTTTATTAAATTAAGCTTGACATACTGATCACTAATTTAATCTAAGTATTTCTATAAAATTCTCTTTGTTTATTATATATTATAATAGTAACACACTTTCTGTATTTAATTATATGTATGATACGATTTAGCAATCGAATGTAGGATCTAGCGGATTAATAGGATTAACTCCTCGTTGTGGTAACAGATGCGATGAGGAAGAATTTTTATCTGTGGCTCTGCTCTCTATAACATTAGCTTGTTTCTAACAGCATTGTGTACACCTACTGCAATTGATCGTAATGCTTAGATTTGGTGTATGGAATGTTTCGTATGAATCAAGAATCTATAAGTGCTAGATCTACATGGAAAGTTATTATTATATTAATGCATATATTCGCAAGATTATTACAATCTATGACCGGGAACTAAGCTAAATAGTACTGTAAACACAGCTGTAAACAACAAAATTAGTGCTGTTACCCACAAGCTTCTTTTGATTAATAGTCTATGTATGAATTTTTCTTTGATCTTAATCAAGTAGTTTTCGTTTGTAAATGATTCACTATAGCCAAACCACACCAATATTGGATCTATGAAGTAAATCGATGATATTAAGCAGTATGCAGATATTATGAATGGTATGATGATATAGAGCCTTTTCCCTTTGCTGTAGTTCAAGAATACAAAAATGTAGCTCATCCAGAACCCAATAAATAAGAAGAAGAATCCCAATATGGTTCTTCCGTAGGAAACAAAGAAGTTATTACTAGTACGGTTAATGTTCTTTATCGCCACTAGATCCAAAAAGTTTGGCAAGTAGTAGTTTTCTAATCTATTGAAGACGTAAATTTTCACGTTATTGAATGCATCTGGATCGTCTCTTCCTTCCACTTCTATGGCTCTTACAATTTCATTCTTAAGGCTTCCTGGTAAATTCAAATCTTTCTCCGAATCCTCTACGAAGTATTTTAACAATAAATTCTTGGATGATTCTTTCAAGTTATCTCTTGTGATGAACGAACTTCTTTCTGACATATTTGGTGAGTTTTTGATGAGCTTTTCGATCGTGCTAGGGTTCACTGACGAAATTCTTTTAGGTGGTGGTTGTTCTAGCGGCATGTATTTAGGCTGGGAAAATACTTGCGACTTGTCAGCATCTGTAATGTTTAACTGGTTCGAAACGTACGAATCGTCTTCTAACAACCTCGAATTCGACGATACTCTCTTGCCATTGGTATTGTTATATACGGGACTGTGTATGGAAGTAGTAGAATCATTACCCGTGTATCCTGCGTAGCCCGTGTGCCCTGTTTGTTCTGTTTGTCTCACGTTGTTGGCGACCGTTTGTTCATCATAGATACTAATTAACTCGGATAGCCTTGGATTTACCTCTAAGTCGCCTCGCAAGAACTGTGATAACCTCTTAGAATCGTTGTCCTGCAAAAAATTATCATTCAATATGAGATCTAGTAAAATGGAAGATGAAACCGACTTCGCCTTGGACCTGTCCAGTATAGGCATAGAATGACGATTCTCGTTATATGACTGTCTGACTATGCTTTCTCTCAACCCCCGAATATAATGCTTACACAAATTCAAGTGATTCACCAAATCAAACCAGAAGTCTAGATAATCTGAATTGTGGTCCGTTACTTTCATATAATCGTAAAAGTTATGCAAACTTACTGGCGGTTTCGTCTTATTTGCCAATATTTCCCCTAGTGTTGGAAGCCGGTTTCGTTGAACCGACTGGTTCGTCATATTCAAGTTATCGATATTTGAGAGCTTGTGTGAGTTCGGAAAGTCCGTCTGATACTTTTCGTCCATTATGCTCTTCGGTAGGTATGGTATAGCTATGTACTAATCATAAAAACTTGGAAGCCTTTTCATACAATGATCTACTAATACACAAAATTTTGGAAAGGTAAACAAATGCTTATTATGTAAGCATTTGGAATATCGGTCTAAAACTCTCCTACAATTGTTAGACGAAGTGGATCGTCCCCGGTACACGGGGCCACCTACTAGGCGTTGTTTGAGTGTGTATATCGGACTGCTCTAATGGTTGGTACATTATAAATATCCTTTGAAGTAACTGATTCACACAAAGCTGTTTTTAGTGTACCATTAATGTAGCACGACTGAGTGTAGCATGTACTACTGAGTAATACTGAGTTCTCGTAAGTAATCGTACGTATACCTGAAGAGAGAATACTTAGTAAGTTGTCAATCTATAAGTCAGGGTAGAGTTAGAATAGTAGAATACCAAAGTGTTGGTCATAAAAATTACCCAATTTAGGCCCAGTTCCTTACAATTGGTATTATCAGTGATTCAACACAAATTCGACGGCTATTAGACTCCATTCAATCTAGAAAAAATTGTGCACTAAAAATTTATTCTCGTGTTAATATGGAACAGGTCGGTCTTCTATTTGTGAGATATGGCATTGACTAGTTAACGACTTCTAAATAGGGCATTCTTGTTTTTCCAGAGATTTATCTTGCGAAATAGAGGATTTCTACAATATACTTGTCTTGTAGCTCTAAATATAACTAGATGCAAATCAATTCCGATTGATTCCAATATTTTTATGTATTAATCAATATGCTTAAATTAAATTCAAACTAAAAAAATATGATTTGACTAGATGTATTTCGAATTCTAATTTTCATGGAATTTTGCAAACTTCGCTCAACTACAGCATCATTACAAAATTGTGGCTCTTACTATCAAATCCTCCAAAATATATGCTTCCCAGTCAATATTTACCCAATTTGCATACACGAAATAATATCTCAATCGAAGCATCCCTACATTAATACAATCCTCTACATACTCGAGCTCTTCTTTTGTTCCCCACCTACAGCTGGGACAAGTCCAATTTCGATTGCCCCTAAGTGAAAGCAACAGAGGCTTTATTCAATTGTGAACATCCGAATCCGGTACACCCCCCCTTGACTTTCTCCGATTTATTCAGACAATAGTCAGATGTGCTATCTGAAAATCGCCATATAATAGATTGCAGACCAATGCAACGAGGTTACTTTTGGACTTAAATATGGGTGTATTTATGTCGGAATTAGTCGGACATCCATACATCGAATTTTCTCACCAACCATTTTCACCCAGAGGTAATACAAGATCATCACTAATGGTCACAATTGAAGGTGCTAAGGTATGCCCAAGGTGCCAGACCATGTGCAGAGCATGTAGCCGCGTTGTAATCAATATGTGGAGGTGAAATTAGGGAAATGGAACCGAAATACCGAAAAATGATAATTCTAGTTGCAGAAATGCCGTACCAAAAATTGAGATTAGTTTCTTTAATTTCATTGGCTAATAATGACTGAAATACAATTTATTGCAAATGGAGAATATATACGATAAAGTTGAAGTCTATAGGTAGAGAGAAGTGTTATAAAGAAGGATAAGTGACTGTTTAGAAGTATATTGTCATCTTGGAAAAAATAGTCTGCGACGTTATATTAAAATATAGGATATATCGATGATATGTTGTCTCTTGGAATATTAAACGACTCCCCCACCAAATTCAACAAGGATATCTTGAACATTAAGCTCAATGTGTTCAAGTTTTTGAATACAATCTTCTACAGCAAGGATAAGCTTTTCCCACCCTTAAGTAGGAGCAGCTTTCCAGGGTTGGTCAGTAGAGGGGCCGTGGCATGTGCGGCCGACGATTTGGAACTTTTCAGCACCAATACGTTTGATTTCAGCTATGAGTTAGGAGCCGCAAACTACAATTCCAACGCTTGTTTGGATAATAACTTACTGGCATTCAGATACGGGGCCGGAGAAGAAAAGCAGAAACCTGAAAGGTATCCTTCTTTAGAAGAGCCGTACGAATTTTACTCTTCGAGTGAAGGGTTCGTAAGTCCAGAGGAAGATGATTCGTGGAAAAGCGGTTTCAAAAAGAGAAAGTACGAAGAAGATGTTTCTGCAACGTCTAATACGTCTTCGGAAGCTGCTACCAGTATCAAGTATCAATACGATATGGATCCGTTGTCATACAATAATCTGTCGCTCTACGATGTTGATCGCTTATTTAACGACTTAATCCAGGATTTACCTAAATCACAGCCGTACCACCACGGCCAATCTTCCCACGAGTTAATGTCTTCAATTTCGCAACCTCCAAATCACACTTTGCATTCGATTTCAGACTACGTTACTGAACAAACTGGTTCACATACAGAGAAAAAGCTTCAATCTCAACCTAAATCTAATGAAGAAATTAAGAATAATAAAGACAATGATTTATTGAAGTATAAATGTCCGCATTGCGAGGCCAAATTCAAAGTCAAGGGATATTTAACCCGGCATGTTAAGAAGCACAACTCATTGAAGGCATTCAAATGTCCGTTCTATAAAGATCCTGGTAACGAAGCTACCGGCACAAAATGTCACCCTACGGGTGGCTTCTCTAGAAGGGATACTTACAAGACACATTTAAAAGCTTTACATTTTATCTATCCTCCCGGAACCAAATCAAGCGAACGAAGTTCGGTCAGTGGTCGCTGTGCTGAATGTTTCCAGTATTTTGAAAATAACATGAAATGGTTAGAAACCCATATCGAAAGCGGCGACGGCTGCCAGGGGTCAGTTAATTGTGAATTGAAAGAAGAGTTTTAAATGCATCGCATCTACAGATCGGACAGTTTCATAGAATCAGTACCTTGAAGTACTTTAGAACTAATACGAAAACAAACTAATTGCTTCCGTACCGGCTTATCGGGTAGGAAGCTTACACACACCACGCTAGACTTCATTTGTGATTGCATCTATGTTAGATGTCAGTCAATTATCATACACTATTGAATGCTACTTTGCACTAATTGGCAAATATCTGATGCATTTCTTCTATTGACAGGCTCATAGTAGACTTTCAATTCATCCGTCAATGGATAGGGGCCTTAAGCCACTATCTCATTTTCATCTTCATTTCTAATTAATCATTTTGCGATAAGATATTCTCTCATAGCAGAATTGCTAAAACATGCATTTAATTTCCTCGTATAATATATAGTGAAACTTTTAATTAATTTCACATGGTTGTAGCTCCTTACAGATTATCTGTTGAATATACGTGAATCTAGTACTAAATGACTTCTGTTGCGTATATGATTATAGCCATAGATAAGTTAATACGCATCGAATATTTTTAGTGTTGCTTAACAACCTACGTTCTATTGTTATCTTAACTATTTCTTATCAACTTTTCGCTAGTTTTATCAATTTTCGTCTATTTTTAACAATCAATGAAAATTTTATCAAGAGAATTAATAAAATCAGCAGAATTGCACTAACAATAAGATAACTCTACATAATTTATAGATTCAAGTGATTATGACCCAAGCATATCTTATCCCTGTAGATCTATGAGCTTCATAGATGTCAAATATTGATTGCAAAATCATATATGTGTAATTATAGTCCTCGTTCAGCGTAAATTATATCACGATGAATTTTCGCCCTTCGCCGATTTTAACCAGCAGAATAGGACTAATTATACTTTCCTTGAATTACTTTACATAAGTTAATTAACTAGCTAATCATTCAAAAATGTCTTCATTAGATAAGTCATTAGACGATATTATTTCCACTTCCAGAAAATCGATTAAATCCAAGAGATTAAATCGTGGTGGTAATGGTAAAGTTGGGAAGAAAATTGGTGCATCAAACAAAAAACCAATTGTTTCTTTCAAGAAATCAACCCCAGCTGCTCCTAAGAAATCAACTGCTGTAGACGTGTCTTATGCCACTAAAGTTGTTGTTTATGGATTACCAAGAGATATTAAATTAGATGCTATTAAGGTATGTTTGAATTAATCATGAAGATTCTTTTAATTCAACTTTGATACGAGTTTTTCTTTCTATTTTGTTAATTTGTTTTTTTGTGTTTTATTTATTTATTGGTGTGTGAATGGGACTTTTAAATCGGTATAGGGTATACATTGGGAGACCAATATTTGGGTCTAAAATTGGGAATGGATTATAGAAATGGCATTTTTTTTTCTTTGCTAATTAGGCTAATGGTTAGACCGTTTAGGCCTATGGAGTGCTTTCTTTTTTTCACTATCAGTGTTGAAATACAAAGAAATAGATATTTTTAATATCACTACCTTCTAGGTAACCGTCTGGTACGGAAAATTTATTATTTATCTGATAATGGCCTCACAATTGACTAGAGTCTGCATTAAATTGACTGATTCAACGTGATATACTGTCTTATCTTAATAATACGTCGCAAAATGTTGCGTGTACTAATGCTCAAGTCATATTATCGTAATATGTTCTTGAGTAATTCCACCACCAGCAACTGTGACCAGCAACTGTGACTCTCTTCTGCAGACACTGGATACTAAGGACCGGAATTTTCTCGATCATTTCATCTCCTGTTCAGGATATTCAAAAGACATAACTACATTGCTCTTGAGACTTCTAGATCGCATTACTGGAAATTACTTTTGAAAATTGTAATGCTTGTCGTAGGGACTGGAGAAAGTATAGGGTACAATCATGTGGAACGATTATCAGATAAATAATAGATGAAATTCATTGCATGACAATAATTAATAAGACATAATCGAAAATTAACAAAATTCTTCTTATAGGAATAACATTAACTAACATAAATAGGATTTTTTCCAATCGCAGGTTGGAGGTGTTCAGAACATTGCTTTATCTTACAACGAAAAGGGTCAATTTAAGGGTATTGCTACTATAATTTTCAAATCTAGTAAGTCTGCTAGTAAGGCTGTTGAAAAGTATAATGGTGCTCCAATTGATGGTGGATCTTCTAAATTGAAATTAGAATTAATTGTTGATCCTACTAAGAAGCCATTAACCTCAAGAATTGCCCCTAACAAGGTTACTGGTCCTAAGGCCGCTGGCCCTAAGGTTGCCAACCCTAAGCTTGCTGCGGCCAAAGCTGCTGCTAAGGCTAACTTGAAGAGTAAGAAGGATAAGCCTGCTCAAGCAAAGAAGCCAGCTAAGAGATCTAAGAAGACTGTTGAACAATTAGATCAAGAAATGGCCGATTATTTCGATAACTGATCTTGTTTTCATATATAATTGATTTATATAGTATGTAATTGAATTGTAAAATTATTATTGTACCGTTATATTGAAGAATGCATTTGAAAACTTCGGCAAACACTTGCATTGTTTACGCGTTAAATAATCTAAACGAGAAAAAAGTCCAATTTAGAACGTTCATTTCCATTAAA
The DNA here is from genome assembly GCA_900006135.1 of Debaryomyces tyrocola. Taxonomy (NCBI): domain Eukaryota; kingdom Fungi; phylum Ascomycota; class Pichiomycetes; order Serinales; family Debaryomycetaceae; genus Debaryomyces; species Debaryomyces tyrocola. Next base: position 224,802 of record LN874550.1, read on the forward strand.
TATGAATGAAATTGACGGGCTTGGAGATTAATTAATATCGAAGAAGATAAAGTATGAGTAATATTGAATATATAATAACAGCTGAATTTCATATCGATAAAGGACCGTCCTTAATTCATCAGTTTCCTCGTGAAATCCCTGGATTGCAAACGAATTTGACGTTTCTACCAGAAATAATGATACCGGACCAAATACATAAAAGAGAGGAAGATTTTACGCTATTTTTATTGTTTAAAGACAGAGAAACAGGAGAATTTCAATATCTCTACGACAAGGCCACTTGTGACGAAGAACCTTATTATTTGTATACTATCGTCAATAGCTTGAAGCATGATTCATATGAGCGAGGTTCCAGAATAAAATCAATATCGATTATAACAAAACTTCCGTATTTTAAGAATTTCCTGCCCTTATTGACGCTATGTTTGAATAGTTATTTCGAGGAGAATGAGATAGAACACTTGCAGAATTTGTATGCAGCAATCAACGTCAAGAACTTCAGTTTAGGAAATTCATTGTCTATAATTAAAAAGCTATTGATTACTTCTATCCTAGATTTACCGATAAACGATAGGATATATAAGGATGAGTCCTTTCGAATGACAATATTGGAATTAAATAAGGTGGAAAATCTTAATTTTGACTTGTTCATTAGAAAGGATTTAAGTTTCAACTCGATCATTAACTTTAATAATATGAACATTCCTATTAAGATCCCAATGATAGATTTGCCCGATACTATAGGAGATTATTTAAACCCAACTGACCTAAGTTTTAAAGCCGATTTGATAAATCTTTTAAGCGCAAGGCTTGTTACTGATTTACACAACAGTGAATTGACAATCTATGGACAGCAAACTCCACCAATTATAATATTAATTAATGCAATTTTGGTAGGGAAAAAGATTGTTTTCTTAAGTTATGATAAGCCGGCTGGGTATATTATTGACAACATCTTATTAATGTTGAAAATAATTACTGGTGGAGGAATTCTAAGCGGATTATTGACCAACTACAATGTTTTCCCGATTCTTGATGTTTCGAAGATTGATTACCTTGAAAAATGTGATTCATATATTGCGGGTACAATTAATCCATTTTTCAAGAACAATGACAAAATATGGGATTTATTGTATGACCTAGACTCAAATGAATTATTCTTATCTTCTAATTCTTCGAAGCCTGTAAGCTCTGAACAGAACATGTTTAAAAATTCTATCATTTCGGAGGATGCAAAGTTTTTGTCTACGTTACAATTGTCGCTTTTTAACTACAACGACGACTTGACTACAGTTCAAATGATATTCAGAAGGCACATTAACGAAATTGTCCGTATACTATTAAGTCTGAAAAATTTCAATAGCGACTTGCTACCCCGGAATGAGCAGTTTACGTTATTGCTTGATGGAATCGGATATTTCTGGAATAGTGATTCCAACAAGCTACTTGAAATGTCGTGCTATCAATCGATCTCCAAGAAGTTTCAGAGCCAATTGTACAGTGGTAAAATAAAGTACAATCTATTGTTGCCCAATTTGGCAAATGAGATGAATGTTATGATCGATTTGCAGTACCATTTGCAAAGCTTGAATAGCTCGTCTAATAAGCTCAATGATTGGGATATATGGTACAACGTGTTGAAGTACTTGATAAGCGGCAAGACTCTTGAGGTGTTCTTGCTAGCCACGTATTTGATTCCTCCTAATTCGTCTGCCACTTTGCAGACTAGTTCTGCCCATGGCAACCCTACGGTGTTCGAAAAGAACAAGGGCATTGAGCTCCTCTTGCTCAACCTTTTCAACCACGATGACAAGATCAAATCCATCGTCATTATGATTCTACAGGAACTCCAAGAAAACTTTCTCTGCGGGTGGTGTTTCGAAAATTTTGTCAAGTCAAACATGATGTACGAAATGGCCTTCAAAGATTTATTAGCTATTCATCAATGATCTATATACACTGCTATTTATTGCCTAATTCCATATTAATACCGTATTTGCAATTTTTCCATTTCACCAGCTGTAATCTCTTATCTCTACACCTCTCCTCTTTATCTACTAAACTCCCTAGTCCTTGCCGAAGTATGCCATGATCGAGAGCCTGTCTCCAGGCTTTCTGCTCGAGTACGAAGATCCTGCTCCAACATACTTCGATTCCCTTTTGTATTTAGTTTCACCATCATTCATGGGAACCCCTGGTCTCAACGTTCTGTTTTCAAACTCCCGTTGTTCCGAATCTACAAGCGCATCACTATCGCTTTTATGTCTGATATCCTTTCTCATTGAAATGTGTTTCTTCCCAGCCACAGCAAGTGTGACGGCAATAGCGCCGAATATCCCTAACTTGGTAAACAATCCTTTTTGCGTTTCCATCTTACAATAACCTTATCTAACTGGACCTGATCCAAACTCCAGGGTAGTCCAATCGCTATGAATGAAATATTTATATAATAAGCTGATTCGTAGACTTCCTAATACAGTAATAATACGAATTTCCGGCAATATTTTCTAGACTTCCAAAGGTAGTAATAAGTGATATTTGGTCATACATAACAAATTTAAGATCGCTCGTATATCCCCACGAATTACATGTGACTGGAATCAAATAACCACGGTCTATCAGAAATCAACATTTAAACGTATATATATACGATTTAAGAGACTACGCGTTGAAGAATTGACTAGAAGGTCAGAGAAGAGAGTAACAGAGACTAATAAAGAACAAAATGGCCGAAATTGAAGAACTTGCCCATGCTATTGCCGGTGCTGGTGGAGGTGCGTTATCTATGATAGTAACGTACCCATTGGTGACATTATCAACATTAGCTCAAACCACACAAAAAAAAAAGGAGGAAAAGAAAGTGGAAGAGAAGGATATCGAGGCTAAGGAATACCACTACCGAATTGTAAATAAGATAGTTACGTCGTCGTCGTATCAAGCAGCTCGGGAGATCATTAGGAAAAATGGGGTTTTAGGGCTCTACTCTGGGTTGGAGAGTGCATTATATGGCATCACTTTGACTAATTTTATCTACTACTACTTCTACGAGTTGACGTCGAACGTGTTTTTGAAGGCCAATGTAGGCAAGAGACGGGGAGGAGGGTTGTCGACGGTGCAGTCGATTATCACGGGAGCCATTGCTGGGGCAGTAACTTGTGTTGGGTCGAATCCGTTCTGGGTGGCTAACACCAGAATGATGACCGATAAGAACAGGGGATCGGAAGGGGAGAAGGAGTCCAACGGATCCACGTTCAAGGCGATTGTCAATATCATTGAGAACGATGGAGTGGGTACTTTGTTCGCAGGTGTGTTACCAGCGTTGGTGTTGGTGATCAACCCGATCATCCAGTACACCATTTTTGAGCAAATCAAGAACATCATCATTGCCAAGAACGGTAAGAAATCGTTTACTGCGGTTAATGCCTTTTTCATAGGTGCCTTCGGTAAGCTCATTGCTACGTCTTTAACGTATCCGTACATTACGTTGAAGTCGAGAATGCATGTCAAAAAGAAGAAGTTATCGAAGCAGGTTTCTGACGATGAAGAGATAAAGTTGTCGATGATCCAGGAGATCAAGAAGATTATTAAGGAAGAAGGTATCGAAGGCTTATATGGGGGTTTGACTGTCAAATTGATTCAATCGATCAGTACAGCCGCGTTTTTATTCTATTTTAAGGAGGAATTATTAAGCGGTTCCGTCAAATTGGTTCAAATCTTCAAGTTGATGAAAATGAAGAAGAATGCTGTTAAATAGAGTATATGTACTATGTATTTGGTTAAATACTTCAATATATTATTAGGCCATTAACTTGACGTCAATTACCGAGAACCCGAAAAATTTGGTGATACTGCAACATATGCGCAGTATCTGGATTTATGCTTCATTTTTCTGCCCAATAAACTGAATCTTTTTCTAAGTAAAGTTTGGGTAAAGTATTTGATGTCTGACAGCATAGTAACAACAACTGATCAAGATACTTCTACGCCGAGGCGGTCAGTTGCCAGAAGGGCTTGTTTATCGTGTCGAGAAAAGAAAATTAAGTGTGATGGTGAAGATATTAGTCGAATGAAAAATGAAAATGACAGCGATAAAAATATGCAACATAACCCAAATGTTTGTACAAATTGTAAGTTTTTAGGGATTGAATGCGTTTTTGTACGAAGCATGAGAGGAGGCAGACGAAAGAGAAAAGTCAATTCTGAGCAAGACAATGCTAAAAATATAAAGACCGAGACAAACAACGAAAATACTACGGCCAGTACCATAAAGAGCTCACATACTGGGTCAACGTACTCAGAACATGACTCACCATCACTTTCAGATATCAGGTCCAAAGACGGACCTCCTTCACCATCGTCGTTTTACTCTATGCCGCTTGGAGAGCCAGGTGTTAGGCCAGACAAGCCAAGAAGAGAGTATGTTGGAGATGGTTACGGCCAGCATTATGCCTATGATTACAGACACTATCCGCCAGCGCCACCTCATCATTTTTATCCGGCACCACCACCAGGACCTCACATGATGGGTTACCCACAACCACCACCACCGGGTGCTCCACCTTTCTTCCATCATTTAGGGCCACCACCTCCAGGGCCACCGCCGGGACCTCTACACCATACTCATTATAGCAAACCTTATTGGAATGATCACTCGACAATTACTGCTCCTATGATGGGCCATTCACACCCTCATCCACATCCACATTCACATTCACATCCACATAGACATCCGCATAGACATTCAAATAAGCATCATAAGAAACATCATCACTGGCACGAATATTCAACACCCCCTCATATGATGGGCCACCCACGTCCACCGTGCAAGAAACGACACTGGAGTGATTACTCGACACCATCTCAACTGATGGGGCAACATTATCCACGATCTCCATCACATCATGAACACGATGGAAATAAGATGAAACCCGAGTCTTCTATAGGCTCTAGTTCGCCAATAACTACAGGTTCATCTGGTCTTTCGAAACCAGACTCGGATTCATCATCAAGATCAGTATTTTCAAATAGTGGACCACTTTATCAATGTGCGTCCAAAGAGGAATCTGAAAGCCGTCACCCTCCATTCATTATCCCTCGTCTAGAAGGAGCACTGGCTTCGGGATATTCACTGTCATATAATTCTAATGATACCAAGAATGACACCAGCTTATCAGTTGTATCAAGAAGTACCTACGGGGCGTCCGAAAAAATATATTCGCCCCATCAAAGAAGCATACATGGTGATGAAGAAGATTATGAAGAACCATTTTCAAGTTATGAGTTAATGAAATATGAGTTACCAAATTGGTCCTCCTTAAACAAATTGCTTGATGATTATTATAAATATAATCATTCCAAACATCAATTGCTATCCGGCAAGCATGAATTGATCAAGAGGATATCATTAAATTCAGATAGCTCGATTCTACATGCAATAATTTCAACTGTTTGTCTATTTGATGACAGATTTGAATGTGAAACATATTGGGTTGAAAGAGTCTTCAAGTATTGGGATAACTTAAATGATTTTGGGATGTTATTATCATACAGCTTAATATCTAGGAATTCTCTAGTGCAATCTGATTTTAATAGGCTAAACGACTTGAATTCCAAGATATGGGACCTTATAAGAACCAATAAATTCATAGACATAGTCAATGAACCGAAAGAAAATCTTAATTCAAGGCAAAGATACGAAAAAGAAAGATTAATAAGAATAATATGGAACTATTGGATTAACCACGTTGTTCTTGTTCAATTCAAACAAGGGTTCCCACGTTATCACTTATCCAAAGAACAAGAAAATGTCAAATTGAATGATGAAGTACATAAATACATGTCTAATTTAGCATTACCATTAAGTGATGAAGAAAATCTAGGAATGCAAGGTAAAAGACATTACTGCGAGGAATTGAACACTATTGATTTGTCTAAGGATGATTTAGCGGACTCACATTCTGTAATATTAGCAACTAGGAGATTAGAAACTACAATTAAGAGAATAAGTCTGAATGAATTAAAAGAGGAATCAGGATTCAGCAACGAATTGAATAATTATATTAATGATAAGGTTTTAACAATAAATCAAAATAATACGGTGTTAATTATTAACTCATCATATCTATTGGCGAGCTTTATAACAAAAACTAACGATTGTTTACATAGTTCGTTTTTCATCAGTGATATAATATTTTCTGGGATATCTAACCATCATCCTGAAGCTAATAGGTTCATTCCGTTGGCAGATGACTTTTCAGTAAGAAACATATTCAATTTTGATGGTTTATCTAAGATGATTGAAGACTGGTCAACATTTCAATGGAATTGTTTGACTAATCTTATTATTTCAATATCAGATATATTGAAATTGATTGAAATTGGTGATGGTGTTTTACCAAACGAGGACTCTAAATATTTGGTTATTATAGGAGTTACCGCGACCGGTAGAACTGATAGTCGCCCCTGGTGGGATAATTCTGAGTTGGCAACTGATCTGAATGACTCGTGGTACAAATATCCAGAGTTTGCTCTTTATTCAGCGTGTTCGTTAGTTTCCATGCTCGTCAGCTTAATAATATTAACAAAATTTGTTAAATTCAAGAAAGACGACTCGAAATTAAAGATTGAATTAGTAAACACTAATGGCGAACGCCAATTAAACCTTCCTACCAACCATCAATTTGTTGATGAATTTAATGACCATAAAATGTTGGAAAAATTATCAGGCTTAATTAGTTTTATCAAGTTTAAATTGCAATCAAATAATTATAAAACAGAGCTAATTAATGAAACGATGGAAAAGTTTCATCAAATAAATCTCTACATAGAGGAAACTTTAGGTGCAATTTCGACCAAGTAAGCAATATGTGTTGCAATATTTGTTGATTCGGCGATTTTTCGCCGATTTAATTGCGATTGCTTACCCACGCGGACACATATGGAAACATAGTTTAGTATTAGAATTTTGATAATTTTATAAAGAAATAAAAATACAATAGAGAATAGATAATGATAAGTGTATTTAGACCATTCAGCCTGAATAACGGGATTAGTGATCAAATAGGCCAAGAAGTCTCGTCATTTTCACATACAATTGAAAATTTAACCAGGGATACCGAGATAAAACCGTTACATTCACATAATGATTACTGGAGGAAGCAACCATTATTTGATGCATTAAGTTATGGATGCCAAAGTGTTGAAGGCGATATATGGTACTTTCCAGAGAAATACGAGGTGGAGAGAACGGTCACTGAAACTACGAAAGATGGTAAGGAAAAAGACAAACTAACTACCAGCACGTTTGAAAATAATGAAATATACGTAGGTCATAATCAGGTTTATTTAGATCCAAGTTTAACATTATCAAAATTGTACTTTGATCCATTGTATCGCTTTCTAAAATATTCCAATCCAGAGTTCATCTATAAGGATAAGAATCCGGTGACAGAAGACTTTGATTCGAAACATGGGGTGTTCTACAATTCACCAGAAACCCCTTTATATTTCTGGTTAGATTTCAAGACTGATCCTCATGAAACTTATCAGGCTCTAAAGCCATTATTACAACCTTTCATAGACCAAGGCTTTCTTGCACACTATGACGCTGTCAATGACAAATTCGTTCCCGGGCCGTTAATAATTACTATAACTGGCAATTCACCAGTAGAGGAGATAGAAAGAGAGACCAAACGTTATGTGTTTATTGACGCTCCACTAAAATTGTTTAAGAGTGAAACCCCACATGAAGAACTTGAAAGATACTCGAAATTATCCATTATTGCTAGTGGATCTATGCAAGAATTGATAGGACAAGAGAGTTATACAAGTTCAAAGACTAGAGATTTGAATTTTAACGACGAAAAAAATTTAGAAGAATACTTTCAAACAGCTCATAAGTACAACTTAAAGACAAGAATTTGGGGTGGTGTTACATGGCCGAATTATCTTCGGAACTCTCATTTAAAAACTTTATGGAAATTGGGTTGTGATCTATTAAATGTTGATAATCTAGAGGATGCAAGTGAGGTGTTTTAAGTCTATAGAATAAATAAATAAATATATGATACTTTTAAAAGGTTCGTTTTAAAACTTCATATATGTAAAAAATCAATGCATTTGCAGGGGCAGCCTTCAATAATGTGATATTTAAGCCCTTGTAGAGATTCTTAATACCCCCTGGCCTGCTAAGAAGTAGTTTACCCATTTGCATAAAGCTGGAACCCGCGTGATCTTTATGTAAGACATCAAACGTTTGGATGTTTGATTTAATTGTATCAGCTGGGAAAGCCGATAAGTTGAATACAGCACCTGCTAACGCACCGCTTATCAAGAAATTAATGTCATTTAGTTCGTTAGTTGGACTTGCTCTACGGAAAAGCTCATTAGTGTATTCATAGGTACCAAACCAAACAGCAGTTCCACCTACTTCTCTGATCAATGTACTCGATAAGCCATGCCATAAACCACTAAATCCATCCTGCTTTATCACTTGCTTAATAATGGTGGAATATAAATTTGGTGATGACAATGATTTCTTAGTGGCTAAGTTGGTAACTTGCAATTTACATTTAACTAATTCGATAGGGGTCAATACAAATGATGCCATAAATCCAGCTACTCCCCCACTAAAACATTTGCTCCATAATGGTATCGTCTCTTGAGTATAGTTTTTACCTAAATTTGCATTATAAAGGTCAACAAACGTAGCAGTTGATAAGTTATACGAGTAAAACAATACAGCACTCTCCAAGCAAGCACCTAACAAAGGGGCATTCAAACCCTGGTAGAACCCTTTTAGAAAACCTTCGTGTTGATAAGTATATTTTATGGTGCTGAGGGCAGATAGTTGTGAAAATTGTGATGATGATTGCAATCTGACCTTGATTGTATCGAACGGAAACTCAACGATCTTACCACACATTCCAGCTATGGCACCAAAGGATATTTCTTTCCAAGGGTTTACATGATTATCCGACATACTCACGAGATATATATGCAAAAACGAAAGTATACTGAAGAAGTAGGTTACCTAGTAATTTTTCTGTCCGAGATGCCATCTGACAGACGATGACTAACCAGTACCAGGATCTACATACAAACCAAGGATGAATCGGGTGTAATTTAATAATTTACAATGTGTATTTAACCGTAAATATAGATTAAACCATTACATAAGAAGTACAAGTAATAGAAATGATTTTAATTATAGAACACTAATAACAAATATTAACCAACTTATTTCAATGGAATGAATCTGGTGGAAGCATTACCAGCTCTACCGTGTCTAACTGGAGCGTAAGTGATAGAGAATTCACCTAAGTAGTGACCAACCATTTCTGGCTTGACTTCAACGGTGTTGAAAACTTTACCGTTGTAGACACCAACAACGGAACCGATCATTTCTGGGACAACAATCATGTTTCTTAAGTGAGTCTTGACAATAGCTGGCTTTTCATTTGGTTCACAGGCTAACTTGGCAGCTCTCAATTTGGTGATTAAACCCATTGGCTTGGATCCTAAACCTCTGGAGAATCTTCTTCTGACTCTAGCACCACATAACTTGGTGAATTCTTCAGTTGGCATTTCCAACAAGTCCTTTAAGTCGACACCCTTGTATGAGAAGGTCTTGAAGACTCTCTTTCTTTTATCAGCTACATTTTGTTAGTAATATATCCTCTACTGTATTCCCTGTATCGTTTATGTCCGTTGCGTGGCCCTAATTACTTCTCACCCCAACCTCTGCTTCTCGTCAATTCATTTCCTTGTCATCATGTACTCCAACCTCTATTTAACCTATGTCTATCTTTAATTCCTTATTTTTCATTCATGGTCGTCAATTTTTCACCTGGCCCATTTTCTCGTCCATAATTCGTTCTCCTCCGGTGTTGCTTCCACTATATCATCGGCCTTATCTCTATTCTTCCACTCCCACTACGCTGGAACATAAATCGATACTTTCTCTTTCATTACATACTAGTTTCAGCCATGTTGATTGATATGTTTAACTATGTGAATCTATTTTCAATAAAACACCTCTCTTTTTAATTAGGGTATGAAAAAAAATTGCAATACAATTCCACGAACGAGCACTCAAAATGGCAATCTGCAGGACTTGAAGGTTTTTTTTTCTGGTGGCTCCGGCGGTCTTTGTATCACTTTGTCTCTCGACAAATACGGCAAGGACGCTGTGACTGCTTTTTATTTGACATCGGGGAGAGGGTCGCGCATCCATGCTGAAATATACGCCAGTATTAGGCAATACGGGACAATATTCGCTAGTTACCGGTACCAGACTTACTGAGACAAGCAAGTCGGTCAGCGGACACCACTTCCCAATTGAGGGCTTCATTAAAGAGGGGACCACCTGCAGGAATATGGACTGTGAAAATTCTTCACGTTTGGGACATAATGTGAAAAATTATGGTTGATGGTGGATTGGTTCAAGATTTCTTTACATATCAAAGGATAGTCTGCCATATTATAGCTTAAAGTGATTATTCTACATCAACAATGAAATACTTAGCTGCTTACTTATTATTAATCGAAGGTGGTAACACTTCTCCATCAGCCTCTGACGTCAGTGCTTTATTAGAAACCGTTGGTGCTGAAGTTGACCAAGGTAGAGTCAGTGCTTTATTGAAAGACTTAGAAGGTAAGCAAGTCGCCGACTTAATTGCTGAAGGTCAAACCAAGTTAGCTTCTGTTCCAACTGGTGGTGCTGCTGCTGCTTCTGGTGCTTCCGCTGCTGCTTCTGGTGATGCCGGTGCAGCTGCTGCTGAAGAAGAAAAGGAAGAAGAGAAGGAAGAATCCGATGAAGATATGGGTATGGGTTTATTCGATTAAGTTGATGGGTGAATATATTGTATTATATACTAGGATTAATTTAGTCAAGTAATAAATTGCATATATTAGAGAGATGTAGACGTACGTTGGGACTTGATGGGACTGGGCATCTAGTATTCGGTTTTATTAGGTCTTGTGTTTTCATACGATTGGAATTAATAATTAGGGTTGCGTGATGGATCTATGTAGTATATATTAGCGTATCTATTGCGAATTGATCGAATCGAGGGCTGCTTGCAACTCTTGTTTCGAGTGGAGTCGATACGAGATTTTCTCCACAAGCACTCGAAACTTGTTGATTTCGTTGGAGAGACTGGTGTTGGTCGCATACTCCAGATTGTGTTGGTGGCTGAGAGTGTCGTTGGCTTCGTCATCACTGTCAAAAGGCTCGTCGTCGTTACCAACTATTTTGTCCTGGCTGTGAAATGGATCTCTTTTTGAGTGTTCTTCCGGAACCAGTAGCACGCAAAGTAGCTTCTCTTTAAGCAGGATTAAATACTCGAGCTTGGCGTACTTATACTCTAGTCCTTGGTGTAGTTCAATTAAATGGTGTCGTATATCGTCGTACTTGTGCAACAATTGCGTACTGCTTGATTTCGATTGTTCCTGTTCTGTTTGTTGTCTGAGCCGACGATTATACTGCGACTTCGTCAATTCGTCGTCTTCAACTCGTTCTTGTTCGTCCTGGACTAATATCCCCTCGTCATCGGATGATGCGTGGCCTGGGTCCTTCTCATCTTCGTCTGCGGTTTCATCGTCGTCCTCGTCAAAAAGATACTTCGATTCGGGTAATTCCCTCACTAATTCTCCAAACTCTCCCATAAGCGTCTTGACATTGCCCGCTTGATTTACCTCGGGCAAGAGTATCGGCTTCAAAATCATCTCGATACGCATCAACTTCTCGTTCACCACCATCAATTTGTTCTGCTCACATTTTATCACCTGCTGGATGATCTGATTTACCACCTGTCGCGAGAATATATTCCTATTGTGTCTTTTGATTAATACGTTCACTTTGCTTATTATTTGCTGCAATTGCTTCTCTCCTACTTGCTGGCCATCTGGATCATCTTCTGCAGATTCTTCCGTTAATATGCGCTCGAGCTTTGATGTCACCATCAAAGGTTGGCTTAACCGCCTTACCTCTTGATCTATGAACCGCTTGGTGTACAAATACGTCGTATCCATATCTACCGATCCATACTATATGTTGTTATTATATAAGTATAGATTGTTTTGATAGACATAGTGCGTGTTACACTCAATATGGATTTTTCACCATCACCTAGATAAGATACCTTATATTTTAGTCCATGTATACAGAAGCATTAAACTTGATCGACTCGGCCATATACATGTGTGTGTAACCGTGATTACCATTGGAGCGTACTATCGTTTCTATAAGATTGCAAAACATACTTGGACTTATATTTGGGCTAGTGCAAGCTGCAATAATCACTCTGATCTCAGAGTAAAACAAGCTTGTATCATGCCCTGAGCTAGTACCCACTAACATAGTGCTGGTGATCTAATATAGCACGATAAAGTAAGGAAATACAGAGAACTGGCTTTATCAGCTAAATTCAAGGAACCCAAAAGATCGTCGTGTATGTACCACGTATGCTACTTATCTTTGCAAGCGATTCAGACTGGTATAGATTATGGTTTATCTTGATCAGAATCTAAGTTGCAAATTGTATATCATAATAATAGTATTGGAAGGTGCAGAAGTGTATTTCAATGTTCCCACAGGTAATTTTTAATGATTTTCGACAATCAAACTATTCGGGTCCTATTGATACCCAGAGACCACCTACTAGGGTTGCTAGTGTACAAATAATTGTTTCATTAATCTTGGGGTTTTCGGCATTCATGCTATTTTCGATATTAAGGCTCAGATATCCAAAGATTTATGTTGCTAACTTCAATCACTTGAATAGTAACTACGTACATAGTTCGTCGAGGCAGAATTTGCCAAAGTTGCCCTCGAGATCGCTATTCGGATGGATCCCTATCCTACTCAGAATTAATGAACAACAAGTGTTGAATCATGCTGGGTTAGATGCTGTTGTATTTCTTGGGTTTTTCAAAATGTGCATCAAATTATTGGCGGTGTGTGCAATTTTTGCCATAACTGTTATATCGCCAATACGATATAAGTTTACGGGTAAATTGGATCAGGACGATCCTGATGAAGATTTGGATACTAGCGTCGGAATATTCAAAAAGAAAAAACAAAGGTACGAGCTATTCTTATGGTCTTATACCGTATTCACCTATGTTTTCACCTTTATCGTGAGTTACTTCTTGTTTAAGCAGACAGTTAAAATCATAGATATGAGACAGAAGTATTTAGGTAAACAAAAGTCTATTACCGATAGAACGATCAAGCTTTCGGGTATTCCTCCAATGTTACGAGATGAAGAGGACTTGAAAAGACACGTCGAAAGCCTAAATATAGGAGAAGTGGATTCTATTGTAATCGTAAAGGAATGGAATGACTTGAATAAACTCTTCCAGTTGAGAAAAAAAATCTTAAGAAAAGCAGAAGTTTACTGGGTTGCATATTTTGAGGCCAATGGAATTAAAAATAAGAATGATATCCTCTGTAGTAATTTGCATCCTAATCTTGGAGATCTGTTCAATATGAATTCTACTACAGCATATCATGATAGAGAAGAGGAATCAAATTCTCCAGAGGAATCATCTGCAGTTGCAACAGAGGAAACCATTGGTGCTACCGAATCAAGACGTTCAAGTATAATAGAACAAATAACAGATCACATCGGACAAGAGAATATAGATGAATCCACGGGTCAGTTACCTCTATTAGATGATGAATTACATAGCCGCCCAAAAATAAGAAATGGCTTGTTCGGATTGTTTGGACCCCGTCTGGATGCTATTAACTACTGCACACAACAGTTGGAGGTCATAGATAAGGAAATTGCCAGAGCGAGACAAAGAGACTATCCAGCAACATCAACTGCATTTATAACTATGAAATCGGTTAGCCAGGCGCAAATGGTTGCACAGGCTGTATTGGATCCTAAGATTAATCATTTAATTACTAATTTAGCACCGGCACCGCATGATATTATATGGGATCACTTGTGCTTAACTAGAAGAGAACGTAATCTTAGAATTTTTTTTGTTACTTTATTTATTGGGATCTTCAGTCTTATTTTAGTCATTCCAGTTAGGTATCTTGCACAGTTCCTTAGTCTCAAATCAATTTCGAAGGTATGGCCATCATTAGGTAAGTTTTTGGAAAGTAATAGGTTAGCTGCAACCTTAGTCACGACTTTATTACCAACTTATCTTTTTACTATTCTCAATATAATTATGCCATACTTTTATATTTGGATATCATCGATACAAGGTTACACATCGCACAGTGATGAAGAGTTGTCTACTGTTTCGAAAAATTTCTTCTATATTTTTGTCAATTTATTCTTGGTTTTCACAATGGCTGGTACAGCCTCATTGAGTGATACCACAGAGATTGCATATCAACTAGCTCAGTCCTTGAGAAAGCTTTCCTTATTCTACGTTGATTTAATAATATTGCAAGGGTTGGGTATATTTCCTTATAAATTATTATCTTTGGGAAATTTATTCAAGTTTTCCATTGGAGCATTATTTTGGTGTAAAACTCCGAGAGACTACTTAAACCTATATAAACCTCCAGTATTCAATTTTGGATTACAATTACCCCAACCGATATTGATTTTGATTATTACTATTGTGTATTCGGTTATGTCCACCAAAATCTTAACGGCTGGCTTGGTTTACTTCATAATTGGTTACTTCGTTTACAAATACCAATTACTTTACGCATGTGTCCATCCTCCACATTCTACCGGAAAGGTATGGCCATTGGTATTTAGAAGAATAATCTTAGGCTTATTGATTTTCCAATTGACGATGGCAGGGACATTGGCATTACAAAAAGCATACATTTGTGCATCATTTTTAGCTCCATTACCAATATTGACTTTAGCATGTTTATGGAATTTCCAAACGAATTACATTCCGTTGTCTATATTTATTGCATTAAGATCAATCGATAACAATGAAGTATCTTCTCAAGATGAAGATAACGGAGAGACAACGAGTGCATCATCACAAAATGTGGAACCAAATTTTAAAACTTTAGATGAAAGGCGAGAATTGAATAAAACTTACGAATATCCTCATCTTATTGACAATTTAGATGGTCCATTGATTGCGATTGATGGAACTGAAATATTATTAGTGAACAATGATGGAATGACCGTTAGAAAAGCTAAAGATTTTGAGGAATGGGACTAAATATTTATATAATTTATTCATTCAATTAATTAGACTATCTTTCAAGCTTCGTAAAAAGTCTATAGAATTACTTAACAGGTCAATAGTCTCATTATATTCACTGGTTTGTATTTGTGATATGGTGCTATTCGACATATAGCTTACTAGTACACCAAGGATGCTGCGAGATATTAAATTTTTTAAAACCGTTGATATGCCTAAAATGACAGTAATTGATATATAGTTCATATTAGTGACCAACTTCAATGCTTCAGTAGTATTTAGGAATCCAATTACATTAATAATCGTTGTAGAAATTGTTGTTCTATCATACGGCCATATTAGCATGAGGATTGGAAATAGCTTGATTGAACTTGAAACTAATACAGATACCAACAAGACGTATCTGCGATATCCATTTTGAAATTGCTCATTGATATTCTTACTCTCAATGGATCCCCATTTAAAGAATTTATGGGAAAAGTATTGAATTGAAAAATTTAATGTTGCTTCTTCTAGGATCAGCTTTAATATGAAAAATAGATATTGATAATGTATTTCCTGGTCCAAAATAAATGCCATTATAATTGAATGATTATCCTTTCTCTCTTCGTAAGCACAGGTTAAATAGACTTCAAATAGGATCATCACTGTTATGAATCTAATTAGTGCTCTATACCGTAAAATCGACCCTTTTAACCCTGAAACAATTGAATCACTAGCGTTACGCTTTGCATATCCTTTATGAGTTGCTTCATCTTTTAGTAACCTAGATTCTGTTATGTTATACGTCAAGTGTCTGTATGCTTGGGGTTTTAACAATAATATGTCAAGAAACAAAATAACATTATCATATTCAATATATTTATCAGCTACTCTTCCACATTTTGAACAAATGGTTAACTTGATATATTCACTCTTATATCTAAAATACAAACAGTCAATGTCAGGATTTGTACATTCGACACAAATCATTTCAATTAGTCTTGTTAATTGACATCAATAGATCTTACTATTCTAACCGCACTAAATAAATTTCACTCTTATCGATCCCCAATTTTCCTATATTGTACACTATGTATTACATACGCTACCAAAATCTATAAAATTTGTAGAATATTCTACTGGCACATCATTGCAGGCGGTGGAACTTCAGGAATCTTACCTAACTCAAATTTGGCAGCTGAAAATGCTTCAAGTACCTTAGGGTCATATTCATCAACACTGGTGTCATTAGACACATTTGACGGCTGTGTAGACGACGAACCAAAGCCAGGTTGACCCAATAATGCTGAGTTATTTGCGAAACCTGAGCCATTATTACCAGATCCAAACTGTTGTGTTGTGTTGTTCGAGGCTCCAAAAGCATTACCATTAGTACTCCCTTGTCCAAATGCAAGATTAGTATTAGCAGAGGGGGCGAATGCCAGAGTTGTATTTTGGTTACTCATAGTTCCAAATGGAGATGCTCCTTTTCCTGCTGAAGATCCAAATGGGTTCGAGCCTGTTGATCCGGACCCCAAACCACCAGCTCCAAATGCACTGGTAGCATTATTGCCATTAGTAGAGCCAAAGGGAGATGCCTTATTATCATTATTCAAATTACCAAACGGCAGATTAGTTGTATTGTTTGTAGGCTGGCCAAACCCTGATTGACCAAAAGCACTTCTGTCTGGTGCCGAACCACTAGATGTAGATGCATTTCCAAATCCTGATGAGCCAAATGCTGATCCGCTCGGTGGATTGCCAAATCCAGTTGAACCGAATGCTTTTCCAGTAGAAGGGGCTCCAAATGCAGAGGTTGTTGCAGCTGGCTTTGAATTACTGAAACCTGATGATCCAAATGCAGATCCGGATGGTTGAGCGCTTCCAAATCCACTTGAACCAAAAGCTGATCCTGTAGAAGGAGCTCCAAATGCAGAGGTCGTTGCCGCTGGTTTTGAATTACTGAAACCTGATGAACCAAAAGCAGATCCGGATGATGCAGTGGGTTGGGCGCTTCCAAACCCAGTTGAACCAAACGCTGAACCTGTTGATGGCGCTCCAAATGCCGATGGCGTCGTTGAAGCAGGTTTGCCAAAAGTACCACCACTACCACCAAGTGCTGATTGGTTATTTGTATTGGAGTTACCAAATCCTGAATTTCCAAATCCCGAGCCGGTGTTCGACTTTGATTCAAATGGATTCAGCTGAGCACCAAACGCACCAGAAGAGCCTGCATTTCCAAACGTCGTAGCTCCGAATGGATTGCTCTGATCATTTGCCGAGCCAAATGCATTGTTGCCTGGATTTGAGAATTGCGCTATATTTTCCTCCAAACTTAATGGAATAAATGGTTTAGCTGGTCCAACATTAGGCTCGGCACTCTTTTGTTGATATCTAGCTGCAACCTGCTCTTGTCCCCGTATACGATCTACACAATAATCCATATCCTTACGCCTGGCCTCTATGTTTCTCTCATATTCTGGAATTGAATTAGATGCAACTGCTTCTAGATATTGTAGCCTGATTTCTTCGTACGAAAGATCCCTTCCCTGTATTAAATTATTGACAGCAGGAAACCCTAACCCATAACTTGACAACACTGGGTTGCTCTGAAGCAGCTTGTAGTCGCTTAAGTCTTGCTTAATTTGTGATGTCTTGTCATAAAGCGTATTTGGAGATATAAATTTCTCTAGTACAGATGCATTGTTTTGAGAATTGCTATTATTATTATTCACATGAGCAAACTTACAATTATTTCCGAACTTACAGTTACCAGTTGCATAGAATTTGCAAGGAAGCTTGTTATTTGCCATGGTTCTGTAGTATTATGCTACTTCCTATGATATATTCTATATATTTTAGTCTAATTGATATTTTAATGAAAAAGATTATTTCACGTGAGTGGGTTCATTAAAATGTATTGATGCAAAATATGACAAAAATATCATAGAACCTATCGACTTTGGTCACCTTGGCTATTATTATTGATAATATGATGACAAGCTTGTACAAGACTATTTCCGTTTTGGACACTAAGACCATATGCTTGTTTGTATAGTTGAACTATTTCCTGTAAAACATTTTGTTTAGATCGCCGACCATCGACTATTTCTTGAAGAGAGTTTTCTAGCCTTTTTCTTAAGAACGGTTTGGATAAAGATATGTTTTCGAATTCTACCTGATTAAAACCCTCAATAAGCCCCATACCGAGTTCTGAGGGAATGATATATTCTGTCGTCAATTGTCGTATCTTGACTATGTAACCCCTGGTAAGGACCTTATCGATATGTTCTGCAATGGTGGCATCAGTGCCTATACCATTGACATCCATCAAAGAAATTAACTCTGGTTCAGTCATATGTTGAGGAGCTCCAGTTCTGCCTTCCTTCATCTGACTGTTGGAAATTTTAATTGCCTCACCTTCTGTGAATGAAGGCAATTGCCTTGTAGATTCCCAGCTACGATATGGATACACATCCAAATAGTTCCTTTCGAGCACAGTTAATCCACTGGCGGTGAATGTTTCGTTACCCCATTGCAATGTCGCTGAAGTTTGCTCACCCTTTGCATCGTCAGAACAACATGCCAAATATCTTCTAACAACGTATTCGTATACCTTCTTCTCGTCTGCTTTATCTAACGAGTCAATATTTACATAATTCACTGGGTGAATTGGAGGATGGGCTTTATCATCGTTGTTACCACCCCGTGGAGTTCTGAAATTCTGGTCTAACAACGCCGATGCATAAGTGCCCCACCTACTGTCCTGTCTTTGTTTTTCTATTATAATCCTTAAGTCCATTGTAGGGGGGAATTTATCTGTTTCAGTTCTTGGG
This sequence comes from Debaryomyces tyrocola, assembly GCA_900006135.1. Classification (NCBI taxonomy): domain Eukaryota; kingdom Fungi; phylum Ascomycota; class Pichiomycetes; order Serinales; family Debaryomycetaceae; genus Debaryomyces; species Debaryomyces tyrocola. The sequence goes on from LN874550.1 coordinate 243,761, forward strand.
TAGGAAAGAAAACCCTTGTTGTATAGCTTTTCTGCCGCATCTAATGCCCGTTTTGCACTCATCTTAAAAAAACTAGAACAGTCCTTTTGTAATTGCACGGTTGTCAATGGCAATGGTCTCCAATTTTTTGTGGGTTTCTTGGTAAGACTTGATATTTTACCTTCTGGGTTCTCGAGACAGTTCTGATATAATAATGTAACATAGAACCGATCAAATAAATGATATTTTGTCCAAGAAAAATGCACGTTTTCGTTATCCTTTTTTATGTCAACACTTATATACCAAAAATCCTCGGGTATAAAGCTTTTGACCCTATTATATCTATCAACTATGAAACCCAACGTTGGAAACTGACACGTACCATATGATATAAAACTACCTTTTTCCATTTTTATCACTTGTGAACGTCTGAATAATTCAGTGAGAAACCTGGTGAAACTAGCGCCTACCCGTAAGTCGATCTCCATCCTACAACTCACAGCATAAACTGAATTCATATCAAGCTTAATTGGGTTCTTTGCGGCCTGTAGTACATGCGATCTTTCTAAGTGTGAAAATTGACTCCGCCATATATCTTCAACTTTAATGGAACTATTCCCCTTATACGCAGCCAAGAATATCTCGTGTCCTATGAACTCTCCCTCTCTATCACAATCGGTCCATATCATTAATTTAGTCGCTGTTCTCGCTTCACTACTTATATTGTTGTACACGTCTTTGTTGGATATTACATCTATTAATGGAGCGTCAAAAAGTCTTCCAGGGTTACATTTACCCCAGCTGAATGTATTCGGAAAGTCCATGTTTGTTATATGTCCCATAACGGCTGTCATCGTAACATCAACCAACCCATAACCTGGAAAATCAAATTTGAAATCATAATTCTTAATGTATTTATTCTTCGAATTTCGTGTCCTTACGTTACCACCGCTCAACACTTGTGAGACGGCCTTCGAGATTGACGGTTTTTCCGCCACACAAAGGATCTTCATATTTTCATGTTCATTCAATGGTTCTATTAAGCTAGATCAATTGATCTTAGCGTGTTTATAGATCTAAAATAGTGTGTCTTTGTGTCACTATCAAATTGAATTCGTTCTTCTGCAACAACTAGCCTAATTTATACAACGATTCAGCAGAAATACTATAGGGTAGGTAACTTGCTCACAGCTGGTATTTATTGACTATCATATTTTGAAATGGTTACGTTTTGCAACAAAGTATGAATTACTGAAGCATATAGCTGATGCTCTTCTACATGCATTCTGATGGATATAGTAAGGATTACTGTTAACCTCAGATAAGCAAACCTACTCGGTCGAACATATTCGTGAAGGTGCTACCAGGGCTTACTATTAATATCAATAATAGTATTGTTAAAGTGAAATCAAATCCTATAGACATCATCACATCGGTCGTGTGATTACCTTCAATATGAATAACGAAATTTAGTACTATCTAATCTAACATACTGCAAATATAGGTCTAGAATAGCCGCAATGAGAAGTATTGATCAAAGGATAGAAGAGCTACTCAGGTGGATTAAGAACACTCAAGATGAAAAGATCCTGCCTTCAACGCATTCATACATTTCGCCTAATATTGTTGTTAAAGATATGAAAGATTTTGGTAGAGGTATTCGAGCAGCCAGTCCCATTAAGAAAAAGGAGATGCTCCTTAGAATACCGCATTCGTTTCTCTTAAACTTCAATACGGTCGTTAGACATATCAGCAGACACAACGAGTCCATAAAATTACAAGAAGCATATTACACAAGCATTTATGTTCCTTATGGGGAGATTCATGAAGATCAATACACGAAAATATATTCCAGATTAACTATGGAGGAGATGCTTGGTTTGTCTTCATTTCAATTATTATCTCTTTATATTTGCTTTGAGAAGCAAAGGGGATCCTCGTCGTTTTGGAAACCTTTTATAGACATGCTTCCAGAAACTGGTGACTTTGACTTAGCTCCGTTAGTTTGGAAAGTATTGAAAGTGGGCCATCATGAAGAATTATTGAAATTGTTACCTAATTCCACCAAGAGACACATGGACAAGGTATATGACAGATTTCACACTGATTACAACGTAGTAAAAAATTTACTTTCAATTAAATTGAAGGAAATATCTGATAATGAAGCAAATGATTTTAACGATGCGATAAGCCACATTGTACCAATTGAATTATATCTATGGTCTTGGATGTGTATAAACTCTCGTTGCTTATACATGGAAATTCCCCAGAGCAAGAATGCTGCAGATAATTTTACTATGGCTCCATACGTAGATTTCCTAAACCATTCTTGCGACGATCAATGCGGACTAAAAATTGATGGAACTGGCTTTCAAGTTTATACAACATGCTCGTATAATCTTGATGAACAATTGTTCTTAAGTTATGGACCACATTCTAATGAGTTTTTACTATGTGAGTATGGTTTCACTTTACCCGAGAACAAATGGAATGATTTAGATATATCTGACTACATTCTTCCTCTCATGAAGCCTCAGCAAATTAAATTCTTAAATGATTATAGTTATTATGGTGAATATACTATAAGTGAAAAATCAGGGATGTCTTTTAGAACTGAAGTTGCATTAGCCGTGCTCCAAGAACTGATCCCGGAGGAGTCCAGGAAATTATTGGCATTAGTCAATGGGTATAATGATGGAAGTGTTTATGAGCAAAATTCGAAAACATTACTCAAAAAAATATTAGAAAGAGTTATTCATGACTGTGATACTAAGCGCAAGCTAGAATATAATGACGATAACTGTTCAATCACGCAGAATAGAAAGAAAAGTATTGGGATTTTATATAACAATAAAAAAACTATTGCCCAAAAGACTATGTTAGATTTATAGACTAGAATTTATTTACAGAGATATGTACATATGTAATGCAAATTTATACATTTAATAATCGATTCGTTGCTGTTGATTCTAATGATCTATCAATGCTTAACTTATTTTTGACCATGGAACTTATCATTTTATTCGTTGGAGTTGGTATCTTGTGTTGATAGCCTAAGCCCACAATATAGCCATTGATCCAGTCAATTTCCGTATTGTTCAAGTTTCTGATATCTTCTCTCATTGATGAACTATTTTGCGATGTAGTTTTACAAATTTCAAATACGGTATTTAACAACCTATCATCATTCAAAAAACTATTTGCTTCGGGAATATTCTTCAAGATTTTGTATTCGGCCTTGAACACTTGAACTGCTTCATTTATGACTCTTTTCGTGATCGGTACAATTTTTGTGCCATAAAGCAAATCACCATTCAAGCAATCAAGTATTGCTGTCAACGGATTTATACAAGCATTGACTATTAATTTTTCCATTTGCACTAAAAGGAATGATTTGTATGGCAGATAATTTGCGTTTAGTTCTTCAACTTGTAATAATAATTTGATGAATTCTGGCAACTCGTGTTCCTTCATCTCTGGCTTCTGAATATCTAATTTTCTAGGTATTTGAGAAATCGTAAGCTTTCCTTGACCAACATGATGGATGACATTTGGTGATGTCTTGTAAGCTCCGTGTGTACTGATTGCTTGCAATATATTAGGTCTATTACTTTCGTTGGGCCAAAATGTCTCTGTTAGGTGTTGAGCCATTCCCATTCCATTCTGAAGTATTAATATGTTAGAATTTGAATTTAGATTTGGTATATATGGTTCTAATGCCGCTTTAGTTTGATACGTTTTCGTTGATATTATTAAATTGTTAATTGGTGCCGGTCTTTCACCTTTCATTGTCGGTGGGAACCGACCAGCCGCAAGTTGTGATGTGGAATTGATTATGTTTTGTCCCCTAGGTTTGACAATAGTCAATTCTGAGTTGTTATTCACAAAATTATTCAACCTTTTCTGTGTCTTGAAGAGCAAGATCATCTGCAATGCATTTGGATATTTAGTAGTCATTTCGTGTGCAACCAAAGATCCCATTGATCCAGCACCCAAAATGTATACTTTTGGATTACTAACCATCCTTATTTCAATATGTATGTTGTGAATAAATGTTTATCTTCTATACTGAATAATTTTGCAAAAAATCTCTTGAAAAGTTATTTGTGCTATTTTGTGTCTCAAAAGCGATCTCCATAAAAAAGATTAAGATAAAAGATAAGATAGTTCCATTCGTTATTAAATATGCTTATCGTTGGTCTCACTGGTGGTATTGGTTCTGGAAAGTCTACTGTATCTCGTACATTGCATGAAAGCCATAAATTAACAATTGTCGATGCAGATTTAATTTCTAAAGAAGTTGTAAATCCGGGTCGAAAGGCTTATATTAGAATTTTGGACGCATTTGCAGACGAGATTCCTGATCTTGTCGACCCAAGTAATGGCTCATTAAATAGAGCAGCCTTAGGAAGTGCTGTCTTTGGTAATAAGGAAAAACTAAAAAGATTGAATTCTATTGTTCACCCTGCAGTTAGAAAGGAAATCATATGGCAGATTTTACAAGCCTATATGAGCTTTCAAAGTATTGTTGTTTTGGACGTTCCGCTATTATTTGAAGCAGGATTGAACAAGATATGTGGTACCACCATAACTGTTACATGTGATAAAGAATTGCAAGTAAAAAGAATAGCTGCCAGAAATTCAGAATTGAGTGAGGATGATATCAGGAAACGGATTGACAGTCAAATGTCGAATGAAGAAAGAAATTACAGATCCGATGTAGTGATAGATAATAGTAGTGGTTTAGATGAATTGAAAAAATCTGTCGCATCAGTTGTTAAGGAAATACGCCCAAATGTCATATTTACATTACTTGATTTATTTCCACCATTTGGCTTATTGTCGGCAATTTACACTTTTACACTTCGAACCGTCAGCGATAGATTTAAAGGAACGAAGCCTCTGCTTAAGAATGACTAAATACGCAAAATGGTATGATTTTTTAATAGAAAAATTCTATATTAGATTATGCTCTCCAATACTGAGCTAAACTATGTAACCTATCAATAACAACAGGTAAAAATGCATTAACACTATCGTTAATTAAATTTTGAAAGTGTAAAATGGCTTCTTCTTCGCTCATTTCCAAGCAAAACTTTTCTTGTACCTTCTCAACTGCCCTGTTCGGATCAATTTGAATGTCTGGTATATTTGCATCCAACATTAACTGGAATAAATTCAAAATCAAATTACTGTTTTTTCTTAATGTTGTATATGTAATAAAACAATAATTCTTAAAAATATCAAAGTTTTCATGGTTTAAACCACCCATTCCATCAATTACTTGAATCGGTAATTTCATTAAAGGTGGGAAAGGCTTTGGGTCACGGCCAAGTATGTAACCAAAATCAGCGTGCCAAAATTTTCCATTTGGTGATAACAACAAATTATCGAGATGACGATCACCGACTCCAAGTAGATATGTAATCACACAATAGCCAGCACAAGATTTTACATAATTATCCATAACAATTGATGAAACACCAAGATTAGACGTAATCGCGTGTTGCTGTTGTGGTTGAGGTATAGAATTTTCACTCGCTCCTGATAATACACTCAGCATTTGAGGCTCCACTGCTTGAACGTCACGGCTATGTAACTTCAAATAGTTTAATATTCCATTGTTGGCATTATAATTATTAGAAACACCATGAGCTCCAGATTGCTGGTCGACGAGATCTATATTTTCAGAAATTGAAGTTGGATATATTCGGCCTAGAACAGCATCGAGAGTTTCATTAGGAACAAACTGTATCAATCCAGCAATTGGACTTGTAGCCAAAATTCTGTATGGCGTTAACCTTAAATCCAAATTTTCATTCTTTAGTAATTGGTCCATTAAATTGATTATTTGTATAACAAGCTGATCTTGTCTTAAGTCATCTCCAATCTTAAACATTAACGAATATTTACCATATTTATAATGTTTCTTCCCAAATAACTGCGATGACTGTGACTGATGTAACTCTCGGTAATTTGTTATTGTCTTGAAAGTTATTTTTAAAGGAGCCAAGGAACTCTTGAATACTGATGATTCCTCTGGATAACAACCGCATATTATTATTGATGGATCTAAAGGTAGTGGAAATGGTTCCGGAAATTTATATAGATCATTTGATGAATTGGCCAAATATTCTCTCAAAAACTGTACCTTTTTAACTGTAGCTTCATTTTTCTTGAAAGTCGTTCTTAATAATTCGACCAAATTTGTCAATTTTTTGATGAACCAAATTTGCCTTTTCAAATGATTATAGTTAGGTAGTTTATTAACTTCAGAATATTTTTTTAAATTTTCAATGTATTTGTTCAATATTAATGAATAAATACGAACAGGTTGAGAACTGGGTACATTTATCTGATCTTCATTTTCTACTTTAACATACCAATAAAAAAAATTTCCCAAGTTTTCATTTTCGACAGACTTCTCTATCAAAAATGTTGCAAGAGGTGACGATAATAATGAATCAGAGGAATTACTTTCAATCAAAGTAAAATTTTCCGTTTCTGAGTCTCCTGAATTAATCCTCTTGTCAAATATAATAGACTCATATTTCAAGGCTTGGACCAATTGCAAAAGATACAACAATATTTCTTCACCGTTCGCTAATTTTAATCTATCAACAGCAAATTTTCTTAAGAATATTACATATTTAAATATCTTTTGGTAACGACGTTCTTCGTTGTTTATTTGATCACTAGATGAGTGTTCTTTTGGAGTCGCTGCTATTCGTGATGTCAATGTGTGAGGATTGAAGTAATTTCCTAGCAATTCTAATGCATCCCCAATCTGAATTTTATCTACTGACCAATAATTTGGGATAATTTCATTGAAAGCATGATCCAATTCAAAATCATTATCCCAATTAATTGATTTCAAAAATTTAGGTAAGAAAAGCTTTCCGCTTCGTGTAAGCTTAGTTGATGGTGGGTGATGACTTGCATTGTCTTCTGCTAGAACGGTTGTAGTTGAATTATTTTTGGAAAAGTAATAACGGAACTTCCATATTAAATTCTTCTCAACGTCTGATAATTCAATATTCGAGGGCTTTCTAAGAATTCTCATTAATTCATCTCTTAACTGAGGGGACGGTTTTAGCTCTTTATCTAACAAAGAATTATTATTAATGTTTCTTTCTAGCTTGTGATATTTCATTTCAATTGGGTCAAGAGTATTACTTGTAGCATTATTCTGTGTCGTATTTCCGTTGGCGTTGATGTTATTAAGGTGAGGTATCTCGTAATCAGGGTCATATACCTTCAATAAATTCGTATGTGCTTCCTTAGACATTGGTATATCAATGGAATTGATGATTACACTCGTGTTGGTAGTGTCATTCAAACTTAATGCTTGGTTATTATTTCGATCTTCCGAAGGTGTTTGTATTGGTAACTGATAAGTTATATCAGAATAAACAACAGGTAGTTCAAAATGTGGAAATTCAATATAAAGGTGGAAGAGATCTTTGTCAGCTTCATCAAGTTCCTTGTAATACGGACTTTTGCCTCTTAATTTAATGCCTCTCTGCTTTTCTATATCTGATATAACTAGCTTATCGAGCCATGGTACCCGAGGAAACTCTCCGTTTTCGTAGTCTATTAGTTTCTGTTCTAATTCCGTAATTCCTGATATGGGTCCATATTCAATTTCTATATCCTTCGAAAAGTCAAAATTCCTTCGTACGGGGACTTTCTGTGAACCTCTTCTCAATGTAGAATCATTTTTGTTGAAAAGTGATATGTTTCCTATCCCAAATATTACAGGTCTAGTATTACTGACTTCATATACAACAAGTCTTAGATAAGAATCTATAGTCAATTGATTGTAGTTTATCGGAAGTTTCAATGTCCTATTCCATTCTCTTTTATTGTTAGTAAATGCCTGATATGGTGTTTGTACAGGTATTGTAATTGGATTATTAGTGCCACCAAATACTTGAATTGCCACGAATAGGTCTGAATTTATATATATATTAGATAGTTTCTGAAATACCAGTGGATTAGAATATTTTTCTGATGATGGGGATAATTCATCATAAACTTTTGATATATCGGAAGGCTGAAGATAACAAATCTTTACAGATATTGGAATAGTTAAATCTTTTGACAAGCCAAAAGTAGCTGTATTGGTGGATGAAGATAACGAATCCTTTATGATCTGAGGATCAACCTGTGTCATATTTATCCCTTAGGCTATACGATTGGATCCAATTTTACGATGATTATCAAGTTGGATAAGAACTTGTTGGATAAGAACTTGATAAATGATTTTAGCGCGCTTTTACTATCTTTACAAGAATATAATTTTAAGTGCTTTAAGTATTATTAGATATATATCTATATATATAGAGATCAAGGCTTTAAATTAATGAGTAAATAAATAAGAATATGCATATATCACAGTCAAAGCATTTTGCTTATCTTCTATTCTGACCAAACCAAATATACTGGTCCTTCTTCTTTTTTGATTTTTGTTTTTCTTTATCCACATCCATTTTATCATCTTCATCACCATCACCATCACCATTGTAGTCATCAATATCAGACGAAGAATCGCCAGAATCACCAGAATCACTATTCGAACCATCATCAGAGTTAAGGTGGTAGAACATTGGTTTCTTAGACGTATCCTTCGAACTCGACACGCTAAAGCCTGTTGGAGTAGACGTACCGTTAACAGGATCATTCATTCCATCACCGTTAAATACAGAGGGTATAAACCTAATTGAATTTCTAGGTCTTGGACTGGTGCTTGCCACAGGTGATGGAGGAGCTCTCCGTTGGGGAGGTGTAGAAGTTGCTTTCTGGTATTGATTGTTCCTATTCAAGCTGTAAGGTAATGCAAATGCTTTCTGATGAGAATCACTATCATCACTTTCATTATTAAGCTGATGTTGTTTATATTTAGCTAATAGAGATGTGCTTCCTTTATCATTTATAGAACGTTTGTAGTTTAAAGATTTAGATCTACTCAACAATGGATTTTCAGGCTGTTGAGGGCCTTGAATTGGTCTCACGTTATGTTCTTCGATTATATCAAGGTCACTGCAGGAGCCATAATCATCCACTGGAGATCCAGAATCTATCGATGCCAACAGGTCATTGCTCTGTCTTTGGCTGGCCTTCCCAATAACAGTCAGTGGGAAATACGAATCCTTTGAATTATGAGCCACCGTTGCCAAAATAGGATTCGAAGTAGATCTCTTTCTTGGTTTATTCTGAAGAGATGAAAGGAATCTGGGCAAATCGGTTGTCGAGTTATCATTCGACGATGCATTATCTCTTTGATACTGAGCTAAATTAACTTGTGAATTAATTTTCGAGTTCAAACGATGAATAGGAATTTCGGACGTTGTTGAATATTTCAATCTCATGGGTTTGTTAACCTCTTCGTTATCAACCAATTTCGTCAAATCAATAACCGAATTATTCCTCGTTGGCTCAGAATTAGGTGAAACATCGGGCGAAATGGGCTTTGATGGACGATTTTGAAGATTGAAGGTCTTCTTGAATGAATCATCATTCATTCTCTTTAACTTAAAGTCTGATTTGACTTCGAATTGTTTAGCCATTTGTGGAGACCAGTCTTTTGCCGCCGAGCAAATAGGATTGTAGTTTCTGATAACTTCGGGCCTATTAGGATCTTTCGTTAATCCAGTGGTGGACATCCTGAACGACGCTCGTGGTTGGTCTTGCGCAGGAACAGTAGGAAGTTTCAAATTATTAGATTCATCAAAATCATCCTTTTTGAAAAAATTGGTCTTGTAGTATACTATATCGGTCTCCAAGTTAAGAGTGCTATCGATATCTTCTTTCTCTAAAATATCCAAGGAATCTTTAAACAACTTCCACTTATATTGATCTAGATCAAGAGGATCTTCAATTTCATTATCCTCTTCCACAAGGACCCTCCTTGCAAAGTTTAAGGATGCCTCGGGTATTTCGTCAAATATAGGATGGTTTATGAAGTACGATAGGAAATTATTTATAGCGTATCCATGAGATATGACAATAATTATATCCTGGTTTTTAAGATGCACCGATCTGTTATACGTGGCTAGCAACTTCTGAAAATATTCCTTACAGTTTGCCTGGTAGTCCTTATAGCTTAGACCAGGCCCATTATACGGACCCAACGTATTAGTCGGACGGAAGTTAGACACACATGACCGATTCTTCAACAACTTGATGTTAGGTGTATACATATGGTACGCGTCGTTCGAATCGGTAAACGGTGGTTTATTCTTCATCTTCTCATGTAACCACTCAGACAACGCAAAATCCCCCAAAAGCTGAAACCTCACCTTGTAATTTGGGTATTTCTCTTCAAATCTCGCCTTGAGATCACTCACCAACAAATCTGCCGTTTGACAACACCGTAAGTACGGCGAGAAGTGGATAAACACATTTTTTCTGACACTTCCGCTTTCAGTGTCATCAAATACCTGTGTATGTTCCAAAATCTCCTTTCCCACCGTCTCAAGCTGCTCGATGGCGCTACTTGCCAATGACGGATCGTACTCCTTGTAATCCTTGTATATCGCTTCTATCCCCTTTTCCTCCTTATTGCTGACATGGTCTATCCTCTGGCCGTGTCGTAAGAAATATAATTCTGCCATATCCTATACAGCGTGTTTCCTATCTTTTCTAACTTTTCTTCTTGTTATTCCGATAACTATGTATCATGTGGGTATATCCCGTTTTTCTGGCGTAGTTCGTTAGATATTTGATCCTATTAACTTCTAAAACGGTACCTTACTAATATAATATCCCCTCAGTTCGATGAACAACGATATTCTCCCATGTATGTTTTTGCCGACCTATTATGTTATATATTGTTGATAGTTCCACTGCTTGAATCATATGATGTCACTTCTCATTGTCGTCGATTCTGAAAATTCAAATGCTTATGTAATCTCTCGCAAAGCAAAAGACACAGGTTCGGAATATCAACAGGTATATCAAGGTAATGGTTACCAGAGAAGAAGCAGTAATAAACTACGCTAATTGCTCATGTCACATCAAAAGACCCATTCACGTTCGCGGGGGTATGGATCGCAATCGATATATGGCCATGGCGAGGGAATTGAGTTTAATCAGGGGTATGCAGAGCCGTTTGGAGCAGAAGTCGAGGTGAAGAGCGAGGGAATCAAGAACCCATTTGTGAAGATGGAGCCGGTAAATGCGCAAGCTGGAGACAGTGGCGCGAAGAGAGGTGTGTTGGGACTGATTGTAGGGACGTTGCCGGTGCTTGTGGCGTTTCCATGTATGCTTTTGTCGGGAAGTTTGTCGTATGGACATGGTACGTATGGTATTGGAACTAGTGTGTCCTTTGTGTCGATTCTGGTGATGCTAGCGGGGGTATTTTTGTTGGTGACGCATATGCTTGTACGGGGGAATGTTATTTCGTTGACTTCAGAGGCTAGAGGTCGCGATGGGGTATCTACGGGGGAGTTCGTGGGTGCGATTTCCATGATCTATGTAGCGACGCACTTGCTTTCCGTGAGTCGCCTCGCAGTGCTATATCTAGGGTTATATGTCAGTCCGTTCAACTTGTACACGGTAATAGTGCTTTTGTGGGACGTGTATTGGAATTCGGGCACGGAGAATATCGTGAGCACGGTGGTAGGATACGTCGTGGTGGTGGTTTCGTTCAGAATATTGTACAAGAAGACGGTATTATCGTCACTCACAGCAGCATTAGCGAACATTGATGTGCGAGTGGCGGGAGGTGCGGTAGCAACGGGCGTGGTTGCATTGGCGGTCACTGGATTCGAAAATATCTCACCCATGATGATGGGTGTCAATGTGTGTGCATCCCTTGTGTATTTGATTTCGTTGCAGGATTGTGATATGAAAGCGTCGCGTTTCAATCCATTCATTATCGGATTGGTATCGTTCAGTCTCGAGTATATCGTGCTCTCTACTGATTTCAGCGTGGCACAGTTACTTTTGGGCGTTGTTGTGCCCTTGATTATTAAGGCAGACAGATCTATCGATATTACTGCAAGCCAGTATGCTGGTATAAATGACACTTCTGAAACAAGGAGCAATGGATCGATTTTAACGGAATTGTTAAGCCATTCGGATACAAGGGCGATTTTCAATTTCCTTTTGCTTAATTCTACATTCATGTTTATTCAGTTGCTTTATTCTTTCAGATCCAAATCACTAGGGTTATTGTCGGACTCTTTGCATATGGCACTAGACTGCACATCGTTAGCATTAGGTTTAATAGCAGGTATATTACTGAAAAATGCTATAAATCCAAATGGGAAATTTCCATTTGGGTTGAAAAATTTCGAAATCTTGGCAGGTTTTACAAATGGAACATTATTAATTGGAATATCGGGTAGTATCATCTTTGAGGCGTTCGGGAGGTTGTGGAATCCGGTTGTTTTACAAAAGACCAATGAATTGATTATTGTTTCCTTTTTAGGGCTTCTCGTAAATTTGGTAGGGATATTTGCCTTTAACCACGGTCACGATCATAGCCATGGCCATTCACACGGACACAGTCATAACCATGGACATAGTCACAGTCATGAATACAGTCACGATCACTCAGATAATGGTGACCTGTCAGAGAAAGCTGCTATGAATGATAACATGAAGGGTATTTTCCTCCATATATTAGCTGATACTTTGGGATCTGTTGGAGTTGTTATCTCCACGATATTAACAAAGTTCTTCAGCTGGGATGGTTTTGACCCAGTTGCATCAATCATCATTGCCGTATTGATTTTCTTGTCAGCTATCCCATTGATTAAATCAACTGCGCTGTCGCTCCTACTCAAATTGAAATCGGACAAAGAAATGAAAATCAGGTCAGTGCTAAATGATATTGTGCAAGTAAAAGGTATCAAGTCTTTTACTACTCCAAGATTCTGGCCATCCAGTGACAATTCTGATATCTTCGGATATATACACGTTCAAATTTATAGAGGTGAAAATTCATTGTATATAAAAAAGCAATGTGAGAGAATTTTCCAAGCTGAAAGCATTGATGTCATGATCCAGGTTGAAAACGATTTCGATACTTGCTGGTGTCGCTCCGATAGTGCTATTATGACTATATAACTATTAGACGTATTTATTCATTCAATATACCCATTATATACTATAATATTGAGGTTTGCACGACTGCTCATCTTAAATGCTGCATCAACTGAAGATAACTAAGCATACTAGTTGAATAGATATCACATTAAGAAGCTGGCAAAACAAGCATGTCAAGAGTTGGAGTATTAGCATTGGGACCTGCAGGTGTTGGAAAATCCACCTTCTGTAATTCTATTATTACACATATGCAATCTATAGGACGTAGAGCACATATTGTTAATTTGGATCCAGCAGCCGAACCATCGGAATATGAATTTACTATTGACATAAGAGATTTGATTTCTTTGCAAGACGTTATGGAAGAGATGGATTTAGGGCCAAACGGAGCGTTGATTTATTGCTTTGAGTTTTTGTTGAACAATTTAGATTGGTTGGATGAAGAAATTGGAGATTACAACGACGAATACTTGATTTTTGATTGTCCTGGACAAATTGAATTATATACACATATACCTGTGTTGCCGACTATAGTAAGACATTTGCAAACACTGCTTAATTTTAACTTATGTGCTACATATTTACTAGAAGCTCCATTTGTCATAGATAGATCAAAATTTTTCTCAGGTGCATTAAGTGCTATGTCAGCCATGATTTTGCTTGAATTACCACATATCAACATATTGTCGAAGATTGATTTGATCAAAAACGAAGTCTCGAAGAAGGAATTGAAGAAGTTCTTAAATCCTGATCCGTTATTACTAAATGCTAGTCTGGAAAACGAGACAAACCCAAAATTTGCAAAATTGAACAAAGCTATTGCTAACCTAGTTGATGACTTTGGTATGGTTCAATTCTTACCTTTAGATTGTAACAAAGATAGTGATTCCGTGGCGACTATTTTGAGCTACATAGATGATGTTACGCAATGGTCTGAAAGTCAAGAACCTAAAGAACCGGTAGAAGAGATCGAAGAAGATGTTGACTTTGAATAGTGTATATTAACTGTATAAATGTTTTATTATCAATATAAAACCCATTCTATATCGAGTGCAACTAGAATTTTACTCTGAAATTCTGTAAAAGCAATAGCCTACGTATATTATTCGTTGCCTTTATATAATCTACTTGGACTTCAGGCCAAAAGGTATGTTTCTAGGAGGCGAATTGACAGTAAAATTCAATTTAATGGCTACAAATTTGGGTTATAACATATTTTTTGAATTTAAACTACTCAATTCAAACCATCGGTTACTTCTACGGTTCCTTTATCCTATTTAGGTGCCAGGTAAAAGGATTTTCCACTATATACGTTATCATTGCAAACTGAAAAATATATTGGTGTGCATATAATTATATTCAATTTTCATTCAAAATTTCCACTAAAATCGATTATAGTGGAACAACAACGACATCGAAGACTATTAACGTTTACAAATTATTGACAGATAATCTAATAAAGCTATAAGATGGTTCAGATTAATGAAGTAAAAGATACTCAAACTAGAGAAAGTAGAACCGCTGCTCATACCCATATTAAAGGGCTTGGATTAGATGAGCATGGGATAGCTAAGAAAGTTGAAGGTGGATTTGTTGGTCAATCAGATGCAAGAGAAGCGTGTGGAATTATTGTGGACTTGATTAAATCCAAGAGAATGTCAGGTAAGGCTATTTTATTGGCAGGTGCTCCAGGAACTGGTAAGACTGCCTTAGCACTTGCGGTTTCACAAGAATTAGGGCCAAAGGTGCCCTTCTGTCCAATTGTCGGATCTGAATTATTTTCGGCTGAAATCAAGAAGACAGCAGCATTGATGGAAAATTTCAGAAGAGCCATTGGATTAAGAATCAAGGAAACTAAAGAAGTTTATGAAGGTGAAGTGATTGAATTGACTCCTGAAGAAGCAGAAAATCCATTGGGTGGTTATGGTAAAACAATCAGTCATGTTATAGTTGGTTTGAAGACCGCTAAAGGTACTAAGAGTTTGAGATTGGATCCAAGTATCTATGAAAGTATTCAAAAGGAAAGAGTTTCCGTAGGTGACGTTATCTATATTGAGGCAAACACTGGTTCTGTCAAAAGAGTTGGGAGATCAGATGCTTATGCTACTGAATTCGACTTGGAGGCTGAAGAATATGTTCCATTACCAAAGGGAGAAGTTCATAAAAAGAAAGAAATTGTTCAAGATGTAACATTACACGATTTAGATGTCGCCAATGCAAGACCTCAAGGCGGTCAAGATGTCTTATCAATGATGGGACAATTATTAAAACCAAGAAAAACAGAAATAACAGATAAGTTAAGATCCGAAGTAAATAAAGTTGTTTCTAAATATATTGATCAAGGTGTTGCCGAATTGATTCCAGGTGTTTTATTTATTGATGAAGTTAATATGTTAGATATTGAATGTTTCACTTATTTGAACAGAGCATTGGAAAGCTCTATAGCTCCAATAGTTGTTTTGGCATCAAATCGTGGTATGACTACAATTAGAGGTACAGATGATGACAAAAAATCGCCTCATGGGTGCCCAGCAGATTTAATTGATCGTTTGTTAATAGTCAGAACCTTACCATACAACCAAGAAGAAATTAAAATCATTATCAGCAAGAGAGCAACTTTAGAAAGCTTAATTGTTACTCCTGATGCCTTAGACAAATTGTCTTCGCATGGTATTAATAATTCGTTACGTTATGCATTACAATTATTAGCGCCGGCGGGTGTATTATCTAAAACTGCGGGTCGTAATGAGATTACTAGTGACGATATCGAAGAATGTGAGATTTTATTCTTGGATTCCCGTCGTTCAATAAAAATATTGGAAGAAACTAAAGGTTACCTTTAAGTTACACTTACAAAGCTGTCGATTTATGTATTTTATATATTATCTAGATTTAAAATGAAAGTATATTAATTTTCAAGTCTACCTAAGTTGGAGCATTCTTTTAAAAATTCATTCGCAGTTATTATATCTGTGCTACCGTAAGTAACCTTTTTGGTAGGTTTATTTGGTGAGTTTGACCATTCTTGAAGATTTTGATATTCTAAATAATTACCACCTCCAACAACAAACACTTGAGCTTCAAGGTATGATTGTCTTTTAGGTGGTTTAGAATGTCCACCTCGTAACTTAGAGTCCAAATACAAGTAATCATCAGTAAGTTGAATAGAATTATTTGAAGCATTGGTCGGATCCATAATAGCTTCCACTGCGTTTGTAATTGGCAATTGTTGCTTATCAGGTAAGAGCTTCTTTAATCCTGTCGCCAAAGAACTCAAACCTTCAGTAATTCTTCCTTCGGTTAATCCGTATAATTTGGATGATAAACCATTAAATAAGGCTGTATTGTTCTTAGATGTATTCGCATCGAAACTAGAATTACCCGAAGATTGATCATTCAAAGCAGACATATTAGATAACTTCATCACCTGCTTAAATCTTTGAATGTACTTGAATGAATCCAAATTAAGGTCAGGATATTCATTATGTAAAATTTCTTTGCATTCATTAATAAAGTTTGCCGGCAAATCTAGCAACAAAACCAATATTAAGAATGATCTCAATTTATCGGTAGAGTTATCTCTCTTTGATCTATCTTTCAATATCTCCAAGAATTGGCTCTGAATCTTCGGATTATTATAGTTTTGTTCTATTTCAAAAAATTTGTCTAAACTTTTTGCCTCTAATTCCTTCAACAACGTCGCTAAAACATCCATATGCATGTCTAAAGTAGCCTTCCTAGCGGTTAATTCTGGTAAGGCATCCACTGCTTGTTGAATATGAGCCGTATCAGAGCCAGCTTGATTGTTAATGTCACTTAATGAAGTTATACCAGTTCTGTTTGTTAATTCTTGTGCATCCTTCTTATATAAATTTAATTCAACATCAGCATTCTCAACCACATCTGGGAATGGTAATTGGGAATTTTTACCCCAGAAGAAATCCTTTGGGTCAATATCGTAGTTTTTGGTAACTGAAGTAGAATCATCATTGAACTTTGTCAATTTTATTGTATTTCTTTTCAAGTGAAAAACGTCACTCACCATGCATTGGTAAATCCATGAATGTGAAAACATAGACGATAAATCAATGTTACGGTCTAATATAATCAACACGGGCCTTTGTTGAATTGACTGGCTCATCAAATTTCTTGAATTACTTAAATAATCTCTCAATTTTGAATCCAATTGAGTGGCTACTAACTCTGCCGGCCCATTCCTTTGACATCTTATGATTGGAATGCTATCCAATGTGATTATTGATGCTAATAAGCCATTCGCAATATTCTCTGCCAATTTATGAATGTCATCTTCGTTTGTACTTGGATTGTTAAACTTTGTGAAAACTTCAGGCAAATCCAATGAGAATAAATTTGGCTCAGTTACTATGAAGTCCAAATATTGATCAAATACCTGTTTAATCTTGTAAGATTTGCCTGAAATCGATACCTTTTTGGCAAACTCTTCCAATAATTCTCTATTTATACTTGATGTGAAATTGATATAGAAATTATCATATTTGTCGGCTGATAAGTCATCTATGATCACTAATATATTCTCTATGGTTGGCTCAACGAAATATATAACTGAAACGTCGGGTAATGGTGATCTCTTAGAATTAATCAAGGAATGAACAGTGATTCCACATCTTAATAAATCATTCACTCTTAATACGGAAGAAATGATTGCCTGTGACTTCGAATCCAACACCAATACTTTCCAGATCATTTCTTCACTTTTTGATGCCAATGTCAAATCTGGAGATCCATCTTTATTCAAATGGAACATTCGTTCCAATGTAGCTATAGCGGTTAGTAATTCTCTACAAAATACCGGTCGATGCAAGAATTTGAAAAATAAACATACAGATCTGTCTGTCCCTTATGCTTAAATCATCCATCAATGACATATTGTCTATAGATTAACTTAGTATACTGAATCTATTTATGCTACTTTTTAGTTTATCTAATTGTATTTACGTGTTTATCCAAGGACGACTTTGTGTAATGAAAATATAGACTTCCGTTTCGAGTAATAAGTTGACTTGTTGAATTAAATAGAATCTACAAGTTATGGCTGGTTAAAAAAATCGTCTATTGGTAATTAAAGTAACTTTTTTTAATTTCTCTAAAATATTTTCATTTTATAATATGTGAAGACATTTTCCCAAGTTATAAAGATACAAGGAATGTCCGATAAGTAACAACGGCTAAATTGCACCTATTTCATGCATGTCAAGGCGGATAATGAAGAATGGTGACTATGTCTATCTTATTTACTTTTGTATTCAACAATACCTCGTAGAACCTTAATTTTGCCAAAAGCTTCATGTTCAATGGTGTCCCTATCGCTCCGGGAATCTCTTGACTTGTTCCTATGTTCAGTTCCTGGTACTGGCCAAATACAATCTAGACCCAATCTCAGGCACTCGGTACACAGGGGCCTTTTTTCACAGCACCTCTTCTTTCTTTGCCTGCAAGTAAGACAGCCCATCCTTGATCGTTTAGTGATAGGTTTGGTCGCATGTGTTTCGACAGATTCGTCTATTGGAGAGCCATGGTGACTGTCGGATGACCGTGAATACCGTCGAGTATTCTTTTTGGACAGTATAGTAGGGATGGTATTATACGGTTTAGGTTGCTCTGGAGTATGTTGTTCTGTATCAGGGTTTGGCACCATCATATTCGTCGCTATTGTCAGCGGAATATTTGCATTGCCCATGCTAGCGAATGCGCCGGAAGGACCATACGGGCTTGATGCGTGATCTAGCGATGCAGAATATTGTGCTATACCTCCCTCGCCCAGTTGGTCTATGTTTTGTGGAGGAATCAGTAACGCACTTTGTATTGGCATCGACTGTGATTCTGTTGCTTGCATAGCCTGCGCCGAAGAAATCCCCAACAGCATTGGTTGTTCCAAATTAGCATCTCCGGGTGACATGAACTGTTGATAAATCGGTACATGAGGAGTTTCATTCACATTTGGCTCTCTATTAGACTCGCTGTCTGCTCCATCGCTTGTTCCTCCACTTCGACTCAACTCAGTATACCACGGATCCATTATGTCCCAGATATGTACTCCTTATTACGTATATGCTGTCACTATTATTATCGCTGTCAGCCACTTTTCTATCTCTTTTTGTCCGATAATAAACAGAAGTCTGGAATGCTACGTATTTAATAGGAAATGAATTCTATCTCCCTAATATTCATACCCATGTCACTGCTTGGTATTTTTAAAAATCTCGAGATTTCTCTTGAATTATGTATTAAACTGGGGTTGGGGTTCTTGAAACCCGACGACGCTGTATTTCCGATCAAAACTATCAGCCTCCAGTCTTGTTAAACAAATATTATTTTTGCTTAACAATAGAGCTTGTATGAGTTTTGTATAGAAACCTGAGAACTATTTTTCGTTATGCTGCTGATTATTGTTAGTGAGGCTTAAAAAGGAACGGCACAATGGCTTTACGTATACGTCGCCCTAAACTTGCGTATGGAAGATCAGAGATATAAACAAATCATATTGTCCCATGAAAATTCAGATTGCCGAATATGCAAGATCTTTTGGCATAGGCACATGTTACAAGATAAAGTACTTTTTTGCCAAATAGGAAGTTAAAGTCTCAAGGCATGGAATATTTCATCAAAGAATCGGCTGCATTGCATAATAGAAACGTTGGGTGCTACAGTTACAAAGTGTTCGGTGGATGTATATTACTGTATATGAATATTATTTCTCTATTATAAGGCGAATAACTACATCATTGGAGGAGCTCCCATTGGTGGGCCTCCAGGCCCACCAGGACCTCCGGCGCCACCTCCACCTTCTTTCAAGGAGGAACGGCCAGCCTTCAATAATTCATCGCATAATAATAAATTAGACGCAATGCCTGTGGCAGCAGAAATTGCGTTTCTCATCACTCTGTACGAGTCCCACACCCCCTCGATAGAAGGATCCATTGGCTCGCCGGACTTCAAATCGATACCAACGATTCTGTCATCGATCTCGTCTTGGCAGTTAGATAACGTTTCCAATGAGTCTAGGCCGGCATTTTTCGATAAAGTCTTTGGAATAACCAATAAGGCCTCACTAAACGCTTTTATACCAGACTTATTCTTTCCCCTCAAGAATTCGTTCTTGGTGTTCAACAAGTGATTATTGCAGCTCATAAAGAACGCACCTCCCCCAGGTATAATTGATTGATCTTTCAAGACGTTGGAGACGGATCTCAATCCGTCTCTTACGGCATCTTTGATTTGTTGTAAGACGTGATTATTGGCACCCTTGATTAAAATGGTGGCTGATTTAGGTTCTTTGTTTTCAGTGATGTATGTGAATTTATCTTCTCCGATACTATTTTCGTATACTAATCCAGAAAAACCCAAGATGGATGGAGATAAATCGTCGACGGAATTTTGTGCTTCACCGCCGCTGATTAATTGCAATCTTTCCATATTACGTCTCTTCGCTCTTCTCAAAGCTAAAATGCCGTTCTTAGCCAATATATCTAACGACATAGGGTCAATACCCTTCTGGTTTATGATAACGAACCCCTTGTTAGAGTTTAATTCACATACTTCGTTCTTCAAATCGATAATCTTTTTCAACTTTTCATCAACAAATTTTCTTTCTGAAGCAACCAACTTTTCTCTCTGTTCGGCACTAGAGTAGAAGAATCCAGAGTTGACTTCAGTCTTTTCGTACTCTAATGACACGTTCAAAGTCAATACATAGGCGTTTTCGATTCTTCTTGGCATATCTGGATGTCTGGCACCGTGATCTAACACCAACCCCTTGATCAATTCTGTATCTTTGGCACTACCGTGTTGCATGGTCATAATTTCAATCATATGTAAATCCAAATTTCTTTGACCTTCTTCGTATACGGACAACACCGCATCAGTGACAATAGGAGTCAAAACGTCGGTTAATTCGCTATTGACTTTGGTTGACAAAGACGATCTGGCTACTTGCAATAAGAATTCACGGTCAAACTTTTCCGGGGTTGTCTTAAAGCCATCAAGGTATTTTAATGCTTCTTCTCTTGCAATCTCAAATCCATCAACTAATACTCTTGGGTGTACCCCTTCACTGATGAATCTTTCAGCTTCCTTCAACAATTCTCCTACTAACAAAATCACAGTGGTGGTACCATCACCACAAATTTCATCTTGAGCAGTGGCTGCTCTAGCAATCATGACAGCAGTTGGGTGTTGGATTTGCATTTCAGTCAATAAAACCTTACCGTCCTTAGTAAGCTTAAGGTTACCTGATCCATCAACCAATAATTTTAATGTTCCTTTAGGTCCTAAATTGGAAGCTAAAACTTGTTGTAACCCTTGTGCAGCCGCAATGTTTACCTGCAATGCTTGGGAACGTCTTAAAGACTCCGCATTTGGGTTAAGTACTTGAATCGACGAAGACATCCTTGTTTATTCAATGTATCTTCAAGTATACTCTGTTACTTGATTCTTTGTATTTGCCATTTTCTGAACGCGATACATTTTGAGTGAAAAATCTTAGTTGTTACCCGGATATTATAGAAACATTTTGCAGTATATTTAGCCTAAATTATACTATTTATAATCATATATCCATGGCCATGTGTCTATAATAGTTCAAAGGTCATGGTTGGTGTGTTTCAGGCGTTCAAACGCTGTTAAATCAGGCATTATGGGACTACAATCATATAGGGCAAGCGAGAGACACTGAGCACAATTTTCAATAAAAACGAGATTAACTGAAATTCGCAAAAAGTGGTCCCTTGGCCCAGTTGGTTAAGGCGTGGTGCTAATAACGCCAAGATCAGCAGTTCGATCCTGCTAGGGACCATTTCTTTTTTCTTTTACTTTTTATTACCATATTAGTATACTTCAGATTAGAATTACCCATTCCTACCATAATTTTTTTAAAATGGCAGAAGATGCTTATAAAACTGAAGTATTTCAGCCTGCACGAGAGTACTTGTTGAAGTTTCATGACGAAAGAGAATTGGTTATTAGGTTATGTCGGGATATAAATTCATATTCGAAAAAGATGATTTTCACTCTTCACCGAGTCCAAAGTGAGATGTCTTTGGAGTTATATGGCCAATTATTTACCAATTTCAAGATCATTAGTGAAAAATTGTCTATTCTTTATAACAAGTTTCTTTATAATGAGAACTTTGTTCAATTAAAATCGACTGTATCAAACTCAGTTGAGGAGATGATTGAGGCCTTTACTTTTGCATATTACATTATGAATAGAGACGTTTTACCATATGATAAGTTTTCGTACGTAATACGGTGTCTCATATTAAGTCACAATTATAAATTGAACCTGTTCAATACAAAGCTATTAAATTATGCTTTATGTGAGCTATTGTTCGATGTGGTGAAAAACACTATTACAGACGAGGTTGAAGCTCCATACGATAGCGTTGAATTTGAAGTTGATTTCATTTTGCCGGGAGACTACTTGATGGGTTTGTTTGACCTTACTGGTGAAATAATGAGGTACACCATTACACACATTGTCGATGAGAGACTGAAAACCGTAAACCTAAAATCGTTGGAGAATTTGAAGTTCATGAAAAATCTAAACAAGCACTTAAGTGAGCTCTTTCTTAAATTCCCTAACGTTAATATCAATAGAGGTGTGTTTAGTACTGATCGCAATTACAAGGCAGGATCTATAATGGATAAAAAGCTCCTTACATTACAACAATCAATAAGTAAAGTTGAAACAATGATATGCGATATGTCAATCAAAGGCAATGAAGCAATAGATTATAATGATTATAATATATACAATTATTAATACCTACCTAAATTCTAGGAATAGCGCCACCGGGTGATTGGTCGTTTCTAGCAGTTAAAATTTCAACTCCCTCTTCAGTGACTAATAACATTTGTTCAAATTGGGCAGAATATTTACCATCTTGAGTTACTGCAGTCCAGTTGTCAGGCCAGTTCATATCTCTATAAGAGCCTTGACATAACATTGGTTCTATGGTAAAAACCATGCCTGGCTTGGCTACACCCACCGCTTTATTCTTAGCGTAATGCGGAATATTCGGTTGACAATGGAATAATTGGTTGATACCATGACCACAATATGTTCTGACAACAGAACAGTTATTTTTGGTGGCATGCTCTTCAATGACGTTACCTAAGTCTCTAAAAATTAAGCCAGGTTTAACTTGTTGAATTGCCAAGTCTAAGCATTCTCTAGTTGTTTCCACTAAGTTGACAATTTCTGGATTACACTTAGCCTTGTCACCTACGTAGTAGGTTTCGTTAAGGTCAGAGTGGAATCCCAAGTAGTAAATAGTCACATCCAAGTTGATTATGTCACCATCCTCTAGTTTACGTTGATCTGGAATACCGTGACAGATAACTTCATTAATAGATGTACAAATAGACTTAGGGAAATTATAATAGTTCAAAGGAGATGGGTAAGCGTTTCTCTTAATACATTCCTTATGCAAAATAGCATCCAATTCATCTGATGTGATACCTGGTTTAATATGACTGGCTGTAATATCTAATATTTCTCTAGACAATTTACCTACTTTTCTAACCTTTTCGATTTCTTTTTCACTTAATATAGTTATCTTACCAACTCTGTCGTTCTTGATTTCACTAATCGGTCTACCATTTTGTGCATAGTCGGGTACTTTAATATGCTTTGGAATCGCTCTCCTTGGTGATAATGGATAACTTGGTCTCAAATCACCAGAGTAGTTGAAGCTTGGAAATGGATTATAAGGTTCATTCGAACCATCTTCATTCTTATGGGTAGCTTTGTGGTTTCCCCAGTTACTACGGAAGCAAAGTTGGTTACAAAAAACCTTAGTTGTACCTTCTTTTAAACAGACTGGACATTTCAAGGAAGAGGTGGTCTCCTTCCCACAGTTTGAAGCAGCGCAAATGGCAGACATCTCTATAGTTAGTTATTATCTTGAAGCGATAATATTATGGAACCAAATTTTTCAAGATGACCCGTATACAAGTCGTGCGAAATTGCATTATACTATAGATCTATACATTTGTAGATTGATTATTTACTACCTATGCAACAGCAATAGTGTTGAAGGGATTCTCATTCCAAATGAAAACGAGTGGCTTTACTGGAGAGCTGGTTCAATTCCCAAGTTTTCAGGACCAAAACTCAATGGTAATAAATCCTGCAAGAATACTTTGATGAATTTGGATCCATCCAGATTAAACATGAATACAGGCACATTTGGTCCAAATTCTCTAATAAATTGCCTACATATGCCACACGGACTGATTGGCTCTTCTGAATCGCCGCTTATGGCAATTAATTTAAGCTTTTTGTGGCCTTCTGTCTGTCAAATCGTTAGTTCGTTCCATGCTCATTTTGAAATACTTCTCTCGGATTCTAGTTTCATACATACCACTGCTTTTGTTATAGTTGCCCTTTCTGCACAAACCCCCGCTCCATAAGATGCATTTTCGACATTGGCTCCTGTAAACCGTTTGCCTGTGCTTGTCTCTAGCACACACCCAACTCTGTAACGTTAGCATGTCTTCTCGTCAATTACATACTTTATTGTAGCTGTAGACCTGGATATCACCTCAATTTATCAAAATAACGCATATACGTACCTGAATTTCGAATATGGACAATATGCTGAGTTTCGGGCTGCCAGAGTTAGTATGCCTTCTTGTTCTTGTTAGTTCATCAATTACAAAAAAAAACGTACCCTTCAAACATGATTCTCTTAAACTGTCGAATTCCTTGTCTGAGAGTTCCTCGTGGTCATTGTGTATCATCTCTATCGAACTTTACCCTATGTTGATCCCAAAAAGGTTCCTCCTGATCATTTTGGATGCTAAAGCAGCTTGATATGTAAGTTACACAAAATCGCCGTATTGAGATTTCACCAAAAGTTGAGTGGCAAGAGTAATACTTAAAAAGAAGCTATAGCAGTGAAGTATCGTGAATATACCTATTTAAAGAAAATACAGTGTTGATTGATTAGAATTGTATTAATTATTCGTATTTAATTCATTGTTGTTAAAAAGCTAGAAATTAGGACATAAAAATCGAAATAAGCATTGAAAATGTCTACATTAGAAGAATTAGAAAACCAACAAGATGACAGTATAGATCAAGAAATTTTGCAGTCTTCGACGTCAGATATTATGAACAGAACCAGATTATTGGATAATGATATCAAGGTGATGAGATCGGAGTCCCAAAGATTGACACATGAAAAAACAGTTATGTTGGAAAGAATCAAGGACAACCAGGAAAAAATCAATAATAATAAGCAATTACCATATTTGGTCGGGAATGTTGTTGAATTATTAGATTTGAGTGCCGAAAAGGAGGCCACTGAACAAGGAGCCAATGTGGATTTGGATGCCACGAGATCAGGGAAATCGGCAGTGATTAAGACATCGACCAGACAAACGATTTTCTTGCCATTGATTGGGTTGG
The DNA here is from genome assembly GCA_900006135.1 of Debaryomyces tyrocola. Lineage (NCBI taxonomy): Eukaryota > Fungi > Ascomycota > Pichiomycetes > Serinales > Debaryomycetaceae > Debaryomyces > Debaryomyces tyrocola. Next base: position 269,250 of record LN874550.1, read on the forward strand.
TTGATCCGGCCAATTTGAAGCCAAATGATCTTATTGGAGTGAACAAGGATTCATACTTGATTTTGGACACATTACCTTCCGAATATGATTCGAGGGTGAAGGCTATGGAAGTTGACGAAAAGCCGACTGAAGATTACTCTGATATTGGTGGGTTGGACAAACAAATTGAAGAGTTGATTGAAGCGGTGGTGTTACCTATGAAACAGGCAGACAAATTCAAAAACTTGGGAATTAAACCTCCAAAAGGTGCCTTGATGTACGGACCACCAGGTACCGGTAAAACATTATTAGCAAGAGCCTGTGCAGCCCAATCTGGAGCAACCTTCTTGAAGTTAGCGGCTCCTCAATTGGTGCAAATGTTTATTGGGGACGGTGCCAAATTGGTTCGTGATGCATTCGCCTTAGCTAAGGAGAAAGCACCAACAATCATATTCATTGATGAATTGGATGCAATCGGTACTAAGAGATTCGATTCCGATAAGAGTGGTGACAGGGAAGTGCAAAGAACTATGTTGGAACTTTTAAATCAATTAGATGGTTTTGGTTCTGACGACAGAGTTAAGGTCTTGGCCGCCACTAACAGAGTCGATACATTAGATCCTGCATTGTTGAGATCGGGTAGATTGGATAGAAAGATAGAATTCCCATTACCATCAGAAGAAGCCAGAGAATCCGTGTTGAAGATTCACGCCAGAAAATTAAACTGTGACAATTCTTCGGTCAACTGGAGAGAATTGGCCAGATCTACAGATGAGTTCAATGGTGCTCAATTGAAAGCTGTCACCGTGGAAGCAGGTATGATTGCCTTGAGAAATGGTAAATCAATCATAAAGCATGAAGACTTCGTCGAAGCCATAGGTGAAGTCCAAGCCAGAAAATCAAAATCGGTTAACTTCTATGCTTAGGTTTCTACGTTTCAGGGCATTCAATGTAAAATAATAATCATTAATTATATATAATTCTAATATACACCAAGGAATTGAATTGCAATTCGTGTAGATCGTATCTCTCCATCGTGACACTCTTCTCTCGCTCATTTAAACACATTCCCTAGGCACTTGGTTTTTGTGCCTTCTTCAATTCTTCTCTTAACCTTTGCGAGAACTCATCTTGGTTGTCATCATCATCCCAATCTTCTTGCCATAAATTTGTTGGATTGATCTGTGGGTTTGGTTCATTGGACCACTTTGTGTCTTCAGGAAAGTCTTCGAATTCATCGTCTTCTTCTAAAGTCTTGATGACTTTCTGTTCGTCTTCATCCTTGGTTGGTAAATTGGTGTTCTTGACTTCTTGTTTTGACATTTCCTGGTACTATTAGTGAAATAACTACTCTTATTGCCACCATTAATCCATTAAGTTCAACCTTGAAGTCTTTTTTTTTTGCACGACCCGATAGATCAGTCACGTGATTAAGAAGATGATTTTTTTTTAAAAAAAAGTTGTACTAGATGAAGGATATAATGACTATATACGTTTGTCATCTATTAAATTGGTAAGGAAAAGAGTGTAATGAAGGAGGTCGTAGTTGATGTTGCTCCTAAGTGCATCAAGGGCATTGAATTCGGAGCTCTATCCGCTAAAGATATCGTTGCACAGTCAGAAGTTGAGGTTCACACCAGAGATTTGTATGATTTAGAAAAAGGTAGAATACCGAAGGACGGGGGAGCTTTGGATACCAAGATGGGTATTTCTTCTAATGCCAATGAATGTGCTACCTGTCATGGTAACTTGGCGTCGTGTCACGGGCATTTTGGACACATTAAATTAGCATTACCAGTGTTCCATGTTGGGTACTTCAAGGCGACGATCCAGGTGTTACAATGCATTTGTAAGAACTGTTCAGCAGTTCTATTGGATGAGCAGACTAAGAGAAGCTTTTTGAACGACTTGAGAAGGCCACACATCGATAATTTGAGAAGAATGAAGATATTGAAGAAATTGTTAGAACAGTGCAAGAAGCAAAGAAGATGCTTTAACTGTAATCATGTTAATGGTGTGGTCAAGAAGGCTGCGAGTGGAGCAGGTCCAGCGGCGTTGAAGATTGTACATGATACTTTCAGATGGATAGGTAAGAAAGCAACCCCTGAAAAAGACCTCTGGGACAAGGAATTTGATGAGGTTTTCCTGAGAAATCCTGAATTAGAAAAGTTTGTCAAAAGAATCCATGATGATTTGAACCCTTTAAAAGTATTGAACTTATTTAAACAGATATCTCCATCTGATTGTGAGTTACTAGGTATTGATTCGGCAAGAGGAGGTAGACCGGAGATGTATATCTGGAGATATTTACCTGCACCACCTGTCTGTATTAGACCTTCAGTCATGATGGATGCGCAATCGAATGAAGATGATTTGACAATCAAATTGACAGAAATAGTTTGGACATCTTCGTTAATTAAAGCTGGTATTGAGAAAGGTATTTCGATTAACAATTTAATGGAGCAATGGGACTATTTACAATTATCGGTTGCTATGTATATTAATTCTGATTCAGCTAATCCTGCATTGTTACCTTCCTCAGGGGGTGGTTCAAAATCATCAAAGCCAATTAGAGGTTTCTGTCAAAGATTGAAAGGTAAACAGGGTCGTTTTAGAGGTAACTTATCGGGTAAGAGAGTTGATTTCTCCGGTAGAACAGTCATTTCTCCGGATCCAAATTTAAAAATTGATGAAGTTGCTGTCCCTGATAGAGTAGCGAAAGTATTGACATATCCCGAGAAGTGTACTCGTTATAACCGTAAGAAATTGCAAAAATTAATTTTGAGTGGTCCAAATGTTCATCCTGGTGCTAATTATGTTTTGAAACAGAACGAACTGGCAAAGCGAAACTTGAGATTTGGTGACCGTGTTAAATTAGCGAAGAACTTGCATATAGGTGATGTTGTGGAAAGACATATCGAAGACGGAGATATTGTTTTATTCAATAGACAGCCTTCCTTACATAGATTATCCATTTTATCGCATTACGCAAAAATCAGACCGTGGAGAACTTTCCGTCTTAATGAATGTGTATGTACTCCTTATAATGCTGATTTTGATGGTGATGAAATGAATATCCACGTTCCTCAAACTGAAGAGGCCAGAGCAGAAGCAATTAATTTGATGGGTGTTAAAAATAATTTATTGACACCTAAATCTGGTGAGCCAATCATTGCTGCGACACAAGATTTTATTACAGGATCCTATTTGGTCTCTCACAAAGATTCCTTTTTCGATAGAGCTTCCTTAGTTCAACTTTTATGTATGATGTCAGATGCAGATATTCAATTTGATATTCCTCCACCTGCAATCTTTAAACCAGTTATGTTATGGACCGGTAAACAAGTTTTCTCCTTGTTAATTAAACCTAATAAGAAATCCAATGTTGTTATTAACTTGGACGCAAAGAATAAAACGTATACACCTCCTGCGAAAGGTTTCCCTAATGAAATGTCGCCAAATGATGGGTTTGTTATTATAAGAGGTTCACAAATTTTGAGTGGTGTCATGGATAAGTCGACATTAGGTGATGGTAAGAAGCATTCAGTTTTCTATACCATATTGAGAGATTATGGCCCGGACGAAGCGGCGAATGCTATGAATCGTATGGCTAAGCTTTGTGCAAGATATTTGGGTAATAGAGGGTTTTCGATTGGTATTAATGATGTCATCCCTGGTTCTGATTTAAAGCAGAAGAAGGAATTAATGGTTGAACAAGCTTATCTTAAGTGTGATGAGTTAATTGATTTGTATAACAGGGGAAAGTTAGAGACCCAACCCGGGTGTAATGAGGAGCAAACGTTGGAGGCAAAGATTGGTGGTTTATTGTCCAAGGTTAGAGAAGAAGTCGGGGAAATTTGTATCAATGAATTGGATTCTGCTAATGCACCATTGATTATGGCAACTTGTGGTTCTAAAGGTTCTACATTAAATGTGTCTCAAATGGTGGCTGTTGTTGGTCAACAAATTATTTCTGGTAATCGTGTTCCTGATGGATTTCAGGATAGATCTTTACCTCATTTTACGAAAAATTCTAAAACTCCTCAATCTAAGGGTTTCGTCAGAAATTCATTCTTCAGTGGTTTAACCCCTCCTGAGTTTTTATTCCATTCTATTTCTGGTAGAGAAGGTTTAGTTGATACTGCTGTCAAAACTGCAGAAACTGGTTATATGTCAAGAAGATTGATGAAATCTTTGGATGACTTATCAGCACAATATGATCATACTGTTCGTAATTCTTCAAATGGTATTGTTCAATTTACATATGGTGGTGATGGCTTAGATCCGTTTGATATGGAGGGTGATGCTAGACCAGTCAACTTTGTTCGTCAATGGGATCATGCATATAACATTACTTTTGACATTGAAGATAAAGGATTGTTACCATATCAAATTATTGAATTGGTAGATTCTATTTTGCATCCATTAGAAGATAGATTGGTGAGGTATGACAATGTTGGTAAAATTATCCCATTGGAAGATAGTGATAAAATTGAATATATTGATCAGAATGATGCTGAAAGAGAATTCTACCAATCCATAAGAGAATTTACAACTAGTAAGGCTACAAAATTAGCAGAAATTAGAGAAAATAAAATGTTAAAGCCATTCTTGACTAAACCTGCAGAAGATTTCATCAGGGTTGACGAAAGTGTTGAAAGTTTGGTTGCTGTTAATCAATTATTGAAGGTTTCAGCAAACTCAATAAACAAGTTTTTGGAGCAATGTATTTACAAATACTCAAGGGCTAAGGTTGAGCCTGGTACTGCTGTTGGTGCTATCGGTGCACAATCTATCGGTGAACCTGGTACCCAAATGACGTTGAAGACTTTCCATTTTGCTGGTGTCGCGTCCATGAATGTTACTTTAGGTGTGCCTCGTATTAAAGAAATTATCAATGCATCTAAAGTTATTTCGACTCCAATTATCAATTCCGTATTAGTCAATGATGATGATGAAATAGCAGCCCGTGTTGTAAAAGGTAGAGTTGAAAAGACTTTATTAGAAGACGTTGCTTACTTCATTGAAGATGTCTATAAGAATAATATGGCATACTTATCCATTAAGATTGATTTAAATACAATTGAAAAATTGCAATTGGAATTGAACATTGAAAGTATTGCTCATTCCATTGCTAATGCACCAAAGCTAAAGATTTTGGCGGGCGATGTCTCAGTTACTGGTAAGGACAGAATTAACGTATTAGTGACCTTGAGAGAACCTAAATCAATCAATTTAATGAAGAATGCTGCTGCTGATTATAAGGGAACTGATGCATCGAACGTAACTTCATTGTTCTTCAGAATGCAACATTTGAAGAGAGCCTTACCTAGAGTCTGTATTAAGGGTTTACCGGATATTTCTCGTGCAGTTATTAATATCAGGGATGATGGTAAGAAAGAGTTGTTAGTTGAAGGTTACGGTTTGAAGGAGGTTATGAGTACCGATGGTGTGGTAGGTACCAAAACTTCGACTAACCATATACTTGAGGTGTTCCAAGTGTTGGGTATCGAAGCCGCCAGAGCTTCTATTATTGGTGAAATTGATTATACTATGAGTAAGCATGGTATGAGTGTTGATCCTCGTCATATTCAATTATTAGGTGATGTCATGACATATAAGGGTGAGGTATTGGGTATCACAAGATTCGGTTTGAGTAAAATGAGGGATTCCGTATTACAATTGGCATCTTTCGAAAAGACTACTGATCATTTGTTCGATGCCTCCTTCTATATGAAGAACGATAAAATTGAAGGTGTTTCAGAATGTATTATTCTTGGACAAACCATGAATATTGGTACTGGTGCGTTTAAGTTAGTAAATTCCTTCAACGTAGATAAAAAAGCTTTGGAGATGAAACCTACCTTGTTTGAAGGTATGTGTGAAGTTTCAGCTACAGCATAAGTTTATAATAATGTATTTTAAATGGTCTATTGTATATATAATAAAGTTCTAGTTTATTTTGCAAGCATTGTAAGGTCGCAAAATTGCGTACAAATAAATAAAAACAAAATCATTACCATTCTCTTTAGATAAAATAGCATTAAACAACCAAATTCTTTATCACAATGAGTACGAGGGATTCTACGTTCTCGTATGTACATTTAGATGATCCGAATCAAGTGATTTATATGGAAAAATGGGAAGATGATCCTATACCTTTCAATGATATCGATACACAGTCACTAATAGAGGCAACAACAACCTTGTTCCCTCAGTACTTACTAGAAGAAGAAGAAGACAGTGGTCTACCAATAAGTTCTTCAACGTTCGGTACAAAAGTATATAAGAATAGGAAACTTTTAAAAGATAAGGCTTGGAGTGATTTGGCAATATTTGATAAATTCATGGACGAATCAAGTTCGTTGCATAAGCAAAAAGATAAAACCATATTGAAATCTGTATACACTAGACTGTCTAATAATGCATATGAAACAGTAGATGAACCAGAAGAGTTTACTATTGCAGAATTTTTATCTAATGGATATAATCCTAGTGATACAATGGATATACTATCACCACCTGATATGGTCAATGATAGTATAATGGGGAATAACGCAGGCGATATTTCAATTAATTCTACGTCTGATTTGTTGGTGCCGGGAAATAATACATTTTCGATGAATTTAAGAACGAATTCTGGAAATAATTCGAGCCATCAGAATGCTGTGATGCAAACTCCTAGAATTGGAAGATCGAGGCAGCCGTCAACTGATAAGATTTTTCAGACACCTGTAACAAGAATAATGAGATAGCGATTACGTTACATAGCTACAATACGTAATCGACTTTGCTGCTACATTCATGAAATCTAAGTGTCCGCTGTATATTAATTAAAGCCTTTCATGTTGTTTGCAAATTAACATAAATATTTATACAAGTAATAGAAATAAATAATTCCGACGAAAATCACACAAGTAAGGTGATCTTGTCTGTTTCTATTTCATTCTTTAATTCAAATAGTCTAATTTTTCTCTTTTCAGCTTTTTCTGATCTTCTTTTAATCCTAACCATAGCTAGCACAAATTTCGACAAAGCTTTGAACGATAGTTTATTGCCCTTTTGTAATTTTTGCAAACTCATTGAGGCATAATCTGGGTAGATGCCGCATTGAGTTAATTTTATAATATCATTCTTAATTAACCTATTAGAATTCTTTATTGCATTCATAACAAATTGATACATGACTTCTAAATCATTAGACCTCAAATTTATATCGTATAATTTTGCCCTATAGTAATGTAATTCATTCTCCAAAAGTTTAACTTTGTTATTATTTGAAGAAGAAATATGGGTTGATGCAAATCTTGAATTAATGTTGTCTAATTTATCTTGCAAATATGAATTGTGTGCTTGTAAATCACGGTATTTGCTTGTTAAATGAGATTTGTTCCAATCATTATTCTCAGATTTATATTTATCATTAATCATTTCCCGTTGCTTGAATTCCTTTACTTTGTTAGCTAGCTTAGAGCAATGCCTTGTAGTATTATTCAATTCTTGTGTTAGCTTTTTCATTCTCATTTCAAGCTGGCTATTTTCTAATTTAACATATTTTTCATTCTTGTCAAGCGCATTAGTAAGTTCAACTAGTTGTTCATTGTCTTTTTGTAGCTTTTCATACTTCCATTTAAAGTCATCACTTGTAGCTATTTGCTCGCTAAGTTTCTGAGAAATTTCATTTCGTAAAGCTTGAGAATCTTCTAATTGTTTTTCAAGTAATAAAACAATAGATGAGGATTGATTTTCATAATTTCTTTTGTTGTGGTTATTATTATTATATATGTCTTCCTCTTGACGTTGCAATAAAATCTCTAGTTTATTCTTATAGAAATTGATTTGAGTCTCAAATTCTTTTTGTAGATTTTCATTCTCAAGTTGCAATAGTCTCATCTTTGATTCATTGTTTGACTTAGCTTTTAGTAACTCGGTTTTTTCGTCATCTTCAACAAGAAATTTCAATTTGTTATTACGGTCAACCTCTCTAACTCTAGTCTCCAAATCTTCAATTATAGACTCTTTATCATCAATAATAGTTTGAAGCTTTCTACACTTTGAGTCTAATTCCCTAAACTTAATTTCATTATCATCAGCTGTGAACTGTAATTTATTTTTTTCCATGAGTAGTTTTTGATATTCAGAGTCCAAATATTGATTGTTAAAATCAACAGGTTTATTATTTTTTGTAAATTCTAATTCATTTGTAACTCTTTTTAAGTCAAATTTTAAAGAATCAACTTCTTCGATCAACTGCCTTCTATCAGTTTCAAGTTGTTTTCTATTGAAGTTTTCCAACTCAATTAATGCTGAATTATTCAGTTTGGAAGAATTACTTTTCAATTGTTTCAGCAATAATTGATTTTCATTTTCTAAGTTGATAATTTTTTCATCAGCTTTTAATTGTTGGCTTTTAAGAGAATCAGACTCCAATTCAGCATTATTAAAGGCTTTTTCTAAAATTTCGTATTCATTTTCATAATATGTGAGCTTGTCTTGAAGTTCATTTTTCTGCTCCTGAAGCCTTTTTAATCTTTGGTCGTGATTGTTCGAATTGGTATTAATTTGGTAAAGCTGATCTTGCAACTCAGATATCTCAATTCTTAATTTGTTATTCTGTTCTGCATTTCTCGTCTCTTTAAGTTTCAAAGATTCGATTTCTGATTCATAAAACTTATAATCATTATCATTGTTAGACGTCCTCTGATCAAGTAAAGCTTTGATCTGGCTCCTCAAATTATACTCTTCCTTGTCTTTCTCTTTCAATTCTCTTGTTAATGAATCAACCTTCCTACCAAGTTTATCGACAATATTTTTATCATCATGAACACTGCTCATCATCTTATTTAAATCATCATCCTTCTGTTCTAGCATATTCTTGGCGTTCATATATTTGTATTCAAGATCTTTAATCTTTGAATTTAAATGCATTATTTCCTGCTTTGATTGGCTAAGGTTATCGTTATTTGAATGTGTAGATCCCTTATATTCAGAATTCAAATATTCATATTTATCCTTCCAGTTTGATAAATCAATTTGCAAATCTCGGATTTGGGCATTCTTATTATCCAATTGTTCGTGAATATCATCGAAGTTATTGCCAACAGCATCATTGTCGTGTTCTAGTTGATTAATAGTGATTTTTAACGAGTCGATCTGTCGTCTTAACGACTGGTTATCCAGTTGCAAATACTCAAGTTTATCCAACAATTCATCAGACACATGGCTGTTACTACTTTTAGAAGCCATCTCGTTTTGCATGGACATAATTTGTCTTTCATATTCGGACAATTTGGCTTCTCTCTCACTCAAAAGTTGCTTATATTCCAGCCTTACTTCCTCTATGCTTTGCGCTGAAAATCCGGCATTCTCCTTGTTGGACAGATATTGTAAATCTGTTATCGTTTCTTTTAACTGTTTTATATCTCTTGCAGATTCCATGAGCTGTTGCTTCAAATCGATGTTCTGCGTGACCAATTCACGTTGTTCTTCTGGCGTTTGATCAAAAAATCGTGTGAGTGTAGCCAACTTAATTTTCAAATTGTAATTTTCTGTTTCAAGCTTGTGGTTTTCCAGTTGTTGTTCTTTAATTGAATTCATCCCATTACTCAAAATATGATTCCGCTCGGGGTACAATTTAGGCGGTATAGACGTTGCCGTATTCTTACTCGAAATAGGTGGCTTCAGGAACGAATTGATAGTCGTGTTGAAGTTATCTAGCGTATTATCGAAACTCGACTCGTTAAACGACTGGTTTATTTTATGTTCGTTTAAGGGTCGTCTTGCTGTATATGTAGACCTTGACTTAGATTTTGGCGGTGATAAATCATACCCTCCTATATTTCCATTGTTTTTGCTTTTCGAAACGCCTATAGGCGTAAACTCAAGTTTATTCTTGTTAGACCCGTTGGATACTCGATGAGGAGTTCCTAACAAATTCTTTCCGGAAAATAAACTCATCGATACCTATAACTCAATTTTCTTCCGGTAAAAAGTTCTTCGTCGAGTTATCTTTATTCGGAAGTATTGTTTATACACCAAACTAGTTATCTTCTAGTTCTGTTTAATCTAAATCAAAGGGTTTAATCCTAATACTGTTATCTATGTGGTTTGTTTGTTTACAGTTGAAGAAAGAAGCGCGACACAAAAAATTGATCACATGATTTCTCTTTCATATGGTTCCACTTGTCCAACAGTATATCATATAACATTACTGAAGCCAACCCATAAACGTAGAGGGGTAGCTGTAAGTTCTTAGGTTTATAGATTGTTGAAAAATGGCATAAAATCCATACTTATTGGAAATCAGTTTCAATGCAAGGGGATTTGTGGAATGAACAACAACTGATGTCATTGGCTGTGAAAAGTTCTGTATATCTAGGAACCTTAGTGTATGTCGTCTATAATGCTATATATTACATATAAATAGTCTTGAATTCGTTTTGTTGAAAGATAGCCATGAATGACTCTTACATATCCTTTATAGCTTCTTTGAAGTTGTCTAAACAACTCATGGCAGCACCACTGAGAATGGATTTCTTTGCAATCTCAACACCTTCAGCCCATGATTCAGTAAGACCAGCTACTACTGCTAATGCTGCACTGTTTAATAAAATGTAGTCAACAATCGGGTGGTTTGGTTCATCATTCGAGTTGATTTTGAAGTCAGGGTGGTCTTGACGTAAAATATGCAATAATATCTCGGCATTTTCTTTGGAGGTTCCAGATTTAACCTTGCTGATTTCGTTTTCTGGTAAATTGAAATCCTTTGGAGAAATAATCTTCCTGGTGATCTTGCCATGTTCGTCGATCAACCAACATTTTGTTATACCAATAGGCGAGATTTCATCGAGGCCGATATCTCCAAATACAACCATAGTTCTGTTGTGAACATCGCTTTCTGATGCCAATTTGGCTGCTGCTTGTGCGTATGACTCGCCTAGTTTTTCACTGTAAACACCTAAAATTCTTGCTCTGATCGGAATTGGATTAATCAATGGACCCAAAATATTGAAAATGGTTGGAACGCCCAACTGTCCTCTTATTGCCGCTACCTGTTGCATTCCGGGGTGGAATGCTGGCGCAAACAAAAAGCAGAAGTTCGTTTTCTTCACGATAGCAGGAACCGTTTGGCTGGTAACCTTCATCAATTCAACACCCAAGCAATTCAACAAGTCACCAGAACCCGATGTAGAAGTCGATGCTTTACCTCCATGTTTACACACAGGTAATCCCATACCCGCAGCCACGATGGCCGATGATGTGGACACATTGAACGTATTCTGGCCGTCACCTCCAGTACCCACTATATCTATGTATCCTCTCGAATCCACTAAATCGGATGGTATGATATTCGAAAACTCTAGTATAGTTCTAACGGCTGCTGCAATAAAATCAGGTTCATGGTCTAATCCTCTCATTCTTAATGCCGTCAAAAATGATGCAGTCTGAATATCTGAAGGTATACCTTTAAATATACATTTTAGTACCATGGCCAAATCATTTGCAGTTAGATTTGGCGGTTCTAAAAATAATGACTTGATATATGGTGTCAAAATGTTCTTACTAGTGGTAGTCATCCTCTTTCAATCTATAATTCTTTCTATTAATTTAACAAAGTAAAATATATTAGTTTCACTTGCATTATGGTGACTAATTTTTTTTCACGACGCACTTTCAAAATTATCACGAATTGATCAATTATATTACATATTATACTAATATACAGTTTAAATACTACATCGATTACTGTTCTTCTTCATTTTCGTCTTCAACTTCTGCTTCTTCGCCTTCTTCGACATCTATTTCAAGAGAAATTTCTTTGTCAGCATCAACATACGAATCACACATGCACCAAATCGATAAGTTATGGTGACCAGCATTTGGAATAGTGAATTCCATCTTTATGCGTTGAGATTCTTTATCAATAGTAGCTTTTTTGATAGCGTACAATTGTCTAGAGCTTGCATCACCTATAACAATCCACCATGACTCTTTTTTAGAGAATGGGTAAAAAGGAGCCACAACATTTAAATCATCCATATCTTCATCTCTTTCCAACTTTATGATGATTTCCTTAGGTTCGTTAGACTTTAGTGTCTCAGACAAATCTAATTCGTAGCTGATATCAATATTAGGGTATTGGTTAACAAATTCTGCAACCTTATTTAACTTGTCATCGCTTAATCTCAATATATCATTTCTTTCTTCATCTTCTAGAGACATGATATCATAAACAGTATCGACTTTACCTTTTTTGCATCTATTCAAAATTGCTTCATCAAAATATGGAACTTGTTTTAAAGGGTTATCTCTATTCCAGACAGCTTGCACGATCATTTGAGACAAATCCATAGCGTGAATCGCATTCAAGTATCCTTCACTAGACAAGGTATCAATACACGCATATAATATCTTAAGAGCGCTTTCCAATACAACTTTTTGGTCATTAGCTAAATCTAGTGGCAATGGAATTCTTGAAAAATGGGCTTGCAAGAGCAAGAATGCTTTGAAATATGGCGACTCGTAGTCAACATCTGACGCTTTAACCGGTACCTTGTTATGTACCTTGCTTAGGATTGCTTCTTCATTCTGTCTAATTGGCAATACATCAAATTCTGATGCTGATGTGATAATCTCTAGAATACCCTTTAACTTTGTCTTGTTTCCTAATCTATTAAATTCCTTTATCGTGTTAAACGAAACATTATAGTAAGCAGAAATCATTGCTCCATTCAATGGCACAATTTCTTCCTCTTCTTCTCCTGACTCTTCGCTGTCTTCAGATTCCTCGATTTCAATTATCTTAGCTTCCTCTAGTTCTTTCAATGTGCCTTCAACCAATACAGACAAGAATTCTGAAATACCAAAATGAGATGTATCCTTAACATCATAAAAGCTTGGATTTGCTAAAAGCCTTCTATAGAAGTAAGTAAATGTTAACCAGTCAATACAGTCCTGTCTAGTCTTGAAAGTCCTCGTACTAACCTCCGTTATAAAAGCGTCATGTAAAGACACATTCAAGAAACTCTCAATTGGTAAAGCTTCGTTTAAAAACTTGTTGTAATAATTCAATTTCGCTGAATTAGTGAATATTAATGACTTGGCTTCATTGACATCATCTTTGCAGCATCCTACCATTTCTAATATATTGTTAATGGAATAGTCAATAAACCTATGCTCCTTTCCTTCAAATTCTTGAGTACTAAGGACAACAATATTATTCGCTGACGGGCAATAATAACATGTGTCTTTTGAAGCAACCAAAATACTTAAAACATTGTTATTAAATAACTTTTCAATGATTAATTTGTCTGTCTGGCTCATATTAATATAATAAAGCCCTATACCATGAGAAAGACATTCCCTTAAACTCTTATCTGTTATCCTTTTCAAGTATGGCTCTAAAATTTCTATATCTGTTCTTAACAATGGCCAATGGTCGTTACTTGAGTGTTGAATATACTTAAAGGCGGTCTCAATACACTGTTTTCTGGTTGGTACAAAAACAATCGATTTACCTTCATTAGTATTATCTTTCAAGAATTGATACGAAGGTCTAATCAATGATTGCATGAAAGAATCATTATCATTGAAGTTAGAAGCCTGAAGTCTAATTTCTTTGATTTTGTTGAACCTATTTGAAGGATCAAAATTAAACACATTCTGCTTCGTGCATCCAATCCATTCTCCAAAATCCCTACCGTTTGACAAAGAATTAGACAAGGCTATTATTCTTAAACCATTCTCTACCTGCGTAGAAATGAGTCTCATACGTGCAACAAGGATTTCATAGGCAATACCTCTAGATCCATTACCAACCATATGCGCATCATCACTTATAAGCATTTCAATTGCCTGAACTGATTTTCTTTGTCTCCAACGTCTTGAAACAAATTCAAATTGTTCAGGTGTTGCCAAAACCAAATGACTGGAAGATAATAAACCAATATCTGTAGTTAGATCACCACTTAACTTATTGATTACTTTGCTAGGTTCCGTTATTTTGGAGTAATTTTTTCTCCATATCTTGAGTTGCCTGTCGATGATCTCCTGGGTAGGATTGATGTAGACAATCCTTCCTTTATTTTGTTTCCAATGATTCAAAATTGCCAATTCTGCGCATACAGTTTTACCACAACCTTTTGATGCCCCAATGAAAACATTTTCATTAGAATTGAATAAAGCTTGGAAAACTTGTGATTGAAATTTGTTGAAATAACTAAATTCAAAGGTTTCAATGAACTCGGGTATCTTCAATGATGCAGTTGGAATACTCTGTAAATCTAATAGATCTGTAAACGGCGGGAATTTCTTTGGGATTTTCAAGTCGGTAATTACCAATGGAACCCTCCACTCAGAATGCAACCACTTCTCGTTTATAAGGGTGATGAAATATACTGGCTCAACGGGGTCTAAAATTGGTATTGTGAATTCCACTAAATGCTCCTTCTCGGCATTGTTTCTATAAATACGCAAGTAGTCTGAAAAGAGGATCTTTTCTCCGTCACAATCTTCGACTAGCAACCAAAACAGCTCAAAATTTCCATGAATGCTTGGATTCCATTTCCAATCAGGAATAACTTCAAGCTGAACTCTAAGTAAACTAGTGGTTATAGGTTGTGCATATGTGTTTAATGTTAGCTTTGGAAATTGGCGTAACAAGTCGTATGCCTTCTGGCTATTGCCTTTAAAATTAATCGCTTCTGCAAGTTCGGAAGCATTAAGGTTAAAATAACTCACCCAAGGCAAATGGGAATTTTCACTTGCCTTCACGATCTCTCTTGGTACTAGTGTTCCAAATTGTCTGAATGGAGAATTTGTTAACCACATTCTTTTTTCCACCATTTTGCATAAGTCTAAGGTAATCTTTGATAATGCCGACCAATTTTTTCGCAATGTAATTTCGTGAATAGCCCTCAATAGCCTTCCACCAGATTGTGTGATATAGATCATATCAGCCATCAATGCAAACCCATCTAAAGTTAATCTCGAGATGTATGCTTGAAGTAAAACATTTACCTTAGCCAACGGATCATTTGGATTTTCTCTTATGGGAAAGGGACATTTTTCCAATAATTTAGCCACCTCTATTTTTTCCTCTTGTCTAACAGGAATAAATTTAAATTCACCAGACATTGAAAAAATCTTCAAAATATCTATCTCTGTCAGCCATGGCTTTAGCTGATTATTGTACATGTTGATGGTCTCGTAATTAATATAATAATGCGATGATATCTTCCCTAATTCTGTAGATTTTATGTCTCCGTTTTCATGACTATATACAACTAATTTGTTCTCATGTAAAATCGTCAAAGCAGAGTGAATCAAATCAACTCGTTTCCAATAAAGATTTTCATCATCTTTATAATCAGCACCAACGTGATATAATGCAGGAGATCGAAGCATCCGAATATACAAGTAGGTATAGCCTAACCAGTTAACAGCATCTTCTCTAGATTTTATTGTTCCTAAAACAATTTCCGCATTAAGATTATCAGCCAATTTAGTCATAAGCTGAGACTCGATTGGAAGCTGTTGATTCAAAATAGCAAGGTAATATTGAATTTCGTCCTGAGAGGTAATAATAACCCCTTCACCACTCTTATCATACCTTGGTCTACCTGCTCTACCAAGCATTTGCAAGATATCTTGAGGCGATAATTGAACCCATGTACCTCTTTCAGGACTATATGTTTCTGTCCCTTTAATAACCACAGTATGTGCTGGTAAATTAACACCCCATGCTAAGGTAGCCGTAGATACCAAAACCTGAAAGTGACCTTGTGCAAACAAATCTTCAACAACGCTTCTTTCTCGTTTATTCAAACCGGCATGATGTATACCGAAACCAGCAGGTACAATTTCTTTCAAGCTTCTGTTGTCCATCTCTTCGGCTTCCAGTTTTAATATTTCTCTAGAACCAGAATCCAGTTTTAAAACAACATCTAATTTGTCTTCCTGTAGTAGTTTTTCATGCAACCATTTTGCAGTTTTATAAGTATCCTTTCTTGAATGAACAAATATAATCATCTGATGTTTATTATTAGCACAATCTAACAATTTATCATAACAAGCTTCATTCATTGCACTTAATTTCTTAATTGCTTTTTTCTCTTTGATTCCAATGAATTGCTGTTCTAATGGGCATGGTCTATATGAAGAATCAAAGTAGAATAATCCCTTATCGAAATCAACTCTCAAAAGATTCGCAACATCCTCATAATTAGGCAAAGTAGCGGAAAGACCAACTAATCTTATAGGATCATTGGTATACTCCACTTGACGTAATGTTCTACTAATTATACTTTCCAATACAGGTCCTCTTTCATCATGCAACAAATGAATTTCATCAATAATAATTAATCTTGTCAAGTTCGTGTAAGATAAGTCAGAGCTTTTTCTAGTTATTACATCCCATTTCTCTGGAGTAGTAACTAAAACTTGAGTTTCACTGATTTGCTGTTTAGATAAACTGGAATCACCAGTCAACTCATTGACGATTATTCCAAAATTTGCTGTTAAACGTCTCTGAAACTCCCTCATTTGTTCTTGAACCAACGCCTTCAATGGTGCAATATAAACAATCTTAAAGTTCCGAAGATCCAATTGTCCAGTTTCAGGATCTCTGTAATTATGAATAGCTCTCAAAATAGTAAGCATCGCAACATTAGTCTTACCAGCTCCTGTCGGAGCACAAATCAATAAATTCTCGTCTGAATTAAATGCCAGTGGGTAAATTTTGGATTGAATACGGTTTAAGGATGACGTTTCCGAAGAAGGGAAAACACATCTAGTCCACTTTGGTAATTCAGAAATAGAAACAAGTTTTTCGTTGCTTTCTTCTAATGATGGGGGTGGTGATGGCGGCGGAATGCTAATCACGTCATATAGTTTCTTGTTTTGTTGATACGAACCTTGGGGAAGTTTTATTTTTGTATTAGTCATTAAGTGCGAACCTTGGTCAAAGCTCATTGAGTCCAAATCAACAATCTTAGGTTCTCTCTTGGGCTTTATTATGCTCGTTTTAGTCTTTTTATTAGACTCATCGCCGTCGTCTTGGGATAGCTTCCTTTTTTTACCAGGGGTTGCATCTTCACTCTGAGTTTCAAATTCCAAAATCAAAGAATCAAGCTTTAATTTTGTCATATCCTCCAAAATTTTTTGTTTGGATTCCTCGCTTTCATTTTCTAGGAATTTAATCTTGAATACCAATCTCCAACGGTTCTCTATAGAAAACTTTATGAGATCAAAATGTTCGTAATTCATTAATTCCATTAACTCATTTTCCAATTCTCTCGTTGATAATTCATAAGATGATAAAAATTGCATGAATTTATTAGTGACTTCTTGTATACTAGAGGGATCCGAGTCTACTAAAGTGGATGAGATTTTTCTTTGAAGGTAAAATTGATCAATTTCATGTAATGGAACCACAATGGTTTCCTTTGTAGAAGGTTTATCGTTAGATTTTATTACTGCCTCGTCATTAAAGCCATTTTCTGCTTCCTCACTAGCTTCTGGTTGTTGTTCATCTTCAACCTCTTCCGCGACGTTATGTTCTGTTCCGACATCTTCTTCCTCGTCACTATTGTCAAACATAACAGCAATGCCTTGATCATTATCTTCATCATCCATATCTTCAGATATCATTTGGATGTCGTAATCAGTAATTCTCTTTGCCAAATTAATCAATCCATTGAACTCAATATCGTTAATTTTTGTATCCAATAATTCTGTAATCTCTTTCCGCTTTTCAGCAGGAGGAGTGTCTTCTTGTTTCAATATTTCTAATACTGAATCAGCCGCTGATATTATAACATCATGACTAGAATCCGGCAAGAAATTGTGGATTTCTACCATTATTAAGTCAAATATATGAGCAGTCTCTTCATTGGTAGGATGATAAGAAATATTCTCCAAAGTCCCAGTATACGAATAGTTATTAGTATTTGACTGCTTCGGTATATATTTTTCTTTTATTACTGGCTTATCATTAGTCTTTTCTTGGGAAACCCTCGTACCCATATCTTTAACTGATATTTGGCCCGCTAATGAAACTGGATTAGACTCATCCTTGTCATCTCTTCGGCGAGTACGATCGTCTCGCAAAACCTTGTTTGACATTTCCTCATACTTGTATTGTTTGTTAAACTCTGGATCGGGTTCTGTCATCTTTGTTCAATAAGTCTATGTTGTATTCAGTATCTAAGATATATTTCACTATAAACTCATTACTGTTTTGCAAAATTAGTTTTGTGTAACTTTTCATCTTTCATGGTGAACTATCAAACACTTCATCAAAACAACTTGTTCATGACAAGAATGCCGAATAATCACTCCAGCGAGTGAAATTGTTGCATAGTGCAAGGCTATTCTACAGCAGAGTACATTTCATATTAAATTTTGTTTTATTAAAAGAAAACTAATAAACAATGGATGATGGTCATAATCTATAGAATGGCATCTCGTTTTAGTGGGATCAAAAAAATTAGTAAACCCTGTTGGAGAAAGTACCCTTTTCAAAGTTCCAGGTGTCATCGGATATTCTACCTCTTAATTCCTTGATTTCAGAGCCAGGAACGTAGACGTCTTCGAATAAGATATCCATCTTAGCTTCAGGTGGAGCATCGGCTTCAGCTTCAGCAACTTGTTCGTCGACGTATTTTCTAGCAGCCTTATCGTAAGACTTAATTTCTTCTTCAGTAGCAATGTCTAATTCTAATAAGGTGGCCTTTAATCCAGAAATTGGATCGTTTCTAGATCTCATGTGTTGAACTTCTTCTCTAGTTCTATAAGTGGTACCAGGGTCAGACATGGAGTGACCACCGTATCTATAGGTTTCGTATTCCAAGACTAATGGACCGTTACCCGAGGTACACCAGTCCTTAGCAAACTTGGAGGCTTGGTAACAAGCCAAAATATCCATACCGTTGACCTTTAAACCAGGAATGTATTGACCTCTCTTGTAGTATTCGGTCATAGCAGACGATCTTGAGGCAGAAGTACCCATACCGTACTTGTTGTTTTCACACGCAAAAACACATGGCAAGTCCCATAACTTGGCCATGTTGTACGATTCGAAAACTTGACCTTGGTTGGAGGCACCATCACCGTAAAGGTTGAAAGTAACGTTTTTGTCACCCCTGTACTTGTGAGCAAAAGCTAAACCGGCTCCCAATGGAACTTGTGCACCCACAATACCATTACCACCATAGAATCCTTGTGCATACATGTGCATCGAACCACCCTTACCGTAAGAAACACCTGATCTCTTACCCATCAATTCTCCCAAAACTTCCTTGACAGATGCCCCTCTCATGTATGTGAATCCGTGACATCTGTACGACGTAATCACGGAATCCTTCTTGTTAATAGCAGCCTCGATACCAACAGCAACCGCTTCTTGTCCAATCGACAAGTGACAGAACCCTCTGATCTTCTTGGCCTTGTACAAAGCGTCCGAAGCCATTTCCATTCTTCTGATAATGATCATGTCCTTGTACATCTGCAATAACGTATCCTTTTCAGTCTCGAAGCTTAATTCTGGAATTTCCAAGTTGTACCCTTCGAATGATGATTCTGGCAATTTGATGCTAACTAAGTCGCTGGATGCGCTGGCCATGGTTCTTCTGCCCATGACACCGGCGCTCCTAGCCAATTGGTGTGTAATGCTACGGCTAATCATATTATCTCCTTCCAATTATACTTTAACGTAATAATATCCCGGTATGTTACTTCTTCTCTTCTTATATCTGGCTCATCTTGGTTAACGGATTGTAGAAATCCGCCTACTGGGAGAGAACCGGACCCGTCGTGCAAGAACCGAGCCATTCTTCGGGGGTGTAAGTCCAGAGTTTTGTGAACGACGTCGGTTGAAAGTTCCGCGCCGAACGAAACTAACGCGACATTATGTGAATGTCGTTCTGGATGATGTCGTGATTGTTTTGGTGTACTGGTTGGTGTAAGGTCTGACTTAAGTGTTTGGAGTGTTTTCCCAATTAGGCAGGAAGCCGCAGATTCCCACAAAAGTTTGTTTCAGATTGTTCACTAGCATATTAATTAGATAGTGATGATCATACATTACGGGGATTATGACCAGCATGGCGAACCTGCGCAAGAAATGGACATAAAAATTCACTGGTAGCCCACATTTGGAAGACCCTGAGATATATTTGTTAAGTCCTTGATCAACACATATTTCAAACACCGATAGTGGTGATAATTTGCAGCTGAACAATAATTAGGTCCGATGTCGCAACCAAGTACACCGGAGAATCGCAAGGCCAAGGTTAGTTGGCGGAGAAAGCTTTTAAAAGGAAGTGGAAGTAGAGGGAGTGGTAGCCTGGACGGAGACAGTGGGATGATGGGAAGGATAAGTCCAAGTACATCCAGTTCGACGACTGAAGGGGGGTCCCCACGAGCCAAGGGGAGGAAGACAGGAAGGTATATTGGAGGAGGATATAGCAGTTATTCTGCGGATGGTAGTCTGTGTGCTAGCGAGCAGGGAACGCCTAGGAAGTCAGGAATGACGTTTTTGGGACTTCTTCACAAGACGAGGACTCCCAATGGCGAATCGTCTAATATGGGGGAGATGATGGACCCGTCGCACGATTTGGACAGCTTGTTCACTGGATCGGCCAATCCGTTTTTCTGTAATGCGTCGTTGGCATTACACGAGATGGTCAGTCCAAAACAGGGGGCGAGAGGACCCCAGGTTAAGCCGTTTATCTTCACTCAGTCCCACCAAACGACTACAAACCGACCAGGTCTGGGGACTCGGTGCCTTATATGCGACGAGTATCTTCAAACAAAGCTTCTGGATGAAAAGATAGTGGACTTAAAGTGTGGGGACTTTGTTCACAGTGAATGTTTTCAGATAACGATAAACTACGAGATCGAACGGTTGGCTGAAACATCGTCGCTCGACTCGAGCAGCGACCATTCGACGTTGATCGAGAAAATCTTTCCCAAATGCACCGGCAGGGAATGTATGGTCAGTGGAGTGATCACACCCATGTTACCCATGGATGAAGGCTACGTGGACGAGATTATTGTCAATGCATTGATTGCCCAACAAGACCACGATTCGAAGTCAAAAAATAGCAATCTCGCTGCCTTAGGTTCAACTTTAGAATCTAATAAAAACCACGATAGAAGAGCGAAACTTCAATCTGATTTGGCCTCTGTGAGTCCCCTTATGACACCAAAGCTATACAAACAATTACGGCCTGTTTTTGGGTCATCAATTTCAGAACCAGTCATTCCAATTCGTCCATTGAAACCAAGGCAGAGGGTATCACTTATACGGGAATCCTCTATCAAAACGAGGTCCCCCTCACCCAATTCTAGTATTTCTACAATGAACACCGAGACTATCAAAATCACTAATTACAAAGGAGTATCTATTGAGACCTTGAAGGATCAGTTTATTCAATATTTAATTGACAATTGTCCTCAATTCAGTTTATCGACCCTTTTGAAATTAGGCCCTTTACGGTTGGTCGATCAACTACTAGTCAGCACATCAAGTTTAAAAATGTTTGAACGGAAGATTTGCTATCTATTCACAAACTTTTTGGCCATATGGACAATCGATGGCCCATATCCAGTATTATTTCCGTTGGATGCAGAAAAGCTATCTATTAACATCCACAATGAGTCATTATTGAAATTGAAGACTACTGATTCAGGTTCATATATCAAAGAAATATTGTTAAATTCTGAAGTTGATTCGATTATCGAAAAATGGGTAGTTGCTGTATCAGACTTTCATTTTTGCTTCCCTTCTGATGTTCTCACATCAACCATTATCTTACCTAAATATAAAAAGGAGTCTTGTTATATTGATGAAGTTCTTTTCCCCAAGCCTTGTTCTCGCCGGAATAGTTCGAATACAGTTTCTTCTGTAAAGAAGAGTAATTCTACGATAGATGTGATTGATATCAATAACGGAACACCTACTATTTCAAATCTTTCATTTCCATCACCTTCCAAAGTAGATATGGTGGATCCCAATAGTGATTCTGATAGTGACTCCGATCTAGAAAAGATTACAAATGCGCTAAATTTGAAGCATACGGTTGGTGCTTCAAAGAATTCAGTTACTTCAATCAATCCTAATAATCTTTCTTCCCATAGCATTTATAATCAAGAAAATGCTAGTGATGATGAAGATTCTGATCAAGAATTGATCGATGATATTTTAAAGCAGAAAAACGAAAAACACCAGATCGATAGTTGCGAAAATGGTTGGAACGCTTTGTTTGCAGATATTACTCTTGCCCTTGTTAATAACCAGAACTACTAGATGATGTATATATATTAAGATGTGTATTGTAAAATTACTCTATACTTGCGAGTGATTTAATAAATAAGTGTACAATAATTAATCTATTCACTTTTTGCAAAGCGATCGATTTCGGTTGCAATCCTTTGAACCCATATTTCCCTTTCCTGCCTCGATCTGGCCATAAATACAATACTTTTACCGGTAACTCCTAATCTGTTTATCATCTTGACTAATCCAGGATTTTTTTGTGATGACGTCTTTGCTTCATTTCCCTTTGAGTTACTATATTTTGCCGCAGCTCTATCTTTCCCTACTATGCCTCTTTTCTTCCCAAACCATAACGTAAAACACCTTACAGGCTCCTCTTCTGAAGACTTCCATCCATCTGAGTATATTCTCGGTAAAGAATGTTGACCCGGGTTCCCGGCATGAAAGTCTTGTTCATCACTTAGTAAATCCAACGTTGTAGTTTGGCCTGAATAAACATAACAATCAGATATAGGAATTGTCAAGTAGTGTTGAAAATAAGGACTCTGTTTCCATGTACCAGTCCTTTTCGACCTCTTGTATAAGGTAAACAATACCAAAAACCCTGGGCATAGCACAATAAAATATTGGCTGAAACTTGAATGTTTTTTCAGCTTCTGATATAAATAACCACTCATAAGTACACAACTTGACATAGCAATACAATTAATATTAAACATATTAGAATCAGCATGGGCCATGTGTGGTCCCATTACATCATTCTCTTGGGTAATATTTGAGTCAATGTATTCATTAATTTTCAAGTCCCTTTCGTTTTGAAGTCGAGTACAAATTAGACCATTTAAATCATTACTCCTTCTACTTATCCAATAGTCTCTTAGCTCTATCAATCTAGTTACCCATTCATCTCTAATGATTCGTGATGGTGCTTGAAGTTTTATAATACTGCCATTCTTCATTTCAATTTCAAACAAAGAATCCACAATTGAGTCATCATGAACTAATTCGGGCGCTGAGTACCAAAGAAGGCATAATAGTAAATTTTGAGCTTTTCTGCTATTTCTAAAGGGAATAGCTCTAACATCCACAATCAAGCAAATATCAATTAGAGCTTCTGCTTTGATGATTTGTTGTGCCCTTCTTTCTAATTCTTGTATAGCATTCTGATCATGAAGTTCAAAATTCTCTTTATTTAGCCAAGAAATGTGTTCATCGCTGTTAATTGGAAACGGGTTATGTTCATACACTGATGGTAATTTATCTAATATTCCTTCAGTATCGTCTTTCAATAATGCATTATTTGGAGAAGGCGGTGTGCCTCTGAAAAACTTTGTGAAAAAAAGTATATCGTCTGCACTATAAAAATATGAAATTTTATGAAATGACCTTAGCATCGATCTTTCAGACCCATAAGTATTCGTTAGTCTAGATAAAAATCCCTCTATTGGAATGGGCTCTGTCATGTAATTCCCCTGTTCCATTCTTGTATGTCTTTCATGATGTGCTTTATTTCTAAATTCCAATTGAAATGACCTTGATAATAGTTGGTTTTGAATGAAAAAAATACCACTATTATTAATGACCCATTCCAATCTGTCATACTGTTTAAAACAAAACCAGGGATCAGGGTTTCGCATTAACCAATCCGCCACTTCTGGAAAATCTTTCTTTCTCTCTAGCTCTGCGAGAACCGCATCCTTTAAATACTGTATCATGTTACTATATTCAATTTTATATCCCTTCTCCAACCTCCGAACCTCTAATACATTATCATGTTGAAGCAGTTTAATTAATTCTGACTCTGGAACTCTAAGTATCAAGGATAATTTCAAGCCTGGGATTGCAACACGAAATGTTCTATCAAAATGATGACGAATAAATTGAGAAATGAAGTGTAACCATCTAAATGAGGTAAATTGATTGCTGGGTTTCATTATATATATCATTGCACCATTCTCTTTTGGAACGCATAAACTTATACTTTTGTCAACACCACTATAGAAACGACTTCTTACGGCATAGGTTAGCTTGAAGCTAAATTCTGGCTTGGTTTTAGTATCGTTAGTTGTCGCGCGGATATCATACAATTGTACAGCCAAGGGTGCCTCTATATTCTCTGCTTTCCTCAATACAACAATATACTCCTTCCATCGTTCGTAAACTCTAGAATCACAAGGCTCATTCTCTCCAAATCCGGTAGCATTACTAACATTATACGCATATTTGATTAACACCAACATTTTGTCCATTCGCATAATCTCTCCGACTTCATAGCTTTTCCAAATATTGTTGTATATTCTCAGTCGCAAGTCATTACCTTTTGACTTTGCCACCTTTCTGGACCCCTTTGCAAAATGTTTGAACTTTTTCCGAAATCTATGATTCTCCTTTTCTGCTTTGAGCAAATCTTCAGCAGTCATTTCATATGGCGCTGGAATTGCGATTTCTACCTTTTTCTTGCGAGAGGATGCCTTTGTTGTAACAGTTGGATCGAACGTAACACCTAATTTAGAACCCTCTTCTGCGGCAGGCGCATTAAATACAATTGTTGATTCTCCAGCCAGGACTACTGATTCTCGCCTAGCGTCAGAATTTTCAGGCGTCTGTAAATCCACTATATCATCCATTTCTAGATTTTCGGTATTGAATCCACTAAAATCACCATTTCCGTCTTGGGATTTCATATCAAACTTTGCCGGATAAAAAAACGACTTTACTGGCGAAGAAACCTCAGTTACAGGATCATAATAGCCCAAAGACGACTCAGACGATGCAGCAGTAGTATCAAAATCCCCACTGGGCACATCAAAATCATCATTAGACTCGTAATTTGCGTTGTTTATTTCCTTTGTCTCTCGATCCTGTTCAAGCACAATTTCATTAACTATCTTATTGATGTCATTTCTTTTGGAATCCTTGAAAAACAAATTAAATCCACCCTCCGGTCCCTCCCTGAAATTATTATTCGTCTTGTATCCTGAATTGCTTCGTATACTCTTATTCACCGTTCCGACTGCAGTCTTGAATCTTTTCTTGACCTTGCTTTTGGCATGATTCGTTGCTCCCGTGAAAAATCCTAGTTTATTGTCCAGTAGCCATAAATTAGGAACACTTCCCAATAGTATACATTTCGATGTATCCGATAAATGTTTTGGACTTTGATAGGTCAACCTAAATGCTGTAAATGACGATTTTGGAATATTAACTATATCATCTTGATAAGGCAGTGCCATACTATTACGACAATTATTCACACCTATTATATTTAACGCATCAGCCGTATACTAAACACAGATAACTATCGTTAATAACGACTCTAAAGAACAAATTATATCTGAGGACTTTTCAAATAGTTGAAAGGACAAATTTAGCTTACTTTCTGTGGTCCAGAAATTTACTAACAGAAAATTGCTACACCGCGTACAGCCGCATTTTGCAATTAGCCAACAACTGTTGAATTGAAATGGCAGGCTTTGTACAAGGAAGTTGAGAATCGTTTACTAATGTCAGGCTACATGAGAGACAGCGTAGCAATATTTATTTGAATTTATAAAATACAGATTTCACCGGCAATTTAAACTACGAAATGCTATATACATAGTGTGAAAAAGCAAACCTAGCCGCACCTCCATTCTCTAAATTATATCTTCATCATTGATACCAATAGCAATACCTTCAGGATTCATGTTTTCCGGAGGAGAAATGCTAGGAATAGCTTCTAAGCCGATATAGACCAATCCGACGACGAAAATTAAGAGACCGGCTATAATTCTGAAAGCACTACCACCATTGATACTTGCACCAATTAATGTGTAGACTATAAACTGTTAGTACATGCATCCCAAACCACCATCGCTAATAAATACATACAGATACCCCTACCAATAAACGAAAACAAAAATGATGCATAGGCATAAGCCTCGGCCGGAACCCTAAATTCTAGAAACAGTTAGTTAACATCCAACAACGATCGTAAGATTATACATACCAAGAAGACCAATTATACCGCCAAATGCGATTATATAAATTCCAAGAACAAACTAAAACTGTTAATACCTACATAATTCCATTTACCTGAAAAGAGTACATACCGATTGTCTATATAGTTAGTAGCTGATCCGTGTCAATTGCTAAAATCGTCCGCAAACGGGTATCCACATGAAAGCAATGGAAATAAACCCCATTGATCTCGATTTCTGATAAATTACTTACATTCCACTGAATAATTGAGAAAGGCCCGATAAAACCTAGATTCTGTTAGTATATTGATGTCTAATTGCAATACAATCACGGTTTACGTACTGATAAACCTGCCACTGCCAAATTGGCAATCTTGAAGGCTCCATTTAGATCCAGTCCATTTAAAGCGTCTAAATTCATATTACTTCTTTTAGTTTATACTATTATTATGTTTTCTATTAGTGTACGATCTATTAAGGAGCCACCTATCAGTCGGATTTCTATACCCGATGAAAAATGGCAGACGGGTTCTCGCAGCCACTACCATAAGTTTTCTTATCGAATACTCTGGGCAAGGAAGCCGACGGGGAGACATAAATACACAGTGGTTACGGTGATTTTATAATTCCTGGTATTGTGTTGTTCTATGGGATTTTTTAGGATTTTTTTTGAGTTGTATTTGTAACATAATTTGGTTTATGAGAAATTTACATCAATCGCTAAAAAATACAAAGCTATCTCATAGAACTGATATAATAAACAACTTAATGAAGAAACATATAACATGATGAAAAATATGAAAAACATGATAAAAATACAACTTGAATAAATATAATAAAAAGCATAATAAAACAAGATAATAATAATAACCACTTCAAAGGAGCTCTGGTACTCCTCATTTGGCTTACGAACATACTTATAAATTGCATCTAGTCCTCTCTTAATGTCATTTAATTGGTATTCGCTAGTACTAAATGTCACATAAATGAATGAAATTAGCCCTTCCCTCAATGTAAGGCCAGATGGGTGACAATCCAAAACTCTATAATTTGATGCTATGAATTTGCAGCTTTCAGAGCCTGTAATTTTTTGATTGACTATCTGCAAGCTTCGCTCTATATCTTTTTCATATTGTTATATATGAGTCGGTCAAGACCTTTTGTTTGTGTGGAAGAAAACATTTCCGCGACAACTTGAATAACTTCACCATTCTTGATTTCGCAAAATTACCTTCTCACCTTTCAAGATTGGTAACTTTTTTACCTCCACGATAGCGAGTGATCTTCGATGTTTCCATTTATCATAAGCCACAATAATCGCGGGTGAATCGAATATATCGTTAAATAGATGTGGTACTTTGGTGTTGACTCCTGTTCGACCAGTAGTATTTTTGAAACGGACATTAATTTCAAAATATAATATTGCAGCTACGTATTCACATATAGGGTTGAATAGGTACTATTTAAAAATTTCTTTGTATGTATCCTCATCAGTGGATGAGGTCTCTGTCGCAAGCATATAATCTTCTTTAAGCAAACTCCAAGCAATTTAGTTATTATATCATCTCTCTGGTCTTCATTAAAAGTATGTGAGAATATATCTGTTCTCAAATATTTTGCAAATTAAATGCCAATCTACCTTCTGAAATTTTTTCGTTGAATGATTCAAATTCAATTTCAGAAAAAGTTTCAATTAGGATATTGTCTTTCTCATGACGGGGATCAATAGCAAGAAGAATATCAGGATTTAATAAATTTCCATCATCTTGAAATTCGTATTCGGTAAAAGGCATTACAGAAGAAGATGAATAGTTCCTTCCATTTATGTTCATAATTGTTATAATATTGGAGTTCTTTACTGGCTACTCGGTTTAAATGCTTCTTAACCTCAAAAACTTGCGCATCAAGCTTAAATGGTTCACATTTTCATTTCTGTTCCTGTCAAAAATGGTTCTATAGTCGAATTAGGTAATCTCAAATGTATCAACATCCTTATCCATATCAGTTTCAACACCAACATCGATATCAGCATCCTCACCACCTCTTAAAATATACTGTCTGATATTCTTAGCAAAAACATCGCCGTCCATTTTGATAAATGATGTACAATATATAAATTGACGAAATAGCATAGCTAATACCCTTTAGTTAACATAGCTTACATGCGAAAATAATAGTGGAAGGGTAACACAGCTTTACCATCTCTATGTATTATTTTTCACGCGTAGATAGTAATACTATAACCATCGGTAAGCGTAGTATTAGAGTACACGCAGAATTATATGACTTGATCTGCTTTTTAATTATTCATACGAAACTCTTATTCATGAGGGTCTTCGTATTGCTGTGGAATTTCCTGATTAAACACTCGACATAATTTTCGGTGTTCACTATTCGTACTCCTTGGATCAGCAGTTACTGGTCGGGAACCTTTTTCAACAATATTATAATCTGAATACCCAAAATCAATAAAATAGATCTTGTCTTGTGAATAAAGAATATTCCGTTCACAAATATCTCCATGAAGTATTCTACAACTGTGAATGATTTTCAATTGCTCTTCAGCTTTCTCATATGTCCTTCTATCTTTTGGCAATCGATTATATTCTCCTGTTTCGGGCTCTATATATTTTAATATGATGAATGGCCCTAGCGCATGGTAATGTTCACCTATATTGAATTTACCAAATACATATTTTTGGTCGACATAAACGTTATTGAACAATCCCTCCCCTGATAAAATCTCATATGCCAGTTTCTCGCACAGATAGGCCTTCCGGCATGTGTTGTAGGCATCTGTTCGTTCAGCCCTATAATGCTTATGATCCCTTTTCGCTTTGATGGGGTCGAAGACCTTCACAATGAATTGGTCGTCACCATCGATAGGCTTGATAAAAAAAGCCTCCACATCTTCCCTGTTCACCTTAAAAAGTTGAGAATTGAACGTAAATCCACATTGAACGTCAATTTTGTCAAAACTTCCGAGTGCAATTTCAATAGCAGAAATATGCCGTCTTCTATTTTCTACTGGATGATATTCAATTGCATTAATACAATAATCCCTAAACGGCATCTCATGCTTTAATGCTATTTCATCCAAATATGTCAAATACTCTTCATTTGTCTTGCGAATAAACCTATAGATCGTATCCAATCCTCTCTTAATTTCTTCTAGTCGGGCCTCACTTACAGCGAAAGCTTCATATATGTATGAAATGAGACCACCCCTTAAAGTAAGGCCTGATGAATGACAATCTAGGACTTTATAATTTAGAGNAACTGGCTTGCCATCATTCCATTCCGCATTCTGATCGATTATNTCCAAGGACCTCTCGATATCGATTTCAATTAGTATTGTTGTNTATGAATCTGTTAGCATGCCTTTATTTGTATGATTGGAAAACATTTCTGCCACAACTTGCTTGATGAATTTCTTCATTTTTACATCTGTAACGTCCAATATTTTTCTAGAGATTAAAATCGGTAATTTTTTGACCTCNACTAAAGCTAGCGACTGATAATGTACTTTTTCAGCATNCGCTACCATATCGGGATAAGAGTAGAATAAATCTTTGGATTGGTGTGGTACCATAGTATGAACTCCAGTCTGACCGATAGCATTATTCTCTTCAANTTCAATTTCAAANGCCAATAAAGCTGCAACATATGCGCATATGGGTTTGAATAAATAGTTCGTAAAATNATCTCTATATGTGAATTCTGCATTTGATCGAATATGTTTAACAAGTTTGTAGTCTTGTTTAAAGCAAACTCCAAGTAATTTTGTGAGTATTGTTTTACTTTCATCTTCATTAAAAGCCTTCGATAATATATCTGTTTTCAATATAGTCTGCAAATTGGCTGCAAGTCTGCNTTCCGGAATTATCTGCTTAACTGATTCAAATTCAATCTCTGAAAAAGTCCCAATTAGATTGTTTTCTGTTGCCTCGCTCGTACTAGTTCTATGAAGAGTAAAAGGATTTAGTAATTTTCCATCATCACCCTGAAATTCATAGTCGGTAAACGGCATAACACAAAAGAATATGAATAATTCTTTCCATTCATTCGGATTGAAATTTCCTTTAAACCTTCGAAGAGCCTCATCGATATATGACTCTTTTTTAATACTAAAAAATTTAAACATCATTTCCGTATAAGTGACATTTTGATTCACACCTTTGTTGAAAATCTTCCTGTAGTCGAATTTGGTTATTTCAAAACTATCGATATCAATATCAACATCCATATTCACATCAATAACAGTATCATTATCATCATCCATATCAGCATCTTCACTACCTCTTAAAATATACCGTCTGATATTCTTAGCAAAAACATCGCCGTCCATTTTGATTAATTTGAATATATTTCAAATTATATTCGTCCATTTTCTATCGGGGGACTCTTTCAAATTATAGGAAACTATAAGAAAGTAAGCATAAAAGAATTACTTGTTTCAATGTGCGTAGATATATAAGACTACGCTAGTATAAGCTATATCATACGACTAGCAAACTAATTCAGAAATCGCGGATTTAGCTCAGTTGGGAGAGCGTCAGACTGAAGTCAACTTCAGTCCAGTTAATCTGAAGGTCCTGTGTTCGATCCACAGAATTCGCAATTTTTTTTTTTGAAGCTTAACCTATTATTATCTATATATACGTTACAATACCCTACTCTTCGACGTTAGTATAGATAATATATACCAACAGATAATACACCTGTTCTTGAACTATTAACTCATATATATTAGACATGATTGTAGATTGTAAAATCTCGTATTATCGACGAGTGATATTCGTTACTGTTATCACGTGCATTTGTTTTTTTTCAATATAAATCCATACTGTTGAAGTTGGATATCTTATACGTTGATTACTACATCGGATATCTATACCTTCTATGATGATAAAGGAGGAAGCTGAAGGGATTTTGAAGCAAAGGAATAGCAAACTAGAAGAGTTGCTTCATCTCGCTGCTGATCCTTTGCTTACCGATATATCAAGTCATAAGTCTAGAGTGAATGAGTTCTTGAATGATAATGATATCACCAAGGAAAAAACGTTTGTAGTTTCGTCGTTACCAGGGGTATCTGGGAGTGGAAGTTTTGCGGAAGCTATGCTGCAATCGGTCTCCAAAAGCATCTATAAGGTCGAGGAAACTAAGGAACGGACGGAGGATACAGCCAGTGAACAAGGATTGAAGAGAAGAACTGAGTCGATTAGCGACGATAGGAAACTTAAGGTTTCGAGAAAGAGCTCTTCGCAATTGAGTGATTCGAGGTCAGGTAGTATTCCTAAGTCAACTTCGGAGATCACGAAACCAGTAACTATGGCTCCACCAGTCAAGTCGCAAAAGGAGAATATCCATCTTGAAACCAAAGATTTCTTGAATAGGGATATAAGCGAATTGGAGATTTTGTCCGTCCCTGAGCATTATCCAACGAAACCTCCGAACGTATCGTCTTTGGCAGAACTCTACTATCTCACGCAGACTTTACCATTGATCAAATTGTTGCCAGGAAGTCACAAGACATTAATAACTGAAAATTACGAGCTTGCTTTACTTGAAGGGAAAATTGCAGTATTATATTCGAGAATTGAAGAGTTGAAAAGACAGGGTAAATGGTCATTAAGACAGCCTAAGAGATACTACGATCCTTATATCTATACTAAGAGTAACAACGGGAAGAAGACATTCCATGGTGATAGTCTTTTAGAAGAAGGAAAATGGATGGCAGCTGATTTCAAAGAAGGCTCAAAATACAAAAAGGCTTGTTGTGTGACTATGGCCCAGGCTGTTAATGATTATTGGACATACGGTAAAGTGATGTGCATTCGTAGGAAAAGGATATGGCATATAGATGAGAAAAGAGAAGAAGAAGAAGAAGTCCGTGGCGATCTTGAAACCAATCCAGCCGATGGCTCCGATTCTATGGCCATTGATGATATAAAGGTTGATAATGAAAGTGCGCCTTTGGGAATTACAGGAAACGAATTGCAGAATATAGCGGTAACCGACAGTAAAGTATCAATTGAGCCAATATCAAACGATGACCCACAGCCTAAACAAGATGATATTATTGATTCAGCAGAAGTAGCAGATCAGAAGGTGTTAGAAGATCCATCACAGGATAAACCAGTGGATGAAATGACAGACTCTCCAGAAAAACCAGATGAGGAAGTAGAGCTTTCTTCCATTGATGTAAAGTTGCTCTTATCTAGACCCAAACCAGAGGATGAAATTATACCACCTAACCTACCAACATTCACGGAAGATGATTTGAAGGAGATGGGACGAGATTCAAAAGATTCTGCTCCGTTCAAATTGCATGCAAATCTTAATGATTTGAAGAAAATTGACCAATCCATTATTAAGAATTTGCCCAAATTTACCGCTTTCGACAATGAAGACAGTAATATGCCAGCACCAGCCTTAAAGCCTGTAGATTCTCCAATGATTGCAGTTTCAAGACTTTTACATCCGTTTGAAGAAGACGATGAGTGGTATAAAATAGTCCTTAAAGAAGGCGATAGTCATAAGTCAAAATCCATTTCTAGTGGACCTCCAGAGTACCAAAAGGGTCTTTTTGGATTTCAATCTCACCGTCGATTCAATTACTTGAAGCCTCCCAAGCCTCCATTGATTAAAAATATTGAATTCAGATCTCCTACTATCTGGTTACCACAAGATGACAAATATTTAATCCATTACGTAGCAGAATTCTGCTTTAACTGGGACTTAATTTCTGAACACTTACTGCCATCAGCTGCTACGCTTAGGAAATATGAATCAAATATTGAAAGAAGAACGCCTTGGCAGTGTTTTGAGAGGTATATACAGTTAAACGAAAAATTTCAATTCTCTGATATGAAAGGTATTTATTCATATCAGGCTCAACTGTGGTTAGAGCACGCTCACAGAGCTCAACTGACTACAAAAAGAAGAATTTCACCGTTAGGGGTTGGTAACGAATCGATCCAACGAGGGCACAGAAGGTTACGTTGGGCATCATTATTTGATGCTATGAGAAAGAGCATGAAAAAGAGAGAAGATGCCATAGCTAAATTGAATCATAGAAGAACTCCTGTTGACTATAGCGCTAATAACACTAATGTCAATTCGCCTGAAGCATCAAATAATGGCACGCCTGGACCAAATAATGGAAAGCGTCCAATGGACCGCATACCAACACCTGCTGAGCTCTCGAAATTGAAGTTTGAAAGAGATAAGTCAATTCAAGAAGCATACCTCAACCAACAGGCGACAAGATCAAGAATGATAGCTGCCGTTGCACAACAACAAAAGCAACAACAAAATATAAATAACCAAGGTAATATACCTCGTCCTCCGTCTCAAGGACCAGGATCGAATGTCAGTGTACCGCCACAACAAAGAGGTCAAATTGGTGTCCAAGGAGGCGCTACAAATACATCTGCAGGATCCGTTGGTAATCAGGTACCTCCACTGCAAACACCACTGCAGGCGGTACAAGGTGGTATGACTAAGAGACCAACCACACCTAACGGTACGGCATACACTGCAGAACAAATACAACAGTTATTGCAAATTCAAAAACAAAGAAGACTTATGCAACAGCAAAATCAACCTGGGAAAACAGGAATTAACCCGAGCCAATCAAATACTCCTGCATTAATGCAAAATATGCCGCTTAGTTCTAATAAGACAACAGTGAGTGGAAGCAATATGCCTCTATCTGGAATTCCTAATCAGACCCAACAAGTACCACTTCTGCAACAAGGTCAGAAACAACAATTGGGACCAGGTCAACGTCAACAAGTCCCCGTATCACAACCGTCACAAGGACAGGGATCAGCCACAGGTGCACCGGCGAATAAATCACGGATACATTTTGCGCCTGCTCAAGTATCTGCGATCATAAACTCGATTCAAACTAAGAACCCAAATTTGACTAAAGAACAAGTCACGAAATTGGCAGCAACTTATTTGGCAAACATCCAGCAGCAACAGCAAAATAGAGCAAATCAGCAGCAACAACAGCCGCAGCTGCAACATCTGGGTGCAATTGGCCAAGGTCCAGCAACCCATAGACCCGGACAGAATCAAACCCCATCCACCCAAAAGAAACCTCAGGTAGCTACGTTGACGCCCCAGGAAAGAAACCAACTACAGATGTTGAAGGCTGCTAAGACGGCACAGCAGCAACAGCTCCAACATCAACAACAACAACAGCAGCAACAACGGAGGTCTGGCTCGCCGATGGTACCAAACGCACCTCTCGATCCCAACAATATGGCTAAACTTGAATATGAACAAAGAAAGAACTTACTAATTCAAAAGCATCAACAGCAACAGAGGCTAGGTAACAATTCGAACATACCGGGCCAAACTACACCAAACTTAGCTTCTATACCTCCTTCCTCATCGTCTTCACCATCTTCATCGGTCAGTGGTCCTGCCTCAAATTTACCAAATTCTAACAAAAACGTTCCTAAAAAGTAGTCGATGAATACAAGTGAATTATCCACTACATTACGTATTCCATATTGTATACTATCTCTATTCTGTAATATAAACCTAACATTATCGAAGAGTAGGCTGGATAATAGTAGTAGTAACTTATAGCACGTGATTACATCAAAAATTATATTAAACGAAATAAATGATTAATTTCTATGCTATAGCCCATAAGTTGGTGGGCCTACACATATGACACAGATAGTTGGATAGAAGAAGACAGTCTATAATATCAATAGAAAGAGAATAATGAGTGTACGACATCGAGGAGATGTGAGTAATCATGATGAAGTAGAATCTATTGCTTCAAGTAGCGGGCCAATGTCGCCTGCTAGATCGATAAGAAGACTTACTTCTACATATATTGAGGCTTATCCAGAAACAGAGAGTACACGATTCATATCATTTAATTTCCCAAAGAGAGTGTTTAGATGGATATACTCGTTTTCATTGGTTCTTTTGGTGTTACTTACGCTTGGTTTCATCGCAGTTACACCAATCGATGTTATTGTGCAGACATCCGAGTCATCGTATTCTGCGGTCAAGATGTTTATTGTGATTATTGTTTGCGTAGTGTTTCTAGTGGCGGCATTAATCATATATTTTCTGAGGATTGTCCAGAATAGAATTGCATTGAATGATATACCATCCAAGTCTGTATATATTCCATTTGAAGGTGATATGCCGAGGACATGCGTCAAGGCGATAGATGCCAAACTAAAAGAGTGTGTGAGTGAAATAAAAGTCAAAGCTGGTCCTTTGCACAATGAAAAGATTATTATAAATCATCCAGGGGTGTCTCCCCCAGAGTACGTTCAAAAACGAAATATTAGTGAGACCGGAGAGGGTACTTTGCTACCACCGAACGCTTGTTATGAAGATGTGATACGAAGTTTAGGTGATAGATTCAAGCTTGATGGGCGGGTTTTAACTCAAGTTGATTTTCCAAATCATCTTTCTTTAAGAGAAATCATACTTTTCTTATCAGAAAAGTACCTAAATGATCCAAGTACTGATAAAAAGCAAGTACCTAATTTAAAACTTATAATTGAATTATATGAAAAATTTAAGTTTGGTCCAGATTTAATCAAAGAATGGGAGCTTTTAGACTTCATAATTGAATTTGACAAACTTGGACAGTTTTTTCAAAATAATGTGGCGAGCAATATCAGCAAACCAGCTAGGAGAACCCCTAGATCAAGATCTTACTACAGTGATACAGATATGTTGGAGCAGTCACTATTTGGGCCGGAAGCGTCTAGTAGATCCGAATTCCATTATCATAATAGCGATAGAGAAGAGGATTACGACAAAAATGTTCCAGCAGAGTATCAATTTATTACGCATAGACCGAAAGATAGATACTACAACAACTTAGAAAGTTCAGATCAATTGAATCCTCAGAATAAGAACTTGTCTTCAACATCGTTTGGCTCGTGGTCTTCCTCTTCTGTGAAGCAACCTAGAAGACGAAAATTCAGTACAAGTAGTGCTGGCAGTTCAAAGTCTGTTATTAAAAATAAATTGGCATTACCCAGTATTGTGGATAATGGCAACTTCAATGTGATGAAGTATAACGGTGACGCAGAATCTAATAATAGGAGGTACAGTGGATATATCAGTGATTCAGAAAATGAATTAAACTACTAATAGACAAAAATAAGGTCCAATCATCAGGTATGACGAAACATACTTATATTACTATATTCCAAAGCATGGCTTTATAGTAGAGCTTTTAGCCTACTATATTTGTCATCTGTTTGGAATAAATTTGCATTAAAATACAGGAATCTCTAATTTATAGATATACCCAGAGTCCGTAAATAATATACTAATAGTTCATTAAATCATTAATTTTGACGAGGCTTCACAATACCATCATGTATAAAGTAATACACTA
Organism: Debaryomyces tyrocola; assembly: GCA_900006135.1. Taxonomy (NCBI): domain Eukaryota; kingdom Fungi; phylum Ascomycota; class Pichiomycetes; order Serinales; family Debaryomycetaceae; genus Debaryomyces; species Debaryomyces tyrocola. The sequence goes on from LN874550.1 coordinate 305,863, forward strand.
CTGTAGCATCATCGTTCACTAAGCCAATCGTAATTCTCTGAGGTCGTATCCTTGGATCCGAAAGTTGAGATATCTGAACGAACCAATTGTCTATTTCTGTAATTTTCATATCATTTTTCGAACCCATCAGTTTTGGTATCACCCACTCGGTGCTATTATCCGCATCACCTGCCTCTAGCTTAGCAGGTGGTTTTCCTCTTAGTATGGTCATCTTATTATCATTGTAGTTCAATATTTCGTGACTTTCCACATTGTTCCAGAGATTATGATGGACCAAGTTGGTCTTCACCTGGTCTGCTAATGACATTGATCTCTTTTGTCCTTCGTCTCTGTGCTGCTAGATGCTATCAATGTCGGTGACAATCCTTATACTGATTGAAGATCATCACGATGATTTTCACGCAGATCACGTGCAATATCCGGAACCTCTCGTTCTACTGTCAAAGATGCTATCTCCATTCAAGCCAACTCCTTCAAATGATATTCAGCAAAGAGGCAGGGATGAGGCACCCCATATGAGCCTCCTACATTCATAGAACCAGTATCAGTGTAATTCGGAAGAAAAAGAAAAAGAAAAAGAAATAGTACCCCCTAGTTCTAGAACTGAGCCTCGCAGGATCCTAAAGTCCTAGAGGAAAGTAAATTATTGTAAGAACAGTTCCTTACCTAACTGACACGTCTCAAATATTTGTATACGGTGGTAGATATTGTTTGTTGATATTTCTGCTTTAACGTGAAATATTTTTGCTCAGGCAGATCTAGACCTTTTCTTTTTTTCGCTTGGGTGCAACCTGTGGGCTTGCGTTCAAATCAATCGATGGGTTCATAATACCCGTTTTTTTTTTATTGCTTTCTCTGGTTTAAAACCATCCATTAGGGGAAATGTTCGTAGCAAAGGTCCATGTGAAAGAGGTCAACGGTTTTCAATTTCTTTTCTCACTAGGCTGAGTTGGATAATATGTGCCCTTTTTGTAGTATATTTCGGTAAAAAAGACTAATTCTTAGTTTGGTAGCTCGGTTCTGTACAAAGTAGCATGTAACTAGCTATCTTCTGTAGTATAGGGCTTATAGGATTGACCTTGTATAAGATCAAAATGAGATAGAATTACTAAAATAGTGTTACTATTACTAGGTATGGTCGAGGATATCAATCAATAGGTAGTTGCGCTTCTAGAAGATCAGATCAAAAATAATGCACAATGGCTACAATAGGAAGCAGCCAAAGGAAACGAAACCGAATCTGGACTGTCAACGGCGCCCGTAAAAATTCGGAAGATTTCGTTTATGCAAATAATTCTGTCCTAATCTGGTAATATTATGTGATCGAGGAATGGCAGTGGAAGACCATCTGTCAATGCAGAAAAAACTTTTCAGATTTGCAACTCTTCTGGACTAAATCTAGAATTAAATTTTGCCACTATGATAGTGAAATGGCTGTCAATGACAGCGTAGGCTTTTCGATTTGTAGGAAGAATGGAACAAATTAAAAAAGTATATAAACCGGGCCAATTCTACGATAAGATGCAAATAACTTTTTGAAACCATTAAGTAATCACTACATTCATTAATACAACAAGATAGCTTTTACAAGCCCCTACATTCATTCGTATTTTGATTCCTACTTGCTTCATTCATTACATATATAAAAAAAAAATGTTGTTTTCCAATTTCGCAGTCTATTTAAGCATCGCTTTGATTCCAACTATTTCTGCTGCTCCTTTAAACAAGAGAGGTGGTAACACTTGTGATTTCCCATCTAATAAGGGTTTAGTCCCGGTTGCTTCAAAATCTTCTAATGGAGGATGGGCAATGAGTCCTGATCAGCAATGTACCGAAGGAAACTATTGTCCATATGCTTGCCCACCAGGTAAGTTGATGGCTCAATGGGACAGTTCTGCTACTTCATACTCATACCCAGAATCCCAAAACGGTGGTTTAAAATGTAACAAAGATGGTACAGTTTCTAAGCCATTTTCTAACAAAGATTACTGTGTTGACGGTAAAGGTACCGTCAAAGTCAACAACAAAGCTTCTGATAATGTTGCTTTCTGTCAAACCGTCTTACCAGGTAACGAAGCTATGTTGATTCCAACCAACGTGGATGGAAGTGGATCTCAAACTCTCGCAGTTCCAGGCTCCGACTACTGGGATGGTACTGCTGCTCACTATTACATTAACCCACCAGGTGTCTCCACCGATGATGGTTGTGTCTGGGGTACAAAAGATAAGTCTCAAGGTAACTGGGCCCCATATGTTGCTGGTGCCAATATGGATGACTCCGGTAAAACATATGTCAAGATCGGCTGGAACCCTAAGTACATTGATGATTTCAGCAACAAGAAACCAAACTTCGGTATCAGAGTCACCTGTGATGATGGTGACTGTGATGGTTTAGATTGTGAAATTGATCCATCAAAGAAAGGTTACAACGGTGTTGAAGGTTCTTCAAGCGGTAAGCAAGACGGTGCTTCTTACTGTATTGTTACTGCTAAGAACAAGTCCAAAGCTCAAATTGAAGTCTTCACTACCTAGGTTTTTAAGATAAAATTGTATATTAGATTGGTTTATATATAGAGGGATAAATATAATTATATGGTGATAATAATGATTGTAGACACAGTAAATAATTTAGAATAATTTAAATGGTATCACCAAAATTAAATTGTTCGTTTGAATTCAATTGTTGTTCAATCATTTCAGTCCATGGACCGACGAAATCCAACCCGACATTTTTGTTATTAATGAACCAGTCCATGACTTCACTATCTCCCATCAAGCCTTGTAATGGGGTATTATTATCTTCATTTGGAGTTATATTTGCACTTTGTGAATCATCTGGTTTTCTAGTTGGCTTATTAAAGTACATGGAGTTATCATAATATGGAAGCTGTTCGTTTTGCATACTTCCATAATCTTCATTATTAGTCGCATGTATAGGATGATTTGCAATACCGCTGGATGCATCAATTATTTCGTTTGGGGCACTTTTTGATGCTTTATGTTTTTTAAGTTTAGTATGAATTTCATCATCGTTATCATTATTAGACTTCGATTTAACTTTCATCTCTGAGCATAAATACATTAACACATTGGAGTATCTTGTACATAAATGCAATTCGTCAGGTGAACAGTCTCTTAATGTGATTGCTGCCCGTTGAATACTATCAGTAATTTCTTCAATAGAAATTAACGATAATGATAATATAGTAGAGTCAAAATCATTGAAAGAATTAATACTTGCATCGCTGTCTGCGGTCTTTTTATGGGCCGTGATAGTTAGATAGCATTTAACAATAAATGCGACAGCCCGGACAATTCTTGTAACCCATCTAACTGGCATAAACCTTAACATTTTTAGTTTGTGTATTCTATGGGCGACTGACAACATTTCATTAGCTGAATTGAAAGCCTGTTCAATGTATTTAGCGGATCTAGAAATTTCGTCTAGCTTTAGGCTGAATTTACCCGATTTTCGTTTGTTTTTCTTATCAGAATCATACATATTCTTTGGTGATGGACTTAAGGCTAGAGAAAATACGTATAATTTTGCATAATGAAACTCAAATATGAATGATTCCTTATCAATAACATCCGCTAATTCTTTCGCAAGCTTTGATTCCGGATTAGTAAGATGCTGCTGCAAATTAGAAACATTATTTAGTATTTTTTGGTTCGATGGGACTAATAGATGTTTATATTTCTTAGACCAGTTGTTTAATAATGGACTTATGATACTAAGAATCGACAAGTTTTGTCGCTGAGTTAAACTACCTAGCTGTGCCTTATGCCCATAAAGCGATTCATGACCTAATGACATAATCTGCAATAATTCAATTTTAGCTCTTTGGTTAAAAGTGAATTTAAGAACATTTTCTTTGATTATTTTCTGTAATTCCTCTTCATTCATATTCAAAAATTTATATTCATTTTCCTCTTCATCCTGTTCTTGCTCTTCAGTAATCTCATCATCATCAATATCAATTTCGGACAATGAATGGCCTAACATAGATCGTCTACTAATATTCATTACACTATTAATCTCAGCTATGTGGGTTGCTAAGAACGTCCGGGTACTTATCTCCATAAATCCCATATCTTGTGCTAATCTAACTGCGGAACCAATTAACATCCATGCCATTCTATAGCTTCTTCTCATTGCACCTAATCCGGCTAGATTAGGTTCATCTTGACTGGACGCAAGACTAGCTCCAAATTCATTGGAAGCACCTGGCGAGCTATTTTCATTTATATCTTCTGCTTTATTAGCATAATCGGACCACCTCCAATGAATAGCTCTTGGATTCCATTCAGTAAATAGTAGAAATGCAAAGACGGTACCAATCGATCTTGTACTAGCCTCTGCCCACACAGTTTGCGAAATTAACCTTTGTACGTATAACCATAATCTGTCATGTACTTCAATATTTCGAGCAACACCACTCGTATTTGGATGTGTGTCTAAAGTATAATGACGAGATGCTATAGTTAAAATTGCACATAACAAAATTGGATACCCCGATAACGTAGTAGGGGAATGCAAAAATTTGGGTATATAAGGAAAATACGGATGCATTGTAGTGAAAAACAAATGAATCAACGTTTCAGCCTCATCTTCAGTCAAAATACCTTTCGGTCCACCAATATATTCAATATTCTCAAGCTTGTTGGATCCTTTGGGGCGTACCATGTATCCACTCTCAGCCGGCATAGATAGCGTCTTACCTATATCTAACGGCTTGGTATATGAGGTAATAGTCGGTGATGAATATTTAGTACTATCGATGCTATGGTTACTGGAGTTATTGGGTGCCTCTAATTCGAAATTATTGTCATTTGTATTCTTTGAACTTTCAGAATTTACCACAGAATTGTCATTACTAATCCTCGCTTCAATTTGCTCGTGTTTCGCCCTGGCATCAATATTATCTCTCTCGTCAGCTTTGGCAATAGTACCAGCTGCTTTAGCAAGGAATACCAATGCTCCTTCCATAGTTGAAAAGTGACTGTTCGATTCGCTTCCCCTGTTATTATTGCTCTGTTGCCCATTATGTACTGGTGTTTGGTCTTCCGAAGAACCTGCATTTTTATTATCATTTAGAATACTCGTAACGGAAGGTAAGACTCTGTGTGGAACCGATGGAGCATCATTAGAATGTGCATATTCCGTAGGATATTCGTTATGTCCTTCAGACCTCCTTTTTCTCCCATTCATTACATTTGTAGCTCCACCCCTCCGTGATTCGACAAAAACACAGTCTTTACGCTCCCTTAGGCATCTTGCACACTTTCCATCCCGTGGATTGTCAACTGAGCCTAAATCACATTTAACTTTCCGTACTCTGCAATTCAAGCATGCTCTATAATTTCTCTTATATTTTTTCGATGATGGCGATTCAGACCTTGAATATTTCCTATGCTTTTCAGGCAGCATCTGATTACCATCAGACGGCGACTGATGTTGCGACTCCATTAGTATATGATGAATTTATTATGATTAATTTATAACGTGTAGTGATCCCATATATGAATTTATTTTTATCCGCCTAAACCCGCACTTTGTATGCCGATGCCAGATCTAAAGCAGGAAGGATAGAATTACAATAAACACGTAGTAAAAGATATTTAAATAAGGTAATATTTATTCACTATAAAACAAAGTAAATTAGCGTTTATTTAATTGCAATTTTTTAACTTGATCTTCTAAAGTCTTCAAATTAGATTGCATCTCTTCAAGATCTTGGTTCAATCTATTTCTTTCATTGACAATATTTGTCTCCCATTGTCTGAATCTTTGTTCTTCAGCCTTGACTTGCTCAGTGAAAAATTTCTTTAAAGCATCTTCTTCATCTTTAAATTTAGGATTGTATAATCTTCTTGGTTTTTTGTAATTAGCAGGCTTCTTAACAACTTCACCATTTTCATCTGTTTCAGTAATTTCTCTACCGTTTGCACTTTCTTCTTCATCGCCTAATTTCAAAGATCTGAAAGTTTCAAAATGCATTTCATTGGTCGATAAGATAAGATCCAACATATTAGTTCTTAATAGTAAGCTTCTTAATTTCTTGAAGTCACAATGGTTTTCATTTTCCACTTCAACGAGACCCCAAGGGTATTTTCTCCCTTTAACAAAGTTACCAGGGCTAGCCTCGAACTCATCTTCAGATCCAATGACAGCAAAAGGCATACTTTCAATCAACTGTTTGGAGTGTTCGGCACTAGCAGGGTCATCCAATTCCAAAGGAGGAGTATAAATATTAATATCTTGTGCTTCGATGATATCCCTTATTCTGCTCTTAAACGCATCTAATTCCTTAGGCGATAAGGTGTCTGACTTAGCAATAACTGGAATTAAATTAACTCTGCTTGACAATCTCTTCATGATTTCGATATCAAGCGGTTTCAACGTATGACCCGTTGGTCTAATGAAATATAAACACGCATGCACCCTGAGATCCTTCTTGTTAGTTCTATATGGTTGTTGTTCTTGTTTCATGTAAGCCTCATGTTGATCGTCAATAAAGTCAATAATCGGAGTCCATGAATCATGATTATTTACGTTATTACCAAATCCTGGAGTGTCAATGATGTTCAATCTAATCTTGAAGTTCTTTTCTTCCAAAATGGCTCTAACTATGTCGATGTCCACTGTTTGGTGAGAACTGGTGAATTTAGAATGTCTCTCGGTTGGCTCCTGATAACTTTTCAACGCTGATTGAAACAACGTGTTAATAAATGTAGTTTTACCTAACCCACCTTCACCTGCAACCATCAATGTGAAGTTGGCGCCTTCTTTAAAAACAAGTTTATACCTAGAATGTTAGTACACGTAATCCTTAATTATTGTTCACATACACCAAAATTTATGGATTGGTTTGGCTCCATCATTTAATGAACATACCTTTGATTAGGCAAATTTGCAATCCCAACAGCTTCCGGCATTATTTATCTAATTTAATAACAAATCAACTATTATTGTTTTCTTCTTATACCTATTATTGACACTATTTGTTTTCGAAATCTCGTCAATAATTTTAAGACCCGACGAAAAATGGCAGCAGTTCAAAAAACGCGTTTACTATTAACACTTGGTTGTATGAGAAGGCAATGTTGTCAGAATCAAGTGGAATGAGAGTAATTAGTAGGTCATGATAGAGATAATGTAGCGCTCGATCATCCATGAGGTTTGATTGGGATCTTCTGTATTAATGTATCCATTTACAAATCACTGTGTAGAGTAAAAAGACAATTTATTTTGTTTCAGTAACATTTGTATATAGATATATAGATATATGTATTATAAACATATATATTGTTATAATAACTCATAAGACTTGCAATAAGAATCAGTCAAACCTTTCAAAGCTAATGGACATAAAAAACAATAATACAATCACAAGTCAACCGATAACAAAAAATTTCAACAACTAGATTATTGCGAGCTAATGAAAGTTAAAATAAACAGAAACAAATAATTCAAACAATAAATTATAATACTACTAATAATAATGGTAATAACAATACTTTATATTATAACATGGTTCATTTATTCTTCATCGGCTTTTGATTCTGAAGGTTGTTGCTCTTCAGTTGGGGCTGGGGCTTCGGACAAGTCAGTCCATAAAGTTAAGTTATCCCTCAATAATTGCATAATCAACGTAGAATCTTTGTAAGAATCTTCAGACAAAGTTTCCAAGTCAGCAACAGCATCATCGAAGGCTTGTTTGGCTAAATGGCAGGCTCTGTCTGGAGAATTTAAAATTTCGTAGTAGAAAACAGAAAAGTTCAAAGCTAACCCTAATCTAATTGGATGAGTAGGTGGCAATTCGGTCACAGCAACATCTGATGCGGACTTGTAAGCTTCTAACGACATGTCGGCGGCATCTTTACGTTTTTCAGAAATGGCGAATTCGGCCAAGTAACGGTGGTAGTCACCCTTCATTTTATAATAGAAAACCTTGGATTCACCAGTTTGAGCAGATGAAATCAAGTGGTCGGTTAAAACCGACAAGATGTCTTCACAGATCTTGGATAATTCAGCCTCGATCTTAGAACGGTAGTCGCGAATTAACGAAACTTGGCTTTCATTGCCCTTAGCTTCTTCCTTTTGCTCGATCGACGACACAATTCTCCATGATGCACGGCGTGCACCAATAACATTCTTGTAAGCAACCGATAACAAGTTACGCTCTTCAACAGACAATTCTTGTCCAGACGAAGCAACGGTCTTCATGTTTTCGACCATTTCTTCATAACGTTCAGCTTGTTCGGCTAATTTGGCAAGATAAACAGAATCTTCTCTTAAGGTAGGCATGGTCTATATATAGTTAGTATTTTGTCTCTATAGCATATATTTTACAAAATCAATTTCTTCCTGGTTTGTTTTGAATCCGTGGTGAGCGAGCAATTTAAGTCAACTTCGCAACGCCCGTCTGATATCACTTTTTCCCCATCTCCCCAATTAACCAATCAATCAATCAATCAATTAACCGGTTCATCATCTTCTTATTCTATCCTCCATATCCGTGTCTACTCCTACTGAAACGTCAGATTCTCTTAAAAAAAATTCCTCCCCCCGCCTCCCACTATTGTAAGGGGCTAAATCAACACGAAATCAACATCCAATTTCGTCGTACTAATCCACTTCAATTCATCTTTCCACGTCTTCAAACAACCAAATACGCTTAGTGCTTCAATTATTACATACATTAATTAGATTTTTAAAATATAAGTAACAAAAATAAAAGATATAATTGACAGGTATGTTATTTATTTCAGAAACACTTCCTGAGAGTGGTCAGAAGTTTTGGACGTCCAAAAAAAACCCGGCGTGCGTGACACAAAAGAAAATATGACACAAAAGCGACGGTATGAACAAATTTCGTCATAGTGATTAGCTAATACTTGCTATACGAGGGAGTAAGTCTCGGAAGTGGGGAGATTAGTTACGAAAACTTCACGTGTTTATTGTGTTAGTGTGTATTCCGGGCCACCGGGAGTTGATAGAAATGGTAACAGTATGCTGATAACTAGCTATACAAGATGCAAAAAAAACGGAACTGGGGGAATAAGCAGGGATTGTAGAGAGATTAGTCCATTTCCATCGATTCCGGGGCATCGGCAGTAAGCTTCATTGGCTGACATTCCTTGACCTTGATTCCGAAACGCTTGTCCTTGGTCAATTGGAGCAAATGGTCGACTGATTCCTTGCATTGGGGGTTCAACAGGTAGCCGGAGTGAACCCAGCACGGAGCGGAGTTGTTACCACCGGTCAATCTGATGACTTCGTTGGCGTTGTTGAAGGAGTTCAATATGACGGTGGTCAGTTCTCTGGCGTTGGCGATGGAGGAGGAGTTTTTCAACAAGGCCTTTAACTTCAACGACGAGATGCCGAGGTTTGGCAATGGAATCTCCATACCAGGCAAGGCAGGCTTGTTGGAGTCGATACCGTGCTTACCGGTTGGGTTGGAGGTCTTCAAGATGGTTTCGAACGGAATAAACTTGGTGACTTGGATTGGTTTGGCGTTGATCAAATGTCTGTTGGCGAGCTCGGACAAACCCAATTTGTTGGCGACCAATTCCTTCTTGAGAGCGGCAAGTTCCTGGGAGTTAGTGGCAGGAAAGCTGGGGGACGTGTGACTCAACTTGAATGGAAACACGGTGAATTCTTTGTCGATTTTTCCCAAGAGCGACCTCGAGTTTTTCAATCTCAATTGGTAGTTTATGGCGTAATCTCTGATGTAGATGGTGGACCTGGTTTTGAATTCGTTCGACTTGTTGTTGAGACCGGTGAATTCGTCAATTTCTTCCAAGGTCACTAATCCGAGTTCCTTGAAATCGCTGGTGGAACACATCTTGATATCGACGTTGTAGACTTCATCCGCAGCGACCACAAACTCGTCAGTTGGGATGGCCGATGAGTTATTAGTAAATTCGCTTCCTTGCTTGTGTAAAACCAATTGTTGGTCGTCGTTTTTGTTGTACTTGTTTAATAACAATTCTTCTTGGTCAGATTCACCCCAGACCACCCCTTTGAAGTCCTTTTCGGCAACTACACCTTCGGCTTGACCAGCTAAGAATCTTCTGATTCTTCTAACCTTTGATCCTGGAACAACGGTACAGTTGAATGACTCGGCAATGGAGTTTACTATGTTTCTGATTTGCTTACCAGTAACCAACTTGGTGTTATTAGGGTCTAATTGGGTAGGTAATTTTTCTGGAGTCAATGCCATACCTAATAATGCAACTACGGTTTCAGTGGCAATATGAGCAGCACAGATAGAATCCGCCTTAGATCCTAATAATGGTCCTGGTGGCTTCAATTCATTGTCAATAGTAACACCTTGTGGATAGATAACTACTGTATGGGATACATTTGCAGCATAACCATCAATATGGACACCCAATGTAACGGTAACTATATCACCAGCACCGAAAGTAAATTTTGAAGCATCATCGATTTCTGGTGCAAAGTTTCCAACGATTTCATTCAATTCAATAGAAACTGGATTTGAAATACCCTTTTCTCTAATATCAGTATTATACACTTTGGCCAATAATCTGGTCACCATAGAATCTCCCATCACACATAATTCCTGACATGTGTACGGAGTTTCAGTTTTACCTAAATGGTATGAATCGTTAATTAACGATATAACGTATTTTAAACCAGTTTGGGCGATTTGACCGGCCACTCTATATTTATCTAAAATTGATTCATTTAACTGATTTCTTTCCTTTAACAAGATATCAGCATCATCTTGATGAACTGCAAGTTGCATCTTTTATACGGAGAATAATAAACTTTATATATAATTAGAAAAGTAAAATGAATTGTGTATGAATAAATCAAATATATGATAAATTTTTTTTTCAGATGCGATGGAGATGGGTTGAGAGAAAATTTCCAAAAATACTGTGCGGTTCAATATAGATTGTTGCAAATTGTTTTTGCCATATGATAACCCAAATAAAACTCTTACAATATCTGGGAGCTTTAAATGAACAAATAAACGGTTAAATGAAGACTCTGCTGTCTCAAGAAAACGGATTGCGAGTAAAATTTGATTAGCATATAACCTAGACATATATTTTGTAGTTTCTCTGAACCACACTATACATGATTTTAGGCCAACGAGCAAATAGTAGCTTTTTATTTTAAAATTGGTAGCTTTCCACTTGGAGAAAAGACTGAGTTTACATCAATTCTGAGTTATTGTAACAGAACGGTATTAGGAATTGAGTTATGGAACCAGAAATAAAAAAAAATGGCGACAGCTGCAGGATTCGAACCTGCGCGGGCAAAGCCCAAAAGATTTCTAATCTTTCTCCTTAACCACTCGGACAAGCTGCCATTTTTTTGAAAACTTTGAATCGATTACAACTGATACTGCTATGCTTTTGACAATAATACAAAAAATTGTGTTTTTCATTTACAGTCTATATTACAAGAATAGTTACTAATGAGTTTTATTAATAAATTAATTAGCATAGCCTGAAATAGTATATAAAGGTATATGTTAGAAGTCATCTATTAATTCCAAACTTCTATTAAACCATGCATAAATATTAATAATGCAATAAGACTAATGTACAAATGTTAGGATGAAGCTTATAACTCGGAGTTATCTATGAAGAAGTAGGTACCGGCTAATTTTTGTTCTTTATCCATTTGGGAATCCAATTTATTAATTCTTGGTCTATAAGAATTAGGATCTCTTCTAAATGTAACATTCAAGTTCTTCAAGAATCTATTACAACCAGTTAATAATGATTCAGGAGCCTTAGCCAAAGCATCCTTAGAAGGTTTACCTTCGAAGACAATAACTCTGTCAGCCAAATACGTAGCCATAATGAAATCGTGTTCAACAACGAATGCAGTCTTTTTGGAATGAAGAATAAATCTTCTGATAACTTTAGAACAGATAATACGTTGTTCAGAATCCAAGTAAGCAGAAGGTTCATCAATTAAATAGATATCTGCAGGCATACCTAAGGATAACACAATAGCAACTCTTTGTAATTCACCACCAGATAAGGTTTGGACTTCTTGATCAATAATGTCGTCGATCTTTAATGGCTTAACAACATCGGTTTGGAATTGTGGGTGTAAGAATGATGCTCTGATCTTCTTGAAGAACAACTGTCTGACAGTACCTGGGAATTTTGGAGCAATCTTTTGTGGTTTCATGGACACATTTAACTTAGGAATTTGTAAGCCATTGTCTGGTTTAATAGCACCAGCCAATAACTTACAGAAAGTTGTCTTACCAGTACCGTTCTCACCCATCATGACCAAAATCTCAGAATTGGTGAAAGCACCACTTTCAACCTTCATGTGGAAATCACCTTGAGTCTTCTCCATAGTTGGGTATGACAATGCATTTGATTTATCTAATTCCAACCCTTCAGCAGCGTCAGCCAATTTGAATTGCAAGGATTCAGTTCTGAATCTCATGTTTTCAGTTGGAATATGACCATCAAGGAAAATATTAATACCTTCCCTAACAGATGATGGCAATGTAACAACACCATACACTGATGGAACCCCGTAAAGAATACAAACGAAATCAGACAAATAATCCAAGACAGACAAATCGTGCTCAACACAGATAACATAACAGGTTGGGTGCAACAAAGATCTGATGATTTCAGCAGCCCTCAATCTTTGTTTGACATCCAAATACGAGGATGGTTCATCGAACATGTAAACGTTGGCTGCTTGAACACAGGTCATACCAAGAGCAAATCTTTGCAATTCACCACCAGACAAATTGGCCACATCTCTATCTAAAACACCTCTCAATTCCAAAATGTTAAGAATGTAGTCCCATTGGTCCTTTCTTTCCAACTTGGCCTGCAAAATCCCTTCGACATGCTTGACCTTAGATTTAACTAAAGCTCTTGGAATATTATCCACATATTGAGGCTTAATGATAGCCTTAATGTCATCCTCTAACACCTTGGTGAAATAATTTTGCAATTCAGACCCTCTGAAATGCTTTAAAATCACTTCCCAGTCAGGTGGGTCATCGTACTTACCCAAGTTTGGCTTCTGTTTACCTGCTAAAATCTTTAAAGCAGTAGACTTACCAATACCGTTGGTACCAACCAACCCAAGAACTTGTCCTGGTCTTGGTGTTGGTAATCTGTGCAACTTGAACGAATTTGCCGAGTATCTGTGGGTGGTTTCTGAATCTAAGTTGGTAGGTAAATTGATAATATTAATAGCGTCGAATGGACACTTTTTCACACAAATACCACAACCGATACATAAGGTTTCCGATATAAACGCAATCTTTGAAGCTGGTGTAACTTCAATACATAACTTTCCTGTCTTCACAACTGGACATGCTTTACGACATTCCTGTTTACATTTTTTAGGTTTACACCTATCCGTGGAAACAATCGCAATTCTAGTATTCTTATCACTCATCTTAAATTATTGTTTCTTGTAATATATAGATGTTTACTAAGTCTTAATATTTAGTTTTTCAAATTTTTTTCAATGAGACTAAATTGAAAAAAAAAAAGACAAATATGCCACAAAACTACTGATTTAGTTAGTGACATGATATACACGCGGTTAAGCATATTTTAGTGCAAATGCGCGGCCAGCTAATGGTAAATTCCAGTACATTACTAAACTCGCACTTTCTATTGGTCGAATCTACCATCATCTGGGATACTAACAAGATGACACCAAAAAGTGATTCTATTACAACATTTATTCCTTATATACTCAAACAGCATATACAACCGACACGATTGCCATATAACTGAATACTTGGAAAAGGGCAAAATTAGATTTATATCCGGGTAATCATTAAGTAATAAATTCGTGTAATAACCAAAACAGGTACGAAAAATCTCGATCAATCAGACTCGCCCTTATTGAAGAAATATTTCCTCTCTAATAATACCATATTCTAAGTAAACACTTGCAAAAAAAAGATCGGTTTATATCGAAGTAAAGCACTGATTATCGATAAAAAAAAGGTACCAGAATAAGATGAGATGATTTAATTCGGTAAAGTGCTGGTCGGAACAGGATTTGCGACAGCTTCATCGTAGGAAGAAAAATAGCCGCTGACCCAAGGTGGTTGTGAGATCTTTAATGGAGGAGTCTGGGGTTATTTTTCGTAATTATGCAATTGAAGTATTGTTTCCGAAGCTTTAAGCATGGCCTTCCACAGTATGGTACGTCTAAGAAGGCGTGGAGCTATCTTGATGGGAGGGACCACATTGCAGGATATCCGGTGAAGGATTATGGCGGAATATATACGATAGGATTCGGCAGGTACGCCCTAGACCATGACAAGACGGCACCTCGTGTGGCGAATTGTCCGAAGACTATCTCTGGGCCCGACTGGGGGCCGGATACAAGCTGGAGATAGTGCCTGGGAAGTGTTTTAAACTTGTATTGGAGAATGCAAGTAGCCATTGGCTGCAAATTACGAGATACAAACGAATATCCAGACGATTTTTGATAGACGTAAATGCCAAAGTGGTTAATAGACACACGAAAGGAGACTTGAAGATAACCGGCCGTGCAGTTTATTTTAGGGATAACATTGATAATGTGTCCAGATGTATAGAATAATTTAAAGAGACTGAATAGACAATTATGTATTGGTCAGAATGACATATGGTAGACAACATGTAAGAAAGAATAATTTTAAGCCCGACGAAAAGCGTTCTAAATATTGAGTCTACGGTAGAAATTAATTTTTTAATCGTCGTTGTCGGCGGTTCTCCCGCAAAATTGAATTTATAATAATCTTTTTCTTCGTTATAGGCTGCATATTTTTACAGTATATAGAAGATAGTTATTGTATATTGGGAAGATTTGAGTCGATCCAGAAACAACAAGCTTAACAGTTAGTGAAAATTATTGACGCTAAGAGTGGTACTAATTTGCAGAAAGAGCAGAATTGGTGGATACTTGATTTCACATAAAATTTGGTGATAACGACAGACTACTAAGATATAAAATCTTTACAAAGAGTAGCCTGACTTGGGATTAATCGAATATCTTATAACATATTATTGACTTTCATTTTGCATTTGAAAAATTTACCAGTCTATTTTAATTTTTCACTCTTTGGATAATTTATAACTATGGTCAAACCTTTAATTCCAGAAGATGCTTCGCTTAATCCAGAACTATACGGATTGAGACGATCACACAGAGAGAGACGTGGTCCAGCTATAGTAGAAAGTGATATCAGCGACGAAGATGACGTTGAGAACAAACCTACGCGTAAGAAGAAGAAGAAGTATAACGATGAAGATGGATTTGAGGATGGATTTGATGATGATGATGATGATGATGAAGACGATGATGAAGACGAAGACGACGAGTTTGTTGTTAGTACAAAAAAGAGAAAGTCTAATGGTAAAACATCTAAATCTACGAAGAAGACGAGTAATACACCAACCATGGCAGAAATAAGGTTCTCTTCAAGAAACAGTAAACAAGTCAATTATACAGTTGATTATGATGAGGATGATGCTGACTTACTTGAAAGTGGACCAGAATTTGATCACGATGAAGAAGACGACGAAGCTAATGGTGATTATTATTATTACCAACAGGCAGCAGAAGCCGAAGACGAGAGAGGAATTGATCAAGTAATGGATCACAAAATAAATGAAGATAATGCCGAATTAACTAATGAACCCAAATTAGATTATTTATTTAAGGTTAAATGGTCTGACGCATCACACTTACACAACACATGGGAGACGTGGTCTAGCTTGAAAGATTTTAAAGGATTTAGGAAAGTTGATAACTATATCAAGCAATTCATAATTATGGATCGTGAAATCCGTAATGATCCATTAACAACGAAGGAAGACATAGAGGCCATGGATATTGATCTTGAGAGAAGACGTGATGAACAAGATGAATATACCGAAGTTGAGAGAATTGTCGATAGTGAAAGAGCCGAAGTAGATGGTGAGAGCCAGTTACAATATTACTGTAAATGGAAGAGACTTTATTACGATGAATGTTCATGGGAAAACGCCGAAGAGATTGCTAGAATTGCTCCTGAACAAGTGACAAGGTATCAGCAGAGGTTGAAATCAAAGATCTTACCTAATTTGTCTGCAAACTATCCATCAAACCAAAGACCAAGGTTTGAGAAATTGGTTAAACAACCGTTATTTATTAAAAATGGTGAGTTAAGAGATTTCCAATTGACAGGTTTAAACTGGATGGCCTTTTTATGGTCAAGAAATGAAAATGGTATTTTAGCAGATGAAATGGGGTTAGGTAAAACCGTTCAAACAGTTTCATTTTTATCTTGGTTAATCTATGCTAGAAGACAAAATGGACCACATTTGGTTGTTGTTCCGTTATCTACTGTTCCAGCATGGCAAGAAACCTTCGAAAAATGGTCACCCGATCTTAATTGTATTTATTACTTAGGGAATACTGAATCAAGACGAAATTTAAGAAATTACGAATTTTACCAGGGTAATAACAAACCAAAATTCAACATTTTGTTAACCACATACGAGTATATCTTGAAGGACAGAAATGAATTGGGACCAATTAAATGGCAATTTTTGGCTGTTGACGAAGCTCATAGATTGAAGAATGCCGAATCTTCTTTATATGAATCGTTAAAGCTGTTCAAGGTTACAAATAGACTTTTAATCACTGGTACGCCTTTACAGAATAACATTAAAGAATTAGCAGCATTATGTAACTTCTTGATGCCGGGAAAATTTAATATCGAACAAGAAATCGATTTTGAATTCCCTGATGATCAACAAGAACAATACATTAAGGATTTACAGAAAAAAATTCAGCCTTTTATTTTGAGACGGTTGAAAAAAGATGTGGAGAAATCACTTCCTTCGAAGACTGAAAGAATTTTGAGAGTTGAATTGTCTGACTTACAAACCGATTACTACAAAAATATCATTACCAAGAATTACTCAGCATTAAATGCTGGTAATAAGGGGTCACAAATTTCGTTGTTAAACGTTATGAGTGAGTTGAAAAAAGCTTCAAACCATCCATATTTATTTGACGGGGCAGAAGAAAGAGCATTGGCTAAAGCAAATTCGAATGCAAGAGATAATGTTCTTCGTGGTATTATTATGTCGTCTGGTAAGATGGTCTTACTTGAACAATTGTTAACTAGGTTAAAAAAAGAAGGCCATAGAGTTTTGATCTTCAGTCAAATGGTTAGAATGCTAGATATTTTGGGCGATTATTTATCGAT
Organism: Debaryomyces tyrocola; assembly: GCA_900006135.1. Taxonomy (NCBI): domain Eukaryota; kingdom Fungi; phylum Ascomycota; class Pichiomycetes; order Serinales; family Debaryomycetaceae; genus Debaryomyces; species Debaryomyces tyrocola. Next base: position 323,100 of record LN874550.1, read on the forward strand.
TAAGGGTTATCAGTTTCAAAGATTGGATGGTGGTATACCTTCTTCACAGAGAAGAATTTCGATTGATCACTTTAATGCTCCTGATTCAAAGGATTTCGTCTTTCTTTTATCCACAAGAGCTGGTGGATTAGGTATCAACTTAATGACGGCTGATACAGTCGTTATCTTTGATTCTGACTGGAATCCACAAGCTGATTTACAAGCAATGGCAAGAGCTCACAGAATTGGTCAGAAGAACCATGTTTCTGTGTATAGATTTGTGAGTAAAGATACTGTTGAAGAAGAGATTTTAGAAAGAGCGAGGAAAAAGATGATTTTAGAATACGCAATTATTTCATTAGGTATCACGGATCCAAGTTCGACGAAGAGTAAGACAGAACCATCTGCTAATGAATTAACTCAAATTTTGAAGTTCGGTGCTGGTAACATGTTTAGAGAAAACGATAACCAAAAGAAGTTAGAAGACTTGAATTTGGATGAAGTTTTAAACCATGCTGAAGATCATGTAACGACACCTGATTTAGGCGAGTCAAACTTAGGTTCCGAAGAATTTTTAAAACAATTCGAAGTTACAGATTATAAGGCAGATATAGAATGGGATGACATTATTCCTCAAGAAGAATTATCTAAATTGAAAGAAGATGAGAAGAAGAAAGCTGATGATGAGTTCCTTCAGGAGCAAATTTCTATGTATTCTAGAAGAAAGGCAGCAGTTAGAAAATTACAAGATGGCTCAGAGAATGTTAGCGAAGATGAGGTTGCTGATTCAGATAACCAAAGAAAGGCCAGAAAGAGAAACGATGAAAACTATCAGTTATCTGAGAAAGAGATCAGAGGAATCTATAGGTCGATTTTGAAACTCGGTGATTTGACAGGAAAGTGGGAACAGTTAGTCGAAGACGGAAGTATTTCTAATAAGAACCCAGTATTGATTAAGCACGCGTATAATGAAATTATTAACATTTCGAAGCAATTGGTCAAAGAAGAAGAAGCAAGAAGAGCAAAGGTGTTAGCGGAATTAGAAAGAAAAGCTATGGAACTGAAGGACAAGAATGTTGTGACTGTTGATGGATCTAGTCCTATGGCATTATGGGTGGCCAAGAAGAAAGAGAAGAGAGCTGTATTATTCGAATACCAAGGTGTTAAGAATATTAATGCCGAATTGGTATTGGCTAGACCTCAGGATATGAAGCTACTTGAAACTTTAATACCAAAGGAGAATCCAACTAGTTTCGAAATACCGAAGCCACCCAAACAAGTATCATCTTGGAACTGTGAATGGGACACGAAGGATGATTCCATGTTATTAGTAGGTGTATACAAATTTGGATACGGATCGTGGGTGCAAATCAGAGATGACCCGGTTCTAGGATTACAGAACAAGTTATTCCTTGAAAACGCTAACAGTAAGGAAAGCAAGGAAGACAAGTCTGCCAAGAGGGTTCCAGGTGCAGTTCACCTCGGTAGAAGAGTGGATTACTTATTTACACTCTTGAAAGAAGGTGACGAAACCCCTAACGGAAACACATCTAACAACACCACCACCAAAAAGAAGGTCAGAAGAGTCAAAAACGAAACTCCTACACCTGCCGTCAAAAAGAAGCCTACCAAGTCCCAATCGCCAGAGGTTAACAAGAAGCCAAAACACAAGAAATTGTTACCAAAGGATTCACCAACGTCTTCCTCCGCAAACTCTCCAAAAGACCCTAATGGCCATGCCCATACCCATACCCACACCCACATCAAAGAAGAACCACCCGCGGAGAACGACTTGGAATACGAAAGTATGGATGAGGCCGAGTGCAAAAACGCATTGAAGCCCGTTTCCAAATCTCTAATGAGATTACATAAAGGAAACAAGGGCTTTGAGAAAGCCGAATGGGCCAATATCTTGAGAAAAGAGTTATTGACCATTGGTGATTTCATTGACCAAACTACTGGTTCAAAAGACAAGCACCTGGACAAATTAAAGAAACATTTATGGTCTTATGCTAGTCTTTACTGGCCCGCAAAAGTACCAAGTAAAAAGATCAATGATATGTATAATAGAGTTAAGGTTCAAGTAAGAGCCCCAAAAAAACCTAAGAACTCTTAGTACTTCTAATACTTCTACGTTTTTATTGATATTAATTGTTGTATAATTTATAATTTGTATTTAATAGTAATCCACTGTAGTTGATACCCGTATATTTAACCGGGTAACTTCATCATGAAAATGAAATCAAAAAATATCCAAAAAAAAAAATCTTTTTGTGTCATTTATTTTGAAACCACAAAAATTTTCCATCTGAAGATACAAGAGAAAAGATTTCAGAACTCCTTGTCAAAGTAAATTATCAAGAGGTTTAACAAAGACGATAGTCATAACTATATATCTTTTAAATCTAATTTACCCATTTCTTCATTTATTTTCGTAATAAATTGAAATACCAATTCTTTTAATAAAAAAAAAGTAAAAAAAAAAAAATGTCTGCCGCCGACGCTAACCAAGTTCAAGAATCATTGGAAAAGTTGAACCTTGATTCTGCACCAGTAGCATCCACCGAGGAAACAGAACAAACTGCTAGTGGCGAAACCGAAGAAACTGCTGACTCTGCTCAAGTTTCAGACACTTCTGCTTCATTGTACGTTGGTGAATTGAACCCATCGGTTAACGAAGCATTATTATTCGAAATCTTCTCCCCAATCGGTCAAGTTGCCTCCATTAGAGTTTGTCGTGATGCTGTTACCAAGAAGTCGTTAGGTTACGCTTACGTTAACTTCCACAAGTTTGACGACGGAGAAAAGGCCATCGAAGACTTGAACTACTCTCTTATCGAAGGACGTCCATGCCGTATTATGTGGTCCCAAAGAGACCCATCCTTAAGAAGAAACGGTGACGGTAACATTTTCATCAAGAACTTACACCCAGCTATTGACAACAAGGCTTTACACGACACTTTCACTGCTTTTGGTAAGATTTTATCATGTAAGGTTGCCACTGATGACATGGGTATTTCCAAATGTTTCGGTTTCGTCCATTACGAAACCGCTGAAGCTGCTGAAGCTGCGATTGAAAATGTTAACGGTATGTTGTTAAACGACCGTGAAGTTTACGTCGGTAAGCACATCAGTAAGAAAGACCGTGAATCTAAGTTTGAAGAAATGAAGGCTAACTTCACTAATGTTTACGCTAAGAACATCGACTTAGACTTCTCCGAAGAAGAATTCAAGAAATTATTCGAAGCTTACGGTAAAATTACTTCTATCTACCTTGAAAAGGACCACGAAGGTAAGTCCAAGGGTTTCGGTTTCGTCAACTTCGAAAACCACGAATCTGCAGTTAAGGCTGTTGATGAATTAAATGACAAGGAAATTAACGGTCAAAAGATTTACGTTGGTAGAGCCCAAAAGAAAAGAGAAAGATTGGAAGAATTAAAGAAACAATACGAAAACACCAGATTAGAAAAATTATCCAAATATCAAGGTGTCAATTTATTTATTAAGAATTTGGATGACACAATTGATTCCGAAAAATTAGAAGAAGAATTCAAGCCATTCGGTAGTATCACTTCCGCCAGAGTTATGGTTGATGAAACTGGTAAGTCTAAGGGTTTCGGTTTCGTTTGTTTCTCTTCTCCAGAAGAAGCCACAAAGGCCATTACTGAAATGAACCAAAGAATGATCTACGGTAAGCCATTATACGTTGCTTTAGCTCAACGTAAAGATGTTAGACGTTCGCAATTAGAACAACAAATTCAAGCTAGAAACCAAATGAGAATGCAAAATGCTGCCGCCACCGGTGGTATCCCAGGTCAATTCATTCCACCAATGTTCTACGGTCAACAACCAGGCTTTTTCCCACCAAACGGTAGAGGTAACGGTCCATTCCCAGGTCCAAACCCACAAATGATGATGCCAAGAGGCCAAATTCCACCACCTCAAGGCCAATGGCCAAGACCAGGTCCAAACGGCCAACCAGTCCCAGTCTACGGTATGCCACCAGTCTACGGTGGTGACTTCAACAACGGTGCCAACGGTGGCCGTCAACAAAGAGGCTACTACCCAAACAGAAATCAAAACCAAAAGGGTCGTCAACAAAAGGATTTAGCTGCCATCATTGCCAATGCTCCTGCTGACCAACAAAAGAGAATCTTAGGTGAAGAATTATACCCAAAGATCGTCTCTACCGGTAAGGCTCAAGAACCTGAAGCTGCTGGTAAAATCACCGGTATGATGTTAGATTTGGATAACGAAGAAATCTTAGCTTTGTTAGAAGATGATGAATTATTTAACACTCATTTCGAAGATGCTTTGACCGCCTTTGAAGAATACAAGAAATCTTCTGAAGCTGCTACTGCTGAAAACTAAGCTTACTATAGGTAGGCTATTTGTTATTTTTTTCTTACTTTTTTGCAAAAGGTGAAAAGAATTGTATTCTATTTTTGAAAGTATATAATGTAATAGTTATTTTTTGGTAAATGGGTTAATGGATTTATTATATATAACAAAAAAAAATAGGAAAAAAATTGAATAATTGTTTGAAATCGATTTATTATGTAGAGTACACCAGAGTAGGATCGTAATACCTGATCTACGACAGGTGTATGGTAAGGCTGCATTGAACGATTGGATTTGTTAATTGCTGTGAAATTTAGTATGTAGAATTTCGCGTGATTTTGATTGCTAAGTATGCGATAATTTAGGACAGCATAATGAAAAATATGTACTCTTTATCTACTTATATTGTACGAAAGCTATAATTATTGAAAGATTATCAAATTATTGACTCGGATTAATCCTTCAATATGACTAACGCTTTGAATGAAATTGAGAACATGTCAGCATTTCCATCCGATGGTAAAACGGTATCCCCAAAGGATTATGCCAATAATGATAAGCTAAAGTTAAGTGGTAGGATCATTAATGTGATGACACTGTTACCAACGCAAATAGTTAAGAAGACTGATAAATCAGGGAATGATAATTGGGATGTAGAAACTGTGAGAGGAAATTCTGCCCTTTATTCTTCCCAATTTTTTTTGGCACAGCAGACAGACTGGGAAAGCCATTTAGTTGGATGGACGGGAGAATTAATAAATAAGTCATCGAATTCTAAGAGTATTACCAGTGAGAATATAAAGGAGGATCCGTTATATTTAAACGAAGTGGACAAGACATCGTTGGAAGGAAAAATCAGGGACGCTAATAAGTCTGCCCATATACATCCGGTCTGGTTACTAAGGAGAGATCAAGAAAGGTGGAGGAATTATGCGGAAAACATCTTATGGCCTGTTTTCCACTACATCCAAGGGGAACCTTCAGATGGTAAAGACGAAGCAAATTCATGGCATGATTACGTCAAATTTAATGAAGCGTACTGCCAGAAGATCATGTCGATTTACAAGCCCGGTGATGTTATATGGATACATGATTACTATTTGTTATTACTTCCACAGTTATTAAGAATGGAGATTCCCAATGCTATAATTGGTTTGTTCATGCATGCTCCATTTCCGTCCTCAGAATACTTTAGATGCCTTTCAAAAAGGTCACATTTATTAGATGGTATGTTGGGTGCCGATAAGATTGCATTTCAATCGGAGGCATTTCAAAGACATTTTTCGTCATGCTGCACGAGATTATTAGGATGTGAAATTTCTAAAGATAAGCTTATGGCATATGGTTCGGCTATATCTTTGGAAACTTTGCCTATTGGTATTGATACCAAAAAGATTGAATATGATGCGTTTTCTTCTGACTCTGGTATTGAACAGAAAGTTCGTGCATTAGGGGAAATTTATGCCGATAAGAAGATCATTGTAGGTAGAGATCGTTTGGATACTGTCAGAGGTGTGGTACAAAAATTGCAAGCATTTGAAATGTTTTTGCAAATGTATCCAGAATGGAGAGATAAAGTTGTATTAATTCAAGTTTCAAGTCCTGGATATTCTCATTCAGCAAAGGTTGAGCAAAAGGTGACAGAGTTAGTTCATCATATCAACAGTGAATATGGTAATTTAAACTCTACACCGATTTTGCATTATCAGAAGAGGATTAACAAGGATGAATATTTAGCGTTATTGAGGGTTGCCGACTTGGCTCTTATCACGTCAGTTAGAGACGGTATGAATACGACTTCCTTAGAATTTGTGATATGCCAGAAAGAAAATTATTCTCCATTGATCTTATCGGAATTTACAGGTACCGCCTCTGTCTTGAGTGAAGCCATATTAGTAAACCCATGGGATTCAGTTGGGATTGCAAAAACGATGAATGATTGTTTCTATATGTCTAAAGATAAGAAGAGGGCATTAGAAGAAAGGTTGTATAAGCAAGTTACAGCAAACACAATTCAGAATTGGACCTCAAATTTCATAACTCATCTAATTGATCATGTTAACAATACTCATCAAACGCATTACACGCCTGCCTTAAATAGACCATTGTTATTGAATAATTATGTGAATTCTCATAGAAGATTATTCTTATTTGACTATGATGGGACTTTAACACCAATTGTTAAAGATCCAGAAGCAGCTATTCCTTCATCCAGATTAAATGCCGTGTTGGATATTTTATCATCTGATCCTAAAAATCAAGTTTGGGTTATCTCTGGTAGAGATCAGGCGTTCTTGGATAAATGGCTAGGATCTAAGAATATTGGTTTATCAGCTGAACATGGTTGCTTCCTTAAAGACATTGGCTCTACAGAATGGGCCAATTTGGCAGCATCTTTTGATATGTCATGGCAGAATAAAGTTGAAGAAGTCTTCAAAGAATATACTGAGAAGACACCGGGTTCAAATATCGAACAGAAGAAGGTTGCATTAACTTGGCATTACCGTAGATCTGATCCAGAACTTGGCAAGTATCAGGCTGAGAAGTGTTTAAAATTCTTAAAGGAAACAGTTGCTACTGAGTATGACGTTGAAGTTATGCCAGGCAAAGCAAACATTGAAGTTAGACCAAATTTTGTCAACAAAGGTGAAATTGTTAAGAGACTAGTGCTAAATCCTCACGGTGCTAAGCAAATACCTCACGTGGTGACGAATTATAATAAAGATGTTCCCATTGATGAATTACCGGACTTTATATTATGTCTTGGAGACGATTTTACTGACGAAGATATGTTTAAATCTTTGAAGGATATTGAAGCAGAATGGAGCCTGAAGAATCACCCAAGAAATCAATATGGATCACATGGTGTTTATCCTGTTGCTGTAGGACCTGCCTCGAAGCAAACTATTGCTACATCACACTTAACAGAGCCATCTGAGGTTTTAGAGACTTTGGGATTATTGTCAGGTGTAGTTTCGTTATTTGAAAGTGCAGGGTCGGTTTCTCTAGACGATAGAGGGCATCTTGAAAATAGTACTTCTTCGAATAAATCAAAATCTGCTATCAAGGAAGCAACTCTTAAGAAAGAAGGAACAAAATCTTGTTAATCTAACTAGAATATACTCATCTATATAGCTTATTTTAGATTCTAATAGAAATTCAAATCCCGACATTTAACCTCGGTAAGTCGATTTTTTCTTATATAAATCAAGCATCGCCTATATTTTTGAATTAGATTTATTTACGTATCTACACAATGGTTTTTCCTTGGGGCTTTAGAAGTAATGTTAAAATACACCAATCCAAGAGTGATAAATCTATCGATTTACCTTTAAGAAATGGTGAAAAAACAATCAAATACGCAGATTTTATCAAAGACGAATTGCCAATTATCGATGAAAAAGAAAAATTATGGTTGAACCCACTTTTGTTTAACGGATTATTACAAACATTATATTATTCGTCCGCTAACTTATCTCATAAGTTCCAAGTATATTATGGTAGAGAGATTTTCACGTATGAAGATGGAGGTGTTTGTTCCATCGATCATGTAATTCCGCAACCAGAACATAAGGAAGACTTCAAGGCACTTCATGATAAGACCTTCCCAGAGGGATCGCCAAAATTGCATCCTAGATCTAGATATTTTTCCAATGAAGAATTAGAACAGATCAAAACTCCTAATGAAGGTTCACAATCTACGAAACCAATTTGTGTTGTCTTACACGGTTTAGCAGGTGGTTCTCATGAACCATTGATTCGTAACTTAGCAGAATATTTGAGTACTGGTAAGAATGAAAATAAATGGGACACTTTAGTTATTAATTCTAGAGGATGTTGTCGTACTAAGATCACCAACGGGAAATTGTTTACGGCATTATCAACCGGTGATATTCACGAAGTTTTGGTCGAATTAAAGAAAAGAAATCCAAATAGGCCTATTTACACGGTTGGGTTTTCATTCGGAGCTGTTATTTTGGCCAATTACTTAGCTGAAATAAATAGTGATACCATGATAACCGCTGCCTGTTTGGTCGGTTGTCCATGGGACTTGGTCGATAGCGCCTTCCATATTCAAAACTCTTGGTCCGGTAGCTATCTCTTTAATCCTGCTTTAACCTCATTTTTAAATAAGTTGGTGAAGAATAACTTTACTGAACTAAACCACCATAATCCAGAGCTATTCAATGAAGAGAATTTAAAGAAAGGTATGAAGCAAACCAAGACCTGGGAATTTGACTCTGTGTACACCTGTCACACTGCAGGATACAGCAATCCGTTTGAATATTATAGAGCCGCTTCTCCTGTTAATAGAATCCTGAAGATTCACACACCTACTTTAATCTTGAACTCTACAGATGATCCGGCCGTTAGTGTAAGATTACCATGGATGGAAGTTGAAAGTAACCCTCACCTTTGTATGGTGGAAACTGATTTAGGTGGGCATTTAGGTTATGTTCAATCTTCTGGAAAATTCTGGTGTGTCCAATTAGTTGAAGAATTCTTTGCTAAGTTTGATGAATTAATTGCCTCCTAGACCCTATAAGATAATAACTGTATAGAAATAATTTGATAAATAGATAAATAGAGTAATAGATCGATCGGCTTAAATGTGCATTATTGTTAAGACCTAAAATTTCCATCTCTGCATCTCAGCGAAGAAAACGCAAACATCATTTAGACGCTACAAAATTTTAACTCTTTACGCTGAAATTCGTCCAGGTAACTTTGAAGATAGCTCAAGGTAATATAGAGCAATATAAGCTTAACCATTGGTAGTCAAAGCATATTGTTCTCTGATATTTTTTCTGTACCCTTATCTCACTTATAATTAAAAAATTAAACGAACGATCGCTTGAAATATAGCAATTATATATGAACTTTAAAATCTGATAGCTTTTAATAATAGTGTTTCATTTTAATCAGTTTAACATTTGATTAAGCATGTTTAAACATAATAATCTAAATATTGCACTATTTGATATCAAATTACATTCGCCACATAAAGATTTGATATTGGTAAAAGGCAATGAAAGTGAATGTGATCCAATACCTTTTGAAGGTAGCGTCAAGTTATCAGTTCCACATGACATGAATGTTAAAAAGATAAAGCTAAACCTTACGGGGGAGTTCAACGTGGAGTTTTTTGAGAGGATGCCTAGCGGAATGATATCAGATCAAGTTTATGATAAGCTATGCGTATTGAAGGTAGAATGGGGCAACTTGTTGACTAGCGAAGACGGACAAATCAAGTTTGGTAATTATGGCGATAAATTTGTCAAGATGCATAAACTTCACGATCTCATAAAGAAAACACATCATAAGAGTCATGGAGGCCATAGACTGACGCTGTCTACATCGTTCACCGATGTTCAGGAAGCTGATGGTAGTGGTTCCAACTCGCTTGAAAGACCGTCATATTTCAGAACTAAGTCGCAGCCTTCATTAAACAAAATTAACCTGTCCGGCTCGTTAGTGAAATTGCCCAAAAGTGGTGTGGATGGAACCCCTTTCAAGCAGTACAAGACGTCGTCTAACAATGACTACTTGTTGCCACAAGGTAACTATCGATTGCCATTCAAATGCTACTTACCAGCAAACACTCCCGAGACAATAGAAGGTTTAAAATGCTGCAGTCTCTTGTATAAGTTAGAGTGTATCATTGAAAGAGGCCGTTTCGAAAAATCGATCCATACTGCCAAACATATTAGAATCCAGAGAACATTGCACCCAGATAATATGAATTTGTCGGATAGTATCGATATTGATAATAATTGGCCCGATAAGGCTCAGTATAGTGTCGGTCTCAAAAGAAAGGGTATCGCTATTGGATCGACCATTAAGGTCAAATTAATGGTTATTCCTATTGCGAAAGGACTAAAATTGAAAGGTATGAGCGGTGTTATTGTTCAACGTTCCCATACTGCTCATTCCCATGGTGTATCTGGAGAATTTGAAGAACTTATAGGTAAGCAAACGATGCCAATACCGGATCCAAATTCATTGTCGACCGATAGATGGGATGTCAAATCAACTTTCAAAGTTCCGTCGTCCTTAAAAGAGCTTACGCAAACCTGTGATTTGAAGAATAACATTATCCAGGTTAAACATAGATTAAGAATAGCAGTTCAATTGAAGAATCAAGATGGACATGTCAGTGAATTAAGAGCAAATTTACCGGTCTGTATTTATCTAAGTCCCAACACCGGTTATCCTGTGGGTAGAAGATACGAAATTTCAACACAGGGATATCTTACTGCACACGACGAGAAGCAGGATATTTTGTTCAAAAAGGTAAGGAATGACTCCGCTGTCAGTTCGACTCCACATAGTCCAGAAGTATTATCTGCTGATAACGACGACGACGATGAAATCGATAGTAACGAATTGGATAGAACGGATAATGCGCCTCCAATGTATCAGCAACATGTCTTTGATAAGATTTTCGATATTTCATCGCCGCAAAGTCCGCTTGAACAGTTAAGAATGCAAAGTAGTAATTCTACACCATTGAACTCCTTGCCCGGATCAATGGTGAATATCACCAGTTATTTCGATATTCCAAAAGAAGTAGAAAGCATTGTATCATCCCCAATGAAGTCGCCTACTTTTGATGTTATGTCTTTATCAAAAGTGCCTTCCTATACTCAAGCAATTGACGATTATGACGATGATCAAAATGAATTGGCTCCTACATACGATGATGATAACAAGATCACACCATATTCTACAGCGTCAATTCCAATTCCGATTAATAACAGCTCAATACATAATAGAAAGACGAGCTCTCCGATGACAAGTAAATCATTTTTATCGTTGAATTTACCAAAATCTCGTCGTGTTTCGCCATCTCATTCGCTTTCTGCATCGCCTCAACCACATACACCTACACCAGGCTCACCTAATGCAACCATACAACACACGCCAATTAAGTCTCCCCATAGCATGAAGTTAAACACCAAATTCTTGCATAAAAAGAAGAAATAGAGTATATTATAGATATATAGTAATAGATAAGTAGTTTTTTGAAAGGCGCACTCCCTCGATATTTACCTGAAAAAATCGTTGAACACGTATAAGCTGGTCCCAAATGATTTACTTCAGTATAGCAATTAAGCTAAATCAATAAATATGGCGGAAGTTCCAATCACTACTTCGAATCAAAGGTCGCAAGTGGCCATAAATATAGCTAATTATTTGAAGGATAATACAATTTTGAAGCAAAGAACAGGTTTGTTGAATAACTCTGAAGATGTGGAATTTTTCAGATATAAGAGATTAGCCAGAGCGTTATTAAGTGAAGACTATAAGACTAAACAAGCAAATCATAAGAATGGATTGATTCCAATTGCCGACGAACAAGAAGCTGCAAAAGTATTTATTACATTAATTCAAAGTCAATTTGTTATTCCGGTAGAAAAGTTACATTATAATGAAATTAAGCAAACAAATAAGAGCTGGAAGCCAAATAAGACCAAGCCAACATTAAAACAATCGACCAAGGCCAATATAGAGCCAAATGCTTATTTTGTTTGGACCTATAGCAAGCCAAACCCATTCATTTTATTATACAGTATTTTATTGATTGCGGGTATATTTACTATTATTTTGTTCCCATTATGGCCTAACTTTATGAAGATTGGGGTGTGGTACTTGTCCATGGGATTATTAGGCTTGTTAGGTTTATTCTTTTTGATTGCCATCATTAGGTTGATCATTTACATTATTACATTGCTTGTCTTGCCAAGAGCATTTTGGTTGTATCCTAACTTATTCGAAGACTGCGGTGTTCTAGAAAGTTTCCAACCATTGTACGGATGGGACGAACCAAAAAAATCCAAGAAGAAGAGCAAGTCTAATAAGTCGGTATCAAAGCCTGAGACTGAGAGCTCGGGGGCTGCTACTGGTGTCAACCCAACAGAAAACGCCCCAACTAAACGTAAAGTTGTATTAGAAGAAGTTGACGAGTAGATATACGCTTTGGCCATATATATATATCCAATATATTTAATGAATTAGATAGTAACTCATTTATTAGATTCTATTATAGGTTTTAGTGTATAAAATCCCACTACGCGATTAAATAAAAAAGTCATTTAATAAGCATATAGCTAAATTGATAAAGAGCAAACGGAATAAGGACAACAATGGTAATTATTAATAACTTAACATTTAATCAGGATTACTCGTGTATTTCGGTATCCACTACAAAGTATCACAAGATATTCAATTGTGATCCGTTTGGAGAATTCTATTCTTCTTATCAAGGTTCATCGGGTACAAAAGGCGATAAGCAAAATGATAATGACAAAGAAATTATTATTGACAAAGGCAATGGCAATGAATATAATAAGATAGGAGAAGATTCTCCGACTCTGTATTTGAAAATGTTGTTTTCTACTTCACTTACTATTATCATTCCCGAGAATGAATCTGTGGGGAACAGGCTATTAAAAATATATAATTTGAAGCAAAATATGAAGATATGTGAATTGACCTTCCCTTCGCATATAATAGATGTCAAATTGAATAGGAAAAGGCTCTGTGTTATATTAGAGAGTGGGCAGATATACATCTATGATTTGAGCTGTGTGAGGTTAATTAAAGTCTTGGAAATCAGTTCGTTTTCCTCTAACGACAGCGAGGAGGAAACCCACCAGAAACTATTTGTTGGAGACCTCGGGGCAGACGACAAGTCGTTACTTGTGTTACCAATTTCAAATATAACGGAACAAACAGACTTATTCAATACCGAAAATGGTGTAAATGTGACGAGGGCTAGCGATTCAAATATTCTTACGTCTCTCAAGCCGCTCATTGAATTTACTAAGAATAAGATTAATAAAGACATCATTACTCTAGAAGATTTACAGAAGGACTCGAATGGGTGGGTATTAATATATGATACCATTAAGCTCAAGCCCAGGTTGATCTACAAGGCCCACGACTCGTCTCTAGCCAAAATCACAATTTCCAACGATAACAAGAAGATAGCCACCGCATCATCAAAAGGGACCATTATTAGAGTTTGCCACTTAGAGTCGTCGGATGACGACGACGTATCTAAGCCGTTCAAGATATCGCAAATAATTAACTTGAGACGGGGCCACAACATAGCCAAGGTCAATTGCTTGAGCTTCAGCCTCGACAACCTGATATTGGGATGCGGATCCGAGTCCAATACAATTCATTTCTTCAGGCTCCTGAAGCAACCGCATGAAAGCTTCGAGTACGAAGAGGACCCTGCCAACGAGAGCGATCCCGACAACGAAGACAGGTCTTCGGAGGACCTCAACCAGAACTTGGCCAACTTGCTCATCTCCAAGACCGCCGACGCATCGGCACCCGACCAAAAAGACCTGGCCAAGTCGTCGTATTTCGATGTCCTTAAGAAGAAGGTCGAGGGCTCGTCCAGGTTCATGAACAACCCCTACACCCAGACCATCGTCAAGAACTTGCCCTACAAAAACTACTTCGAAAACCTCATCTGGGAGCCCCCCAGAAGGTCCTTCGCCTACATCAAGCTACCAGAGTACATCCCTCCCCAATTGTTCAATCTCCACCAGTCCAAAAACAAAGTGGCCATTGGTTTTGCTAACACTAACAATAATGGCCACTTGATAATGCTCGCATCTTATCAAACGGGTCAATTCTACCACTACCAACTCCCAAAACCCTCTGATCTGCCGGAGCCATCCGATCTGCGTCATGAATGCAACCTAATCGCTCAGTACAGCCTATTGTGATCCTGTCGGACCTTGGACCATAACTGGTATGAAGTGAATAATGGGGCATGGGGCTTCCTATTATACTTTCGAGGGTCTATAAAGGCCCCATTATGTGCGGCGTCGCGTGACTTGACTATGCCTCGTAATTCATCCTCCGGTAGTTCCTCTCGGAACTCGTCCACTATCCGCTTTTGTGTCATATATCGTCTTTTTTTGAGGAGAAAAAGTTTTTGAAGGATCACAGGAATCATACCCGAATAAGTTTGAGTTACACAATTGCTGTAAACGAACCAGTATATAAGAAGGAACGAAATTCAGGAAAAGGGGATATAAAATTTTGAAAGAATGTTGAAAGCTAATTTGAAAAAGGTAATTTCAAATAATAAATTTAATACTCAATTAACTAAGATGACATCTAACTATTCAACTGGTTCCAATATTATTGGATATGCGGAGGATGATGTTTTATTCTCGAACAAAAACATGGCCAGACTTGTGACGTTGAACAGACCTAAAAAATTGAATTCATTGAACACTTCGATGGTGAGCAAGATTATGCCTAGATTATTGGAATATTCGAAGTCGAGTGTGAACAATGTGATTATTTTGAACTCGACATTGGAAAAAGGATTGTGTGCTGGGGGGGATGTGACAGAATGTGCCAAACAGATCAAGGCGGGAAATGAAGCGTATGCTTCTGATTTTTTCCAACGGGAGTATAACTTGAATTACTTGATATCAACGTATCCTAAGCCGTATGTGGCGTTGATGGACGGAATCACGATGGGGGGAGGAGTAGGATTGTCAGTTCACGCACCATTCCGAGTTTCCACCGAGAGAACTAAGTTGGCGATGCCAGAGACGGATATTGGGTTTTTCCCGGATGTGGGGACTACTTTTTTTTTGCCAAGATTGGACGATAAAATCGGTTACTACCTTGCGTTGACCGGACAGGTGTTGAGTGGTTTAGACTGCTACATGTTGGGTTTTGCTACCCATTACGTTCCATCTGACAGAATTGATTCATTGGTCAACAGATTATCCAACTTGCAACCTCCAAGTGTGAATGACAACAAGCCTGAAGACAACCACGCATCGATATTGAATAACAACAAGGAATACTACGCGCAAGTGAACCAGGCTATTGAAGAATTCACCGAAAACAAGTTGCCAGAAGACTATAAATACCCATTTACCACTGAGCAATTAAAATTAATCAAGAATGCATTTTCGCAACCTTCAATTGAAGAGGTATTGAGTTATTTGGAAAAAGACGGTTCCGAATTTGCTCAAAAGACTTATAAGACTTTATTATTGAAATCGCCAACATCCTTAAAAGTTGCCTTTGAGTTATTGAACCGTGGTGGCCAAAACTCTATTCGTCAACAATTTGAATTGGAGATGATTACTGCTACCAATTTGATCAATATCAAGCCTGAAGAAAATGATTTTGTCAAAGGTGTTTCTCACAAGTTGATCGACAAGATCAAGGAACCAGCATACCCAGAATGGAATCTGAATAAACAACCAAGTGGTATTTCTTCTGAATTTGTTCAGAAAGCTCTCAGCAAATCAATTCATTCTACTAAATTGAACGAACCATTAATTGAAAAGTTATTCGGTATTAACTATAAGTCTTATCCATATAACATGGGTTTGCCAAATGGTAACCAAGTTAAAAGTTATATAACTGGTAATGATGGATCTGGTAGATCGTACTTGCCAACTCCAACTGAAGTAACAAAGTATTTCAAGCAATCCACAAGTAATAAGTTAGGAGTCGAATTGAAAGTTCAATCCATTTTAGATCATCATGGTGAAGCGTCAAAATACGATAACAAATACGTCTCTTGGATAGAATAAGGTCTCCTGTAAATATAAATATTTAATAATATAAGAATTTATTAATCTAACACACGTATACAATTACACTATTTAAATACACTATTTAAACTTTTCTAAAATTAAATCTTCACCTAATTCTTCATAATCACTCTTCGTAACAAACCAATTGTCTAAAGCAATGTTGATACCGTTTGATTCTTGATTATCATTATCATTTAACATACTGGCCAAATTGCATGCACCCAACCACGAACCAAATTTTTTATCCCAAACCTCGTTGATATCATTCTGTTGATAATTACCTAGCGTTCCTAATACTAATCTACCAGGTTGCGTAAAAATGTAATTTGGAAAGAATTGATGAGCAGACTTATAAATGTCATTTATCACTCTCTGAGATAATCCAGTAGTTAATGAAGAACCACCTGTAATTAAAATGTTTGATAACAACTCTCTCAATATTTCATTGAATTTTGTATAACGGGAGTTAACATTTGTTGTGTTCATTGGTTCATTGTTTGGAATAAAGGAACTTTCTAAATTCTTTAAAGCTAACAATATCAAGCTCGATAAACCATTGGTTGAGGGTTTATTAAAGTTGACTTCGGGTATGGCCAAGTTCAGTAATGGCGAAAAACCTGGTTGAAATAAATTCTCTAACAAATTAATTTGTTCCCTACTGATCCCGATATGACTCTTATTAGGTAATTGGTAATTCTTTGGGTTTAATGCATTCGTTGATTGTCCGGCTGGCATCTCACAAACATTGAGCATTGAGCTCTTGAAATCTTGTAATATATTATAACTTATTTGATAATCTTTAAATGATTGTGACATTCTGGTAGATTGGAACTTCATAGGTATCAAGTTATCAATAGAAACATTGGATTCCAAAAAACTTAATGCATGTAAATTTGCAAAATCTCCAGCATATTTAGAATGGAAAGAGGATTTTGATTGAATGATACCGTCCAATATAGGCGTTACGCTGGCGACTGAAGATCCAATATCTAAGACAAGACCAGTCGATCTTCCCATGTGATATAATTGTGACAAAGGAGTCTTAACAAGTGAAAAGATAGGCACCTCTAAAGTCTCGAATGCTATCTGGGTCGTAGCTAATTTATTCTTGGATGTATTCCATGGCTGTTCTGTTAACATTAATGGAAATTCCTTAGCATTTATTGCATTATTGTTATCAATATTATCATAGACATATTGCCAGTTGTGAACTATATTATCAAAGTTATAGATTAATCCGTTTTCCATGAATGTCATTATTTCGCTCTCTGGGTTTTCGTCTATTTGTTTGTCTCCAACCTGAACTTTGGAATTTGAATCTACCACATAGTTTGAATTGAATACCAATGATGGTAAATCATCCAGGGCAAACCCAGCTTTCGTAGTATGAGATCCATTGTCTATGACAACTGCTGGTGAAGTATAAGTCATCGTCCTTCGTATATATATGTACCGCTTATGCTAAACTCAATTGTTTATAATGAGCGGACGTGTTTTCCTCTTTATAATTTTTCATTTACTTAGGTCGTGTAAAAAACATCACCAGATTTTTAGCAACTACTTGACTAGAAAATCTACTCTAGCTGACCACCAAATGTAGATAATGTGAAGATGGTCAACGAGATGATGCATGTAAGAGTTGAAGGTGGTTTATTTTTATTTTTTTGAAAAAAAAAGGGGAGCAAAAAGAGTTTTAATAAAAAAATTTCAACAAACCGAACTGCTGCAAAGAAGACATTATAGATAGTAAGAAATGTTCACGGATACAGACAATAAAATGACAATTAGTAAAACATGGATTAAATTATGTAGCAAAAACAAGTCCTCTGTTTATTTTTACTTTTCAAAATTCTTCAATTTTTCTTTGAGTTGGCAATTTTCATTCTTCAAGAGTCCCAATTCTATTATTAGGCTCAGTTTATTACTCGAGCTAATCATCTTCAACAAATTCTCATTTTCATTTTGTAACAATGAGAGCTTATTGATAATTTTATGCGCCAATTCCTGTTCGTCAAACTCGCCATTAACCAGCAACGAACGATGGTTGTTCATAGATAATGCCACAACAATCGATTCCAACCTTTCTTTGGTTTCTTCAAGCTCAACAGTCTTGTCTTTCAAGGTCTTCGTCAAATCCTTAAATAGCTCGTAATAATTCTGAGGAACTTTGAAGCTGTTGCCGGTACTATGTTTCACATTCTTCAACTTATTGAGCGTATTCAATTGGTCTGAAAGATTCTTAATTAGTTGGTTCTTGATCACTAAATCAACCTTTGTTCTCTCGAGTTCCTCCTGTATCTTGTCCTTTTTATTGGTATTGATTGCAAAATTCTGCAACGACGACCTATCATAAAGTTCACAACTCTGATTATTGTAATACTTATCATAGTGCTGGTAATTGTTGTTGTAATTGTAAGGAACGTAGCTTGGTGCATTCACATTCATCGAGTTATTATTACTAATGGGTTCAACATTGGCAGGCTGGGTCTGAAACGTCCCCGTTTGGAAATTGGTCGGACTCTGGAGATGAATGGGACTAGTAATCGAATTTTTATAGTTATTCGTCTGCCAGAACTTGACCAGTGGGTTCTCAGTAAGCATTGATTGCTGGCTCGATTCATTTGACATGATAGACGAATCTATCAGCGAGTTCATCTGCGATGTATTCATATTCACATATTGATTCTACGTGGTTAGTATTCCGAATTTCTCCCTTTTCGACGCAACGACAACATACTGTAGTAGATTTATCCATTATACCTGTCCTTTACTAAACTGGCATATATTATTGTTTATAAGTAAGAAAAAAAAACTTATCTTCTTTTTACAACATCTATGAAACACAAGGATTCTTATATTGAGGTTTGGCTGCCACATTAAAATTATGAGTCTGCGGTTAGGCTTTTCTTCTCCATAATAAATTATAGTACAGAATTTACACTCAATAGCGTCTCTAACTCGACTCATAGCTAAGGCTGGTACGAGCCGATCATTTGTCGTAAGATATGGCCGTTTGGAGAGTTCAATACCTGCTGTGGAAGCTTCAAAATACGATCTTCGAGGTTTTTGCCGACCAAAAAATCAAGTAACACGTCTGTGAAATGATTACAGTTGTTATCAAACAAATCGTACTTAACGGAATTATATTTGAGGTCTTCGTGGTTCCGTAACTCATCAAGAAAATCTTCAAAGATATCTGGGGTAACAAACGTCTCGCCCATGTCAAGAACTTCTATCGGAGTGCCATATTTAGTGGTTCCAGGCGTTGAGGTGCTAATTCCCTGGTTGATGTAATGTTCCTTATCATACACAACTACTGATGTATGGTAAATGGCATCAATATTTATCCCAAGTATCAGAGGGGCGTAAACGGCTGCTAATCCATGAGAAAGGTCATAAACATATACCTTTACTTTAAAAGATGGTTCTTCGTCCTGAGTCATGATCGTCACTGAGTTGGCTTATCACAGAAGAGTTATTCGTGTTATGAATACGTCTGACGCCACTTATATTCAAGAGAATAGAAGTAGTTTTGCCATCATAGTCAAAGCAAAGCGGTCGTGTATGCGCTTGTAACAAAAAAAATTTTCGACCCAGCCAATCTTATGATCTGTTCTAACGAACTTGTTACACCTTAAAGTGTTCTATTATCATAAGAATTGTCTACATGAAGTTCATTCCTTTAATAGAATGATATAGTTTTTTTGTGTTTTTAATCTTTAGTACCCTATTCATATACAGTTTGCATAACTTCCAGGATTTTATAGATTTCAGGTGGAGGAGATAAATTGATCAAGACATATAAATTTTTTCAGTAAACACAGATAAGCATTGCATAGTACAATGGCTACTCCGTCTACAATCGAAGAGATCCAAACATATAAGACCCAATTGAATGAATTTTTGAGTAAGAAGTTCATCGATCAATCCTTATTATTAGGATTTAATAATGTGCTTCAATCAAAGTTTCAGACTTTGATTTTATCAGATTGTAACGATTATTACGATAACTTAAAAGCGTATGAAAGTCAGTCGGAAAACGACGTTCCAAATAATCAACTTGACCTAGAATTCAAAACGATAAAGATATTTGAAATTCTCTGGACCGAATTCCATTACCCAATTATTAAGTTTTTTCAGTTTCATCATGCTACGTACTATAATGACTTCAGTAAGAAAGTTCTTGATTCGAATGGGAAAGACAAATCGTTGAAAGCAGTAGAGATCAGAAAAATCAATGATAACTTTAATAAATTCATGAAGCAAGTTTATCAATTCTACTTTACATTATTGAAATATTTCTCAACCCATTTCCAGAATCCGTTAGTTCCAGACACATTTTTAGCTCATTTCAATTTCATCATCCCCAATAATGCTATTAAAACATTTAACGCCAATTTGCAAGCAAATTTAATATTCCTCATTCACAGATGTCTATTGTCGTTGGGTGATATATCTCGTCATAGATCATTTATGGAAATCTCATATGTTAACCCGTGTTTATCAATTAAGAATTTTTGGAAGTATTATCATTTGAGGAATCTGACAAGCAAGGAAAAGGTTTCGCTAATGAAGCCATTATATGAGAAGGCATTGAATTTCTATAAGTTTTGTATATTACTTTTACCAGCACTCAATGAGCCATATAATCATATTGGAATGATCTACAATTTAATGGATAGCAAATATGATGCTTGCTATTGGTTTTTAAGATCTCAGTTTACAAGACTTCCCGATTACAAATTAGGTTTAACCAACTTGAATACAATTTTACGAAAAGATTGGTTTATTAACCATTTAATTTCCTTCAATAATCCAAATAAGAAGAACAAAATTTCTTTGTCGAAAATAGATGAATTAAACATCACTCTCATCTGCTTGATATGTTATTATTATGTTCCCGAGTATTATCATCAGTCTAATAACACAATCACTAAAAATGTTAAGTATTCAAAAATTGAGGGAGACTTTTTCAAAAAATTATTCGAGTCATTTGATAAATACATTCTTAGATATGAAGAAGAGGATTTAAATCTCTACGTTAAGCAACTAGTGGTGTTAATGTCGTTTAACAAACTATTTGAACGGGGTAGTGATAAGTTAATATCAGAACAATTTATTAAGTTTACATTTCGTTATATAAATAAACTTCTAGAATCATGTGTCTCCTTGGAATTCGACTATCAAAGTAAAAGGGTAGTTCTAATTATTCTAAGGTTATTATTTAACTGGTTTAAGGAAAATAAAGTTGTTTTGAGAAATTTTCAAGCTAGAAAGAGCGTTATGGTGAACATAATTACTTTATTAAACGGAATGACTTCTGATATGTATGCTTATGATTCACTTAGTCAAGACATAAATCGGGAAAAAATAATTGATTTAATTAAATCAAATTCGAGGCCAGTGAGAGATTATTATTTTAAGGAGGATGTTTACTTTAGAGACTTTCTGATTATCAAGTTTCAACTCAAGGATTTCAAAGACGATCATATTTTTGCGTCAAATAATATCAATTTACTTGTTGGAGATTATTCAAGTTTGATAAATAGAAACACTCTTGTACCATCATTCTTAGACAATGATTTGTACAAACAATTAATTGACAACAAAAGCGATGATAAGAAGAGTAACTCTCACATTGAAAAGAGTGAATTTCTTGATATCGAAATTATTCATTATGAGAATAATTTAAGATTAAAATCTGTGATTTTGTTAAGTAAAAAACTACTTGAACACAATCCATATGGCATCGAATTTGATTACAATGAAGGTAAATTTGTCATTTGCGATACTACTACGGAAAATGTAGAAGTCAAACTAGAAGTCAAAGACTCTCAGGGCAAAGACCAATCTAAAACCTCTGATCAAACCAGTAAGTCTAATGTCAAAACTCAAACGAAAAAGAAAGAGCCCAAGGTTAAGGCAAATAGGCCTGGAAAAGCTAAGAATGAACATGAAATTCCATCAAATTCAGAAAACAAGAAAGACAAGAAGAGCATTCAAGTTGAGAATTCTTTTGAGGATATAAACGCAAAAGAGCAAGAAGGAATTCAAATTCCAAATTCTCTTCAAGAGCTCAATTCTTTTATTCTCAGTCATTCTTCTCAATTACAGGATAGCTTGTTGCAGAATCCTGGTGATAAAACCGTTGTGGTCAATTCAAGTACTGATGACATTTTAACTCAAGACCCACAAAGGGAAAATGGGCTTAAGAACATGGTGGATTCATTAGTTCTTGAGTCATCTAATAGTGAGCCTAAGAGTGTAAATTCTAATGCGCCAAATATTTGGAAGAATGGAAGTATTAATGAAGTTATTAGTTCCGGAACTCCATCTCAATCCTTTAACGCGTTAAATTCTACTTTCTCCAATACATCTGCCCCTAATGATTATCCTATGTATAGTGGAGTGCCAATGGCTTCTCAAATAACTCAAGGAACACATATCTCGCCTAACTATTCGCAAGTATTCCAGCAGCCTTACCCGCAATATTTCAATCCATTCCCAAATCAACCTCAAGCGGGTAGCAGCACACCTTACTATCGTGGAGTAAACGACCGTTTCATGCCAATGTCTTCGCAGCTGCTGTCACATTCAATACCACCTTCGCTTCAACAGCAGCCATTACAGGGTGCATTACAGGGTGCATCCCAATCACCAATTCCGGCAGCCTCAGCGTCTCCAGCACCTGCACAGGTATATCCACAATATGGTCAATTTTATAACCAGTTTATGGGACCACCACAACATATGCAACCGCCTCCTCCTCCTCCTCCTCCTCCTCCTCCTCCGCAGAACCGGGGGCAAAAACCAAATCGCTACGGAAATGCTCCATATCCTTCGTGAAGTCTTCAATGGAAATATAATATTGGAGAAACCGAGGTAAGCGGCGGATTATTATGAGGTTTTACTCTTTACCTTGATATTTGTAACGCAGGAGCTAGTTTTATTATATAGCATTTTATAACTTTACGGCTCATTCTGGCTACCAGTATATGTATGTGTATATATTGTTTACGTGTTATTTATAGAATCAGCAAAGCAGTACATACAATGAAGTTCATCTGTCACTCTTACTAAAAAGCGATTTTACATCTATAATGCTAGATTAGTACGTATCACAGGTACTTGCACCTGTTAATTTATATATATGGTTTTCTTTAAAGCATGTTTATTCGAGTCTTAATTTTCTATAAATTTGTATAATTTTAGAAAAACCTATGAACGGGTGCAAAAAGACCTCTTCGAACAACATTTTATACTAAATAAATTCGAATAAAACCACTTTCACGGTAAAATTTCTTCAATAATATTAAGGTATATTATTCCAATATAATGGTCATCTTAGAGGGCTATTAATATAACAATAGTGTATAAAACGTACATTTTTATCAGTTAGTCGTGTCAAATTTGGCTGTGTCTGAAATTTCGAGTATCTCGATCTTCGAAAATATTTATGGTGTGATTTAAGATCTACAATTTTCTTCTTAAACAATCTTCAAATAGGCCATAAAGAGTTAGTTATAGTGGATTTAATACTGTAAGGTAGTAATTATTCCAAACAAAATGGGTGAAATAACACACAGAAGTAACAATGAAACATATACGTTCGAAACTCCTCCAGCGGATTCTACACTTGAAGTGTTAAACGAATTCTACTGGACGAAGGAATCAGAACCACATGTTACTAGAAGAAAACAAATATTGGCAAAGTATCCAGAGGTCAGAAAATTAACCGGGTACGAACCCAAAACTAAATGGTATATTTTTGGAATATTAATACTACAATTTTCAGTCGCTTATTACTTAAGAAACACATCGCTTTTTAGCTTTAAATTCATAGCTTTGGCATATTTGATCGGTGCTACGTGTAATCAGGCAATATTCTTAGCCATTCACGAATTATCCCATAATTTGTTATTCAAGAAGCCACTTCATAATAAATTGTTTGCAATTTTCACTAATATGCCAATCGGGATTCCATATTCAGCTTCGTTTCAGCCATATCATCAGTTACACCACAAGTTTTTAGGCGATGAATACTTGGATGCTGATTTACCAACCAAGTTTGAGGGTATTTTTCTTTCAAATGTTTTAGGCAAAGTATTTTTTGCTGTATTCCAGATCCTTTTTTATGCGTTAAGGCCAATGTTTGTCACTCAAATCAAGTTTACCTACATTCACTTATTGAACATTGCTTATCAGGTATTGGTCGATTATCTTATGGTTCATAATTGGGGTGGAAGATCCCTTGGTTATTTCATCATGAGTTCGTTTTTGGCTGGGTCGTTACACCCATGCGCCGGCCATTTCATCGCCGAACACTATGTTTTGAATGAAAACAACACATCAAGATCTGGAAACTCAGAAAAGGCTATGGGTAATATCAGTAAGGACTTATTGCCAGAAGAGACATACTCTTACTATGGTCCATTGAACAGGTTAACTTGGAATGTTGGGTATCACAATGAACACCACGATTTCCCATATATCGCCTGGACCAAATTACCAGAATTAAGAAGGATTGCAGCTGAGTTTTATGATCCATTGCCTCAGGTCGAGTCTTGGTGTGGTGTGATTTGGTGGTTTTGCTTTAGTGATATAAATACTTTGTGGAATAGAGTCAAAAGAAACGGCAAAGAAAAGCATGGGTACAATGTTGGAATTAAATTAGATGTCAATTAAATAGGAATAAATAGATATGTATGACGTTATATTAGAATATTTACATTTACAAACCTTTAATCAAACGCGTAATTTCATCTAAGCCATCCTTATTTAAGCTGGATAACTTGTCTTGAACAACTGAAACAAGCTCATCAACTTTAATGATCTCACCTTGATCGCTATCATCACCTTGGCCTAAAACCTTCATTCTCAATTGGCCTTGAGGATATTCTTCTTTTCCTAAAATTATAGCAACTTGAGCACCAGACTTTTCTGCAGCGTCAAACTGTTTACGGATATTCGCTTTACTCTTGTATAAATATTCAGTGTTAATACCCGCTGACCATAATTTATTGGTCACAGCCATTCTTTCCTTTAAGAAACCATTCCAGCCTTCGCCCCCGCCAAAAGCCATGACAAAAACTTGCGTTTGTGAAGAACTAATTCTTTCCAATTCCTTGGAGGCTCTTGCTTTGATTATTGAGAAGATTCTCTCAACACCAAAGGAAATACCAACACAAGGGATTGATTTACCATTAGAAAACATACCTACTAAATTATCGTAACGACCACCAGCAGCGATTGAACCAACACCAACGTATTCAGAAGCATCTTCAACTTCAGCCTTTTCTTTTTGAGCTTTTTCCTTCAATTCATTGGCATTAGTTGGTGGTGCAGATGCAGATGTAACGGCTTCATAAATTAAACCTGTGTAGTAATCTAAACCTCTGGCTAATGATAAATCAAAGACGGTAAAATTGGCAATTTCAAAAGCATCAACATAGTCAGCCAAGATGCTCATTTCTTCAATACCCTTCTGAGCAGATTCATTCTCTTTCAATAAATCATTGGATTGTAAGATTTGTAAAACGTCTCTAATTGAACCATTCAACTTAACAAAATCACCAATCCTGTCAGCAACTTCTTCAGGTTGGCCTTTTTCAACGACCATTTCTTTCTTTACGGCTTCCCATGGAGATTTATCTAACTTATCAACAGCAGAAGAAATCTTTCTAACATCCTCGTCTTTAACACCGCATGCTTGGAAGATACCATCTAAAATTTTTCTATGATTCAATTTAATTTTAAAATCCTTGACACCTAAGTTTGTTAAACCTTCACACAAAAGAGCTAAAATTTCTGAGTCAGGGACCATTGTATCAAAGTTACCGGCCACATCGAAATCACATTGGTAGAATTCTCTCATTCTACCCTTAGTCATGGCTGGTTGATCTCTTCTATAGACTTTAGCGATGTGATATCTCTTGATACTACTAATACTGTTACACGCAACAAATCTTGCAAACGGAACCGTTAAGTCATATCTCAATGAAGTCAATTCACCACCTTGATCTTCTAAGTTATATATCAACTTCGAGTCTTCACCGTACTTTCCAGTTAAAATCTCCCTTAACTCGAAAACTGGCGTGTCTATAGTTACACCCCCATGTCTCTTAAATAATGAAGTCAAAGTACCAAATATTGCTTCTCTGATAACCATGTCTTTATCAGCCCAGTCCTTGGTACCCTTTGGAGTCTTTAATAAAAATTGATCTTGCTTCTTAGACTTCTTACTAGCCTTCTTCGAAGATTGTGGTTTAGCATTTGAAACAGCGGTGGCTGCTGCTTCAGTTGCCGCAACAAGTGGAGCGTCGGACATCTTTCTTATATTACAGTTTCGTGGAATAGATGTGAATAACCTTTGAAACATAAACTTGTAAAAGAGAGTTTAGGAAGGTTTATCTACAGCCTGATATTGGAAAATTCGTGAAATTTTTTTTTTTTTTTGTGACTCAAATTTTGACAATACGAACACATACAAAGAGGTCGGAGTAAAACAGATCTTTATGTCATATAGATAAGCTGCAATTTACACACTGAAGAACTAAAAATAAAGTAAACTACTGAATTCTTAAGCTTGATAATTTTAAAGCTTAACCTTCGTTTATACCATTAGATTTTGAATACTTTAATCTCATGACACCATCACTAAGGATTCTTTTACCCCAACTACCAGCAGCAGGATCACCAGTTTCATCCCTGCATTGCTTTAAGAATGGTAATAAGGAGGTTCCACCAGTACCTCTTTCTTCTCCACTTTTGCTCTTGGATTTTGCCAAACCGGATCTTAAAGTGGAAGTAGAACCCATTTTAGATGCTTGTTTTGATTGCAAAACTATGTATCTGGTGACAATTTGAATATGTTTATCTCTGAACAGCTTCAACATAGCCAAGCACGCATCGTAACTTAAGGTCAATTCTGGGTTAGTATCATACTTGCCTAGAACGTATTCTCTTATATTTGTTATTTCTTGAATCTTTATCAAGAAATCTTGATGGCCACCCGGCATGTAGGAACGCATCTCATTCATGAAATTGTTTTCAGCATTCTTCGGTGCTGTTGTATTTTCATGTGGAACTGGTCTTCCGCCGGTTGGATAATGCTTAATGCCCAATAAAATATCGAAAAATTGAATTAATGACGATTGTGCATTCGAGCCTCCGGCGTATGATCTTGGTTTGGTTTCATTTCCATAAATTACTCCATCTTTGTCTAAACCTACGTCACCCATGTTCTTCCACCCGGCCAAATAAGGCCTTATTCTAAAATAGAATACATGTGGATCGCACATCTCTTCCATTTTCATCAACACTGACCCTAAGCTGTCTATGGCTTGGGCCATACTTTGTAAGCTCTCCGTTAACTTTTTAGTATCTCCACCACGGGCATGGCCGAGGGCATCCAAACCAGCCTTTATGGCAAATGATCCCTTGTACTCAAAGTAAACACTGACCAAATAAAACCAACTTTCATCTATGGATCCGGTAAAGGTGTTTATCGTGGTCAAATTATCCAAGTCCCACTTTTCGCCTTCTTTATCACTAGGCATTATTTGCTTGAAATTCCATAAGCATAATCCAGCATATGTCGCTATAGGTGGCAATCTCAAATATTCTGATACTTCAAGTAAAGGCTTGGCAATCTGTTCCGGAAGTTTGTTAGTTGGTTTGTCAGTTCCCCATATATAAGCGTGTGCTAAGAATCCTAACACTTGATAAGCTCTTCTATATTGTGGAACGTCTTTGAGTTCATCTGTAGATAATATAGGTAAATTTGTGTCTACGTGCCACCTTATTTTTTTAGTCAATATTAATGAAGGCAAGTTATTTACTAATATTTCCCATGGCTGGTAATATTCTTGTGGTAACTTAACCAAAGGAAACTCCGAGGGCAAAAAACCTGTATTTGGGAAGACATCATAGTCCTCCATTCTTGGAATATCTACCATCTCTATATCTTTTATTCTATGGTTTATTCTATGTTCTATCAAATTCAAATTCGAAGAATTAATCTCTACTTATTGGGAAAAAATCATTCGAGATTACGAAAAGAAATGACGAAATTTTATGTCGCAAAATCCGAATTTTTACGATCAAATATAATAGCTATATAGATCAATAGAACTCATTCTTGGGTAAGACGTTACCGTTGGAATCTCTTTCTATACCCAATTCTAAGAGCTTTCCAAAGGCATTAGCAAAATCTTGAAAGAATGTCGCTTGGTGTTGACTATATAGCTTAACAAAATGTAGGAAGTGAGGATCTCTAATTAGCTCAATGTCGGTATTTAGCATGATTAGTGACTTGTCTTTGTTATAATACTGCTCTTTTCCTGTTTCGGGCACCGTTCCTAGACTCCATTCTTCATCTAACAACACCTTATAAAAGTCGTTAGAGAACGAAGTGGGGTTTTCGGTCCATTTTCCTTCCCATCCACTGAACCTCTTGTGACATCTTCCTAAACCATGTGCACCCAATAACAGGACGGTTTCTCTATCATTGAACCCCATTCTGCCGAATGTTTCCCGAATATGGTTGGCAGTCTTGTATGCGAATGGTAATCTGCCGTTGGGTGGGACATATCTGTCGTCAATGCAGTCAACTCTACCGCACCTCCATGGTATCTCCGGACCCCCCATTTCTTGAATAGAAATTTTACCAGCTAGGGTCCATAAGTCCGAGTAGGTGATAGCAGGGTATTTTTGTTTTATAGGTTCGAGTGCAGATCGTGCAATATCAAGACCAGTGTTGCCATCATCAGTAATTTCAGGAACAAATCTCATAGTTGAACCATTTGAACCACCATTACCAGTGAATTTATTGTAAGTAGCGCAGCAATGCCATGCAAGTCGCAAAATTACAGGACCCAAGGACCCATCGTCATAATCGGGCTTGGGTAATACTTGCTTGATTGCATACTCAACTTTTTCTACGTATTCTACATCATCAACTGATATAGATTTCGTGATCCTCTTAGTGTTTGAGGTGGATAAGACCTCAATACCCAGCTTCTGCTTTTTAATACTCGGTTCATGTTTAGGCCTAATTAAAAGTTTAAATCCCGACTTTTGTTTGTTTGGAAATTCAATATTAATGACCCGGGGCTTGCTGGCGTTTGTAGACGGTCTCGGTTTGTCTTGCGTTGGCTTGATTATGGGGGCCTGAATTCTTGAATTATCTAATTTGATACGTTTGGGACTTGCATGCTTGTATTCGTTGGATACCGACTGTGCAAAAGAGTTTGCTGCAAAATTAAACACCGGTGGACTAAAAACGCTCACGGTCCTTTCCTTAGCGGGCTTGATCATTTCAGTTTGTGTCAGTCTGGATACGGTGGGATTTACTTCTGCTTTTAGGGCATCGCCTTTTGCCACCACTGGTTTCTGTATTGCAGTCATTGTAGGAGGAAGTGTTGGATGTAAACGTGGCTTTGTGGTTGTGAGGGTTTTAGTTCCCAATCGCTTGTACAGAAGATAGCTCCCAAAGCCCTCGAACTTGCTTAAGGGAATGCCCTCATATTCATAGTGGGACTTCTTTCCATTGGGGTTGAACTTGTTCAAAATACAAAACGGCGAGTGTTTGACGTATCTATCGAATACATAATCCGCTTTCTCGAATATAAAGTATAATTCTTCTACATTTTCCCGGATTAACTGCCATATTTGCTGGCTTTCAATCCCGTCCATCACCCATCGGTACCTAGAATTGATTCTCAGCATAAATGTATCAGACTTCTTTCCTACATTAACTTTTCCTTCCTTGAGAACTTCGTCAAACAACCCATCCATGTCAGCCCCACCAGCGCTATTTACACTGTACCACCCATCATCCCCACTGATTCCATTAAACAACCTCCCATTTTCTGGCGCCAAAAATAACAGTAACACCTTGAATATCATATTAAATACTCCGAGAATAATCTTATAGTAAGACCGGATCCCCAACTCCCATAGCAACAATGGCAAAATAACGTATCTAAATACAAATTTGATAATCGTTTCTAACCGCCCAAGGACCGTCGGCTGCGGCCTATTTGGTTCTTTTTCTTCAGAAATTCTCATAAAATTACCCTCCATTAATACTGTTCTGTATTAAAAGCAGATGATTACTTTCTATGAGTATCTTATCCCTAAAAAGTGGCGGGCATATCACAGAAGAAAACCTATTAGTGGGTTTATTGTACTCGATTTGTGGCTGCAAATTGAAAATCTGCCAAAATTGATCGGGTACACAATTTGGGAATAATTGTACATCACACTACCATCATCAGATTGCTTGGAGCTTGAAAATCCATACGGACCAAGTAGGGAAATAGTTAGAATAGCATTGAAAATATACAGAGAGTGGCAATTAATTGAAGAAGGATGTCATTCAAAGGTTTAAAGAAATCGATTGTAAGGGCACCTCAAACGTTCCGCCAGAAGTTGAACATGGGAGAGGTCACCCAGGATGCTGTTTACCTGGATGCCGAGCGTAGGTTTAGGGAATTGGAATTGGAAACTAAGAAGTTAAGCACCGAATCCAAGAGATATTTTGCTGCAGTCAACGGGATGTTAGATTACCAAATAGACTTTTCAAAGGCGATTGAAGAGATTTATAAGCCTATCAGTGGGAGATTGTCGGACCCAAGTGCGACGGTGCCAGAGGACAACCCCGACGGGATCCAGGCCTCGGAACAATACAGAGAGGTGGTGAAGGAATTGAAGGAGGCATTGAAACCGGACTTGGAGTTGATTGAAAAGAGAATTGTCAACCCAGCACAGGAATTGTTGAAGGTGATTGAGTCGATTCGGAAGATGGCCACCAAAAGAGAACACAAACAAGTGGACTTGGATCGCCGCAAGCGGACGTACACCAAGTACGCCGAAAAGAAGGAGAAAACTCCCAAGGACGAAGAAAGAATGTACGGGGCGGAGGCAGAAATGCAGATCGCCCAGGAGGAATACGACTACTACAACAATATGTTGAAGGACGAATTGCCAGTGTTATTCCAGATGCAATCCGATTTCATCAAACCCTTGTTCATCAGTTTCTACTACATGCAATTGAACATTTTCTACACGTTGTACACCAGAATGGAAGAATTGAAGATCCCGTACTTCGACTTGAATTCCGATATCGTCGAAGCGTACACCATGAAGAAGGGTGACATCGAAGAACGCGCAGATGCCATCAGCATTACCCACTTCAAGGTGGGGCATGCCAAAAACAAATTAGATGCCACCAAGAGACGCCATCAACTCATGGCCCAAGGCACGGCTGGCAGTGGCACCACCCAAGAACAGTTACCTCCTTATTCCCCTGGAGGGTCGCAGTACGGTGTTCAATCGCCTACAACTCCACAATATGGCGACTACAAGTCGCCCCAGGGTCCTGGCGCCCAGCCTACTTTTGATGCCCAGCAGCCTTATGGTGCCCAGCCGGCTTATGGTGCTCAACCTGCTTATGGGGCCCAACCTGCCTACGGGACCCAAGTAGCTTCGCCAACGTCTGGATCATATGCCGGCTACAGCTCCCCCTCCTCATCTGCAGCAGCCGTATCGACTCCTCCAAGTGCCTACGGTATGCCACCTCCTACTCCCCAAAGTGCTCCTACCGCCCAGACTTGTACAGCATTATACGACTACGCGGCGCAGGCCCAAGGTGACTTAAGTTTCACGGCTGGTGCGGTCATCGAAATTTTACAAAGAACCGAAGACACCAACGGGTGGTGGACTGGAAAGTACAATGGCCAAACCGGTGTATTCCCCGGAAATTACGTCCAATTGAATTAATAGTCTTCATAGTTCTATAAATATACTCTGATCTTTATTGTAAATAGACATTGATGTCCAAAGTAGTAATAACTGGTATAAGTAAGTCTAGACTTCGCCTATTATCTAAACTGTAAAACATGGGGCTGCAACTCTAACCTGTAAACCACATGTTCATGGTTAAAAATAAAAAAAGGACATTAATAACAATAGTACTACTTTATACTAGTACAAGGAAGGTAAAGTACGCTAGAAGGCCTAAAATATCAGTTACAGCGGTGTTCGTATTGAAAGACTATAGTTATAGAGTTTTTTGTAAACTTATAAACTGATTTGATAGTATATTATACTGAAGATAGCAATAGCGTTATTTGCTGAGCAGTTATTGCATCAGAGATTTAGAAAAGCTAATAGTTGCGGTTAAACGGATCAATTAAGTTACAACGATAATTGTGAACACAGATACTTGAGAGATATCTTTATAGAGTGTATTTGCAAACAAAAAGAAGGCTAGAATTAGACGTGATTTTGGCCATTTGTGATTGACATTAGTAATTTGCAGGCGAAAATAGTGAGAGCGTTGGCGGAATAATCAGAACTAGTAGTATGAGCCATTCGCTGTCGCCAACTAACAGGAATTCAATCTTTGGGTGGGTTAAGAACTTGAAGCGGGGCAGTCTTATATCCAGCGATAGTGTCAACGATTTGCCTTCTGATAACGACGCGTTTCCGGTAGAATCAAGATCTCCTACGAAGTCAATAAATAACAGCCAGACCCAAGTGCAGAGTCCGCATTCACACCAGGAGTTTTTGAGACCAATACTACACCACAAGTCGAGATCGACGAATAATTTGAACAGAGTCCGTTCGAACTCGTTTAACCAATCGGAAAAGAGTTCCAGTATAAGACAGCACAGAGACTCATTTTTACAACATAATCCGCTTGTGGATGAAAACAGCAAATACTTTGGCGTGACATTGGAAGAAGCTATAAAACAGGCGTCAGCCAAAATATCAATATTGACAAATGAGGCCTCTGACCATGTTCTACAATATGGAAAAATTCCCATTGTGGTGGCTAAGTGTGGGGTTTATTTAAAAGCAAATGGTTTGAATATCGAAGGTATATTCAGAGTTGGAGGTTCCTCGAAAAGAGTAAAAGAGCTACAATTGATATTTAATTCGCCTCCAGACTTTGGAAAAAAATTGAACTGGGATGGCTATACAGTTCACGATGCGGCGTCAGTTTTAAGGAGATACTTAAACGCTTTACCCGAACCATTAATAACTTTGGATTTATATGAGTCATTTAGAGAACCATTGAGAAAGAGACAAAGAATAATACACTATATGAAATACAAAGCGGAAAATCCAAATAAACCATATAAAAAGTCAACTACTGATCTTTCGTTAAATAATGATGATAACAAAACCAGAACAAATCCTGAGTTATTGCCCTCAAACGACTCTCAACCGCTAACAGAAACAAATATTGGGAGATTAAATAAATCAAATCTGTCTATCTCGCAAGATTCACAAGACCTTTGGGATTCGAAAAATACATCGAAAATTCCATCTCGATCACATTCGAACCTTCAGTCAAATTCTCAATCCCAAGCAGATTTAAGTCAAGCTGCTAATAAGAATAATATCGACAGTAAGAGCAAAGCTAAGAAGCTAAAGAATTATACGAAATTAACCAAAGATATACATGATGCTATTGATGAATATAAAGCAATGGTTGGCAATTTACCGAATTTATCAAAACAACTATTATTCTATATATTAGATTTATTGGCAATGGTGCAAAATAATTCCAGCGAGAATTTGATGCCGTCTAGAAATTTAGCAGCAATATTCCAACCGTCTATTTTATCGCATCCAAGTCATGATATGGATCCGGTAGAATATGCATTATCCCAATTGGTAGTTGAATTTTTAATTCAATATGCCTATATATTGTTACCAAACCAGAATCCGTCAAAACTGGGAACGTCCAGGTCGAAGCAAGTTTCGTCTACGTCATTGGACAAGGCAGGCCAGCCTGATTGTGAATCAAATCAGTCACATATTCCATCGCGAGAACAACATCAGCAGCAACAAGGTCGAAACCAGTTATCTCAGCAATCGGAAGATGCGGCCAATAATTTGACGTCAACGAGCACAACTCCGTTAGATATTGAATCGCACCGTTTATTGAACAAACCTACTTTCAAACGTTATCATAGCAAATCCTTATCGTCATCATCTAACCACGAAGACTTGGTTGGATATCAGAATAATGTCAATTCAAAATCTTTGTCTATTGTGGATTCAGATCATGACTTCGGAATAACTGATGATGAAAATGAGGACGATACACCGGAAGTGGACATTAAAAACTCAGTAATTAGCGCAGATGAGATTCAGTTTGTTACCGATGGCAATAATACCCTCGAAGAAGCAAATTACACTCCTAATGTTTCTATTGTTGTTTCGACAGCACCAATAAAGGTGTCTAACACTAAAGTTGATTGATTGGCATAACTTGTTTGTATTACTAAGGAAGTTTCGTATGATTACGTGTATTAATTCTATTTATCTATACTGGTACTCTATTTCTTTTGCTTCGTTAATTTTGAATCTTTAAGTGTACTTATAATTGTACAATCTATTGTATATTAATGTATCTTTATTAATGATCTCTGTAAGAAGCCATAAGGTCTGTAAATTCGTGTATTAACCAAAATTTGAATCTTGACTGAAAAATTCAGTAAAATAGGTGTATTACTTTCTATTTCTATTTCTATTTGGATGGATATACTACTTTAGATCAAAATGTCAGAAATAGAAGCAAATAATCATGGCGTAAATCAGGAAAATGAAGATGTTGATGACTTATTCGGTGAAGATGAAGAAGAACAACAAACTGAAACGCAAATGGAGAACGATGAAGATAACGAAGACGAGAATGATGCAGATGAAAACGACGAAGACGAAGAAGAGGAACAAGAGTTGAAAACACTTGATATAGCTTTACCTCGTCATGCTGTAGCACATAAGCCAGAGGAAGACACATATACGTTGAAAATGCCAGTGTTTTTGAATGTAGAAGCCCATCCATTCGACCCTACTGAATTTAAGGAGAAAGTTGGTCAAAATGCAATTGAAAGAAAGAATAGTTCTATGAGTGCAAAACAAGTCCAAAATGATTTAAATGCAGAAAAATTATTAAATGAAAATACTATAAGATGGAGATACACTAACAGTGGTAATGATGAAATCATTAAACAATCAAATGCCCATTTTGTACAATGGAATGACGGATCAATTTCATTGAAAATAGGAAGCGAAATGTTTGATTATAAAGAATTACCGGTTTATGATAATTTCTTAGTTAAAACTCATGATGATTACGAAATTTTACAAAATGATTCGATTATAAACAAACTGGTAAACTTATTGCCATCGTCAACTTTTACATCCACCCATAAAAAATTAACTGAAGCAGTTAAGAATATTCAAAAGAAAGATAAAATATTGAATACAATTACTGATAACGATCCGTTATTGAAGCAAAGAATGGCCGATGAAAATGAGAAGAAGTCGCTTAAAATGAAGAGACAGATGGAAATGAAGAGAAGATTACAAGAAGAAAGATTAGAAAGAACAAACAGTCCTGTGCCTGGTATGAGAAACTCTTACGAGCCAGCCTACGAAAGATTCGAAAGAACATATGGTGATGAAGAATACGACGAGGAAGACGATTTCATTGCTAACGACGAAGAGGAAGAAGAAGAGGGCTTTGACGATGACGACGAAGAGGAAGAATTCGAAAAAGGATCCGAAAGATTGAAAAAATTGAAAGACGAAGGTGCTTCTAAGTATAGTAATCGAGACGAAATCGAAGAAGAGCTGCAAAATAACGAACAATCCACTCATCAAAGAGAAGAAGAAGAAGAAGATGATGAAGAAGATAACAAGCAAACAAGGAAGAAGCGGAGGATTATTGATTCTGACGACGAAGAATAGATCGCTGTCCTCGCCCAAATATGATCTAAATAGAAGCCACTGTACTTTTCTTTATTTTCTTTTATGTATTAATAATAATCTCGTTATCTAGCATTGATATGCTTCTTGTAGTTAAGACCTAGTGTTTTAGGCATATTAGCACTATAAATTCTATTTACAAATGATTATTATCGTGACCACGAAGAGACATTCGTAACATACAAACAGACTATAAAATTGCAATTACCAAAAGGAAGGAATACCTTTTTTACTCGTTTACGAAAGCTGGAACCCTGTCCTAGTTTTAGAAATTAATTTAGTATTGGATTTGAAACTACATGATTTTCGTTATACAGTTCTGACCGCCCTCTTTTATATATCCGTAATACCGAAAAAAATCTTTAGCATCTCTCGGTTCCAACGAAATTTGCTTGTGCGTTGATAAGACACATTTCTGTTCCAGTAAATCCGAGCTTCTTTTCGTGTAACGAGTATTTATATTATTATTTCCCCATTTTTCTTTATTCTTTATTCTATCATTATATTAATGCCTGTCGTCAAACCACCTAGATTGTTATTGTTAGGAGCACCAGGATCCGGTAAAGGTACTCAAACAACTAAGTTATTGCACCAGTTTCCAAAGATAAACTCATTATCATCCGGAGATATTTTGAGGAATCAGATAAACTCTGGCACTAGTATTGGCCTCGAGGCATCTAAATATATTAAAAATGGGAAATTAGTTCCAGATACAACGATGGTGAAATTAATCACCAAACAGTTGCACGAAATGGATTGGTTAAACAAAAAAGCTGCTTGGTTATTAGATGGATTTCCCCGTACGTCAAACCAGGCTGTTGCATTAGACAACACGTTGCATACCAGTAATTCCAATATAAATATGGTTGTTGAATTGGATGTGGATCAGAAGGTCATTTTGGAAAGAATAGAAGCTAGGTGGGTGCATGTTCCCAGTGGAAGAGTTTATAATTTAGATTACAATCCACCAAAGGTGCCGTTCAAAGATGATATCACAGGTGAGCCATTATCAAAGCGTGAAGATGACACAGCAGAAGTGTTTCAAAAAAGATTAGATCAATATAATAAAGAGATTGGTCCATTGAAGGATTTCTACAATAATAAAGACGTCTTGTACAAAGTTAGCGGTGCTACATCTGATGTCATATTCCCTAAGTTGTCTAATTTGATATTGCAAAACTTTGGGGTCTAAGTTATTTAAGCGGCATATATTTAAAGTGTATTGCAATTTAATACATCGAATGATAGGGTATGAGGTATGAGAGAAAAAAGCATTGTAATGCATAAACATCCCTGTAAAAATTTATCACAATATATTAAGCATTTACCCGAGTGTCGTACGGTTATAGTTTAGATATATAATTAGCATAATGTATCTTGTTTCAAATGCATGATAATTGATTTGCTAGTCTTTTATCAATATAAAAAAAAGACTTCGCGAAGGATTATCTGATGTAAAGATTGAATATATTGAGTTTTTCCAGTAGATTCTGAATCGACACTTGGCACAACAACTAAGTATAATAAAGCAATGAAGTTTTACATAGATGACTTGCCGATTCTATTTCCATATCCTAGGATTTATCCTGAGCAATATGCATATATGTGTGATATAAAGAAGACATTAGATGTGGGTGGAAATTGTATATTAGAAATGCCTTCGGGTACTGGTAAGACTATTTCGTTATTATCTATAACGGTTGCATACCAAATGCATTACCCTGAACATAGGAAGGTTGTTTATTGTTCTCGTACTATGTCAGAGATTGAGAAAGCATTGATTGAATTGCATAATTTAATGAAGTTTAGAGCTGAGCAATTAGGTTATGTGGAAGAGTTTAGAGGGTTGGGATTATCAAGTAGAAAAAATTTATGTTTACATCCGACTATATCGAAAGAACGTAAAGGGATTGTGGTTGATGAAAAGTGTAGAAGGGTCACTAATGGGCAGTTAAAACAAAAGATTGAAAATGGGTTAATTAATACAGAGCAAACACAAGATCCAGAAGCTAATACATTATGCTCTTTTCACGAGCTGCTTAATGAAATGGATCAGCATAATTTGATCCCAGCGGGTGTCTATTCTTTTGATGCGTTGATCAATCATTGTAAGGAGGTTGGTACTTGTCCATATTTCACAGTAAGAAGAATGATACCATTTTGTAACATTATTATTTATTCATACCATTATTTGTTGGATCCCAAAATTGCTGATCGTGTATCCAAAGAGATATCGAAGGACAGTATAATTATATTTGATGAAGCGCATAATATCGATAACGTCTGTATCGAATCCCTATCCTTGGACCTTACCGACGATACTCTTAAAAGAGCTACTCGAGGGGCTAATAAATTGGGAGATGCAGTTGATGATATGAAGTCACAGGATAGCGAAAAACTCCAGAATGAATATGAAAAATTAGTAGAGGGCTTGAGACAAGCCGAAATAGCTCGTGATGAAGAGCTATTCATGAGTAATCCTACATTACCACAAGATTTATTAGATGAAGCTATACCTGGTAATATAAGAAAAGCTGAGCACTTTATTTCATTTTTAAAGAGATTTATTGAATACTTGAAAACTAGAATGAAGGTCTTACACGTCATTAGCGAAACTCCTATAAGTTTCTTACAACATCTAAAAGATTTAACATTTATAGACAGAAAACCTTTAAAATTTTGTTCGGAAAGGTTGTCTCTTTTAGTGAGAACGTTGGAACTATCTGAAATTGAAGATTTCACAGCATTGAAAGATATAGCTACTTTCGCCACACTAGTATCAACTTATGATACAGGATTTCAATTAATTTTAGAGCCATTTGAAACTGAAGGATCCACCGTTCCAAATCCAATATTGCATTTCACTTGCTTAGATGCGTCGATTGCCATCAAGCCTGTGTTCGAAAGATTTTCATCGGTTATCATTACTTCAGGTACTATTTCTCCGTTGGACATGTATCCAAAGATGCTTAACTTCCAGACTGTTATTCAAGAATCTTATACAATGACATTAGCAAGAAGATCGTTCTTGCCAATGATAGTAACAAAGGGATCTGACCAAGTTTCAATTTCTTCAAGATTCGAAATACGTAATGATCCGTCCGTCGTTAGAAACTATGGTTCCCTATTAATTGAATTTGCCAAAATCGTTCCAGATGGAATGGTTGTTTTCTTTCCGTCCTATCTATATATGGAATCGATTATTTCTATGTGGCAGAATATGGGTGTGTTAGATGAAGTTTGGAAATATAAATTAATTCTTGTGGAAACACCCGATGCACAAGAAACATCCTTAGCGTTGGAGACTTATAGGAAGGCATGCTCTAATGGGAGGGGTGCTATATTATTATCAGTCGCTCGTGGAAAAGTTTCTGAGGGTATTGATTTTGACCATCATTATGGTAGAACGGTTTTAATGATCGGTATTCCATTCCAATATACGGAATCCAGAATTTTAAAAGCTCGTTTGGAATTCTTAAGAGATCATTATCAAATAAGAGAAAATGATTTCTTATCTTTCGATGCAATGAGGCATGCCGCTCAGTGCTTAGGTAGAGTCTTGAGAGGTAAAGATGATTATGGTATTATGGTCTTAGCTGATAGAAGATTTTCACGGAAGAAAAACCAATTACCTAAATGGATTGCTCAGGCGTTAAATGATTCAGATACAAACTTGTCAACTGATATGGCTCTAGCGAATGCTAAGAAATTTTTAAGAAGTTTAGCTCAACCTACCAATCCTAATGACCAGGAAGGTGTATCCGTTTGGAACTTAGAGCAGTTAGAAAAATTCCAAAGAGAACATCAACATCAAATTAGTGGCACCGAAGAGAAGCCTAAACAGGAGAACGGTAACGATAATGAAGATGATGATGGATTCATGGATATAGATGATGATGATTTAGCTTTACTTTAATTACGTAAATACTGAATGTAAAATAACGCGAATTTATAAATAAAATAAATTCTGATTCTCTCATAGCTGTGTGAGTATGGCAAGGTCAAGTAACGAGTATTATCCTGTCATTCTTGACATATGCTCAACATTTATTCGTGCAGGGTTTGCCGGTGATGCATTGCCTTTAGTAACGATTAAATCTGTTGACCAGAACAATCAAAGCGCTTCATCTACCATTCCTCCATACTATAATGTAAACGATGCTTCGATGACTTCTGAGCAACATGATATGGTTATATCATCCTTATTTTCATCCAATGCAGTTATAAAAAAGGTATCAGAAATATATTCCAAAGATCATAGTAATAATCCAAGACAGTCAAAAAGTATATCAGGAAGGAATTTGCAAGTTAAACTCTCAGATATTTTTATTAATCATTTGTTAGTTTCACCTTCGAAAACCAAAATAATTATAGTTGATTCCAGCTATTCCATATTAGAAAAGTTTAGAATTTCAACAATTTTGCTATCGAAGATTGGAGTTAAATCGGTAATATGGGTACCTGAGCCTGCGTTGCATGTAATAGGTGCAAATAACACAAATGGGCTAGTAGTCAATGTGCGTTGGGATTTATTGCTTCTAAACACAATTGTAGACCTAAGGATATTGAGTCATTTAGAGGATGTTAAAAGGTTCAATGGTAGGTCATTGCATTACAAAATTATAGAGAAATTGATAGAATTGGAAGACGAAGATGTAAATGCATTGCTAGAAAAAGACGACTTATTTGATATTATCGAAAATTTTATTGCAAATGCCGTCTATGTCAGACCTCTAGACGAAAAGGAAAATGATACACGGCTATTTCAAATTTCAAAAGGTATAAGTATTCCAAATAGATTACGATATGAAGTTGTAGAATCATTATTTTTCGAGGAAGCTAATATATGTCAGGTAATAGAATCCACTGTCAAAAAGTCGCCAATCGACATCAGGCCAGTCTTACTTGAAAATATAATAATAACTGGAGAAATGTCTAATATTCCTGGATTTAAAACACGACTTATACGGGAAGTCAGAAATTTGGTCACCGGTAATGCAAGTTGCAAAGTCACTTTAGGACTGTGGGTGGGGTGCTCTTTATATTGTTCGACTACCTTAATACGACAGAATGATAAGGTATGGAAGTCCCAAGAGATAACGAAAGAAATCCTAAATAATTCAATCTCACACGATGGCATACGCTTAACAAATATACCTGATGCATTTAATTCGCTCTATAAAAATGGTTAAGTATGACATATATGTATATATATATATATATATATATATATATATATAGGTAGTTTAGCCAGCTGACATGCGATTGCAATATCATTTTATAATT
This sequence comes from Debaryomyces tyrocola, assembly GCA_900006135.1. Taxonomy (NCBI): domain Eukaryota; kingdom Fungi; phylum Ascomycota; class Pichiomycetes; order Serinales; family Debaryomycetaceae; genus Debaryomyces; species Debaryomyces tyrocola. The sequence continues at coordinate 364,091 of LN874550.1, forward strand.
TAATTCACGACTAGATTGGCTATTTTCTAAGTTTTTGCTTCCAATTGAACATTCTTGGTTCGACGTCTTTGTCCTGCTTCAGACTTCAGGAAGTCAAAATAATACTTCAAGCCGTTTAATAATTTTTTTAGAACCGGTACATGTGTGGTTGGTGTTTCTTTATAATCCGTATCATTTAACTTTATTTCTTCTGTAAACAAATTTAGCAATATGGAATCGTCGTTATTTTCCTCATAGAGATCAACTTCATTACAAAATGGAGCTACCTGAGTGTTTTTTCGTTTTGGCAAAGTCGATAAGTCTAATTTCGAGTTATCATCTGCCAAAGGCAGGTTCAAAGCTGGCCCGCTTCTATCTTTGAATTCGGTATTCAAAGAGCCCGAAAGAGAAGGAGTGCACACGAATTGTACTTCAGTGTATGGTTTGGACTTCGCCTGATATATTTCTTGAGTGATTCTTGATCGGTCTAATCCAACAGTTGGCCGTGAGAGTTGTGTGCGTAATAAGGAGGCCCGTTGTTTTTCATAGGATGGCTTATCAGCTTTGGAACAGCCTAAAATTGCATTTCCACTTACATTTTCCTTTAGTTTATTCGCTTCAGATCCTTCAGTAGCCATTATCCAACTATTATCAGATTTGTCACACGGTAATCGATTTTCATTTGGTGTGGCATATGGCGAATCCTTTGAACAGTAAGAGTTCTTGTAGTTTTCTAAATCAGTCTGATATAATGGTAATCTATAAATCGTATTTCCTCTTGAATTTATGGGGTTCTGTAAATTTGCATGAGACAGGTGGAACATCTTGTCGTATGTTTCTTTAGTAACGCTACGGTCCATCAGAAAATAATCGTCCAGCCCTATCCTTAGAAGATCCAATAGATTTGATTCTAATGTTACTATCTTTATTTACTAGTCATCTATCCATACCTTATTGGTTTGCAATAATGAAGATATAAGCTGAATTCTAAAAACCACAAATGCAAAAAAAAAACAAAAAACCGAAACGATCTCAATAAACTGTTTACTCATAAAACATTCATATAATCTCCAAGCAACTAGAAGATCAATATACTAACGTATAAAAAATGTCGATAAAATGCGTTGGAAGTACGTAACGTTTTGTTTCGAATTATCCTAGGCTCCATGCTGTAGTAAACGGTGCCACTCTCAATGGAACTGCATTTATGTACCTATCTCTGTAATTGATCATAACAACATCATTTTATTTCACCACTTTTCATTAAACTACCTACATAATCTTGCAAATATTGATTTTGGTTGTCATACTTATCACATAAAGTTTTGGTATCACGAATATTGGAAACTAAAGTGGAGATTTTCAGTTTCAATTCTAAAATTTCGTTCACTATTTCTTCATCCAGCCTTTTAATTTCTGTATCAGCATCATTGATAGCACTTGTACCAGTTTCTGTCCCCTTTTCTGTCTTGGCCATAGTATTGTCCTCGGTAGAACTAGTCTCTTCTTCCATGATGACTGGATGACTGTCAGATTCTGTCTTTTCTGTTTTCTCTGTCTTCTTTCCAACCTTTAAAATACTCTGGTTGTTTGCATCGCTACTACTTGGTAATTCTGACATTTAAGCTTGCTATTGACAGTTATATATGAATAGGAAGAAGTCAACTGTAATGTATTTATCGGTCAGTAGTATTTTGGTTATTGCACTATTCTCATTTCAAAGACGGTTCTTGGGATACGGAAACAATGGCAAGCATGCTAACTAACTGAATTGAAAGTCTATAAACAATTGACCCATATAACTTACAATTGACTAAGCGTAACAGACGTACCATACTAAAGAATGTCTTGGGATGGATTTAAGAAAGCCGTTCATCGGGCTGGAGCTTCGGTTACAGTTAAGGAAGTAGATAAAACAATTGATAAAGACTTTGACGTAGAAGAAAGAAGATACAAGACCTTAAAATCAGCAGGTACTGGCTTGCAAAAGGCATCCAAAGGTTATTTAGATTCATTGAGAGCAGTTACCGCATCACAAGTTACAATTTCTGAGATTGTGTCCAACTTATACGAAGAAGCAAAGCAGGGAGCATCAATTTATTCCAATGTTGGTAACTATTATTCGCAGTGTGTTAAAGATCTTGACGAGGAAACGGTTAAACAGGTCGATGGACCCTTTAGGGAGACTATTTTAGACCCAATAACAAAATTCACTGGTTATTTCACGGAAATCGATGAGGCCATCAAGAAGAGAGCACACAAGAAAGTTGACTACGACCAGTGTAAGGCGAAGGTTAGAAAGTTGGTCGATAAACCCGCCAAAGATGCAGGTAAGTTACCAAGAGCAGAAAAGGAATTATCAGTTGCCAAGGATATTTTTGATGATTTAAATGAAAGGTTGAAGCAAGAATTGCCGCAGATAATCTCGTTGAGAGTACCTTATCTCGATCCTTCCTTTGAAAGTTTAGTGAAGATTCAATTGAGATTTTGTACCGAAGGATATTCAAGGTTGGCACAACTTCAACAACATTTGGATCAAGCATCAAGAGATGAATATGCTAATGGTGTTTTAGACGGTAGAATTGATGATTTACTTGCTCAAATGGGAACTTTGAACATCACTTCATTGGGACAAAAATAGTTTGTATAATTTATGTAATAATGTTCCTAATATAATTAGTATGGTGCATATTGGCCAAATTTTTTTTTTGTAGCCAAATATCTGGTGATATTTTTTTTTTGGCGAGACCCTAAACTTTCTAATTCTACTTTGCAATAAATTATATTTTATATTTGTGAATATCAATCACTACTATTGTTTACTCAATTGTATTACTCAATTGTATTACTCGCTTGGGTTTACTATATTAGTAGTTTTTGAAAGCAACAGTGCTATTCTTAGCTTTTATCATAAAATATTGTTTAAAGGTATTATTTTAAGACGACCTTCAGCAGTTAAGGTCACAGAACTCAGGATAAAGTAATAATTATTACTAGGTCATAATATGCCACCTAACAGATCTTTTTCGAATTTTATAAAGCGGTTCATTAATTTCATAATTTCTTATCCTAGATTAACGGTATTGTTGCCAACCATATTAATATTTACAATTTCCTACCATGTAACATACGATTATACGATCAGAGAGATTAATTGTCGAATAGCGTCCTATTTTGGATCAGATATAGTATCTACAGATTACAATAATACGAGATTGAACAACCTAATCGACTTATTAAATCGTGGCAGTCCAGAAAGCTTAACATTAACTACATTTGAATTTTCTAACAAGAATATACAGCAAAAGCAAAATGCTTTGACATTTGAAGTGTTAAATGAAATGAGAAACCTACATGTGGATTTAACTAAAAAGTACGATGACATAGTGATAATATCACCCTTATCAAGCTGGTATATTGATTGGGATATTGACGGAGAAGCAGCAGAAGAACGCAAGATTGAATTTAATAATTCCATTTTAAGAGCTATTAATTCTTTGGATTATATTCAAATGGATTCCCTTTTAATTAACAATATAAATAAGGTCAATCATTTAATTACTAGCTGCGAAATAGTTAAATTCTATATTGTTCATCATCCAAATCTTGATATTAGAGGCCCTATTACCGAAGCTATCAATGATTCAAGGCATTTGGGAATGAGCTCAATGTCATCAACAACAGACATTGAAGATTTGGTTACGTTCGTGTATTATTCTCACATTCAGAATGGATCCTCTTCAATTACAAACTTTTTTTTTTCATTAACTAGTGCCATCGAAATAATTGTATTACTGATATTCATTCTTTATATTTTAATTGCTATTTCCAATCAGCATAAGATTAGATCAAATGGAGGATTATTGATTGCCTGGGTGGTCGAAGTTTTAATCTCTGGTGGAGCTTCAATAAGCATATTAGATTATTTTCATGATCATAAATCTAGAACGTCGGAACATCTGACTACGTTTACCGCAAGTGCATATATCTTTACCATAATGGTAGTGAGTTCCAGAAACCTATTTAGGATCATCAACGATTTAGCTGGTGATGATTATGTTAATAACTCGCACGAAAACATTCATAAAAAGTTATACAAATTCTACCTTGGTATAAGCAATAATGATAAAGATAATAATGAAAGCTTAAAACGCATATCTGGTTTCTTGAATTCTTATAGGATTTGTCGAAAGTTGCTGCATTATTTTTGTAACATTCCTACAATAAGCAAAGTGCTTATAATTGATATTGTTTTAATTGCGAAATTAAAGATCTTTAGCTTATATTTCTTTAACTTTTCCTTGAATTCTCCGTTCAAAGAATATTTAACTACGAGATTAAGCTATTTCCTAGAGGCAGTATGCATTGCGCTAACCGTAGATCATTTTTTGCAATTAACGTATCTAGTAGGGATAATAATTATTGATTTAAAAAGATACGACTTAACTGATTTATTAAATTATCAAACATTCCAGAGAAATGAATCTTTAATTTTACCTAGTAATACTATTGAAGGTAATTTCTTGTCGTGTATTTTATTAAAGTTAAATTATCCATCGCATTTAAGACCTAGTCGAAGTTCTGTTAGATACAAAATGGGAGAGTATTTATTAAAAATCAGGTATTCAACCTCATTAACTACGTGGGTGGTCATCTTACCTTTGATAGAATCTGTCTATCTTTTAGGTATTTTCATGAATTGGCGGATAATGCTTCCATATAATGTTATTCGTAATCCTAAAGGAATTGGTAACATGACAGCCATAACAATTTTACGTGATGAAAATAATTGGATCTTTTACGTGGAGTACTTGTGCATTCTTGTATTTATAGTGGCTATTTCAACCTTGACATTCGAACTAACACATTCTGATTCGCTCGATAGGAAACCAATAAAAATAGACGAGAGCGATTTCGAGCTTGAAGATAAGAATATATTTAGATGCATCGATTTAATAAATTTACGAGATGGGCATAACCTTGATGTATTAAAAATCGCAACTAATTCGAATAGCTCGTTCATAGTTTCAGTTGGACTAGATCATAAGATATTAATATGGTCTCCTTTAAATAAGCCTATCCTGAAACCTATTGATATCTCCACTATGATCAGCGATACTATTGATAAAGAATTCTGGCCGATAAATCATATCAATATTAGTAATGATGGTGGTTATATTATTTTAATCAATTATAAAAATAAGTTGATTAAATGTTTTGAAAGGAAAAAATTGAGCTATTCCTGGCAATGTGAAATGCCACCTATTTCAGGTAATAGAATTAAAGTCTTGGAATCGTTTTTCAGGAAAAGAACTGTTCCAGGATTTTTGAGTAGGAAGATCTTGCAACAACAAAAAGCTGATAGAAAAAATAGAAGAGGTAGTGCCACATCTTTATCATCAATGAATTCTAATATGAATGGAAACTTCCCATTCCCAATGAATTCGCCAGAACGGTCTGTAATGATGCAACCGATCAATGAAAACATGGATAATGAAGGACAAGAGCTCTACGAATCGGAATTGGAAAAACAATTAAATAGAGATGATTTTATAATGGTTCTAGAGACAGGGGAATTAATTACAATATCATGTAATAGCGGAGAATTAAAAACATTTGATATGTTCGCTTCTGTTTATAATGCATCTGAAGGAAAAAAATTAAATTCAGTGAAAAAATTAATTACCCCAAGAGTTAACGATAGAGTAATTTGTCATGTGAATAATTATGATATCATAGTGGCCAGTATTATAAACAACACTTGGAAGTTTAGAATTTTGAAAGTTCATGAGGGTTTTTATAATAAAGGAATTCATTTTGAATTACCACCTCCAATGTCAGCAAGCAGTTCGTTAAATGAGATTAATGATTTTTCATTTATGTATAACCAAAAGGGCAATGACGGAAACAATAAAGAATGCGAAATAATTACTAATTCTAAAATGCAAATTAACAAAGCTACAATTGTTACGGTAGAATTTGTCGGTATGATAATTCGAGTCAATAATTTGGTTGCAGAAATAATTGATGTGCAAGGAGGTATAATTTTAAAACGGTTTCACGTAGGGCGTTTCAAACCACTGACATTTAAAGTATCCCATCTGGAGCCAACTCATTGTAAGTTCTGTGGGTGTGTTTCAATTCAATCCTTTTCAATCTTGTATGAAGACTATGACAAAAATACGATTATCGTACATACGTTCAAGATTGATGCTAATAGATCCAAGAATAATATATGTCTAAGAGTAGAAAGAGATCCGAGAGAAATCAGATGTGTTGGGTTTAGTTCTGTCAGTGAGCATTTATTTTGGTACGAGAATCTCGAATGCTGGCAATTGACTGATATTAACATGATTATCGGAATAAAAAAGAAATGCGTCCAACAGGAAGAGGACATGGAAATTTTAGATGACAATGCTCGCTCAAGCTCCAGTAATATAGGAACATTAATCAAAAACAGTGGATTGCAATCGTTACGATCCAGAAAACTGAAGAACCACAAACCTAAGTTGAACGAGCAATCTTGGGAAGGCTTTATTGTTACTCTTGTTGACGGAAACCTCTTATACTACCAAATCCCCTCATGTCACACTGATGGCTTAATTGTAAACAAAGTTACTTGTTCTGAGAAATTTGGGTATAAGGCCATGATCGTGAACTTTGGCAATCTTATCAAAATCATTTACTTGGGCAACGACAAGCTAATTGAAAATGACCTTTACTACTCTGGCACTACCTCCAGATCTTTACCATTGCCTACAAACAATCTCAAGGTGCCTCAATTGAATCACGACTTACTATTTATTAATAAAAGGTCGAGACATAATAACCTCCACAGGTTATAGGCATCCTGTGCCTTGATCTGTACATATTTTGCAGCCTGGGATCAACTTTCTATGTAGATCTGTATATCAATATATGATTCTTTATTCTCATACCATCTCTATGACGAGTGCTGAAAGAGAACCTAGTTTATTTATATTTTCAGCAAATAGGACATATTTCGTTTTATTTGTCGTATAGGTTCGATCATTTCGTTAAGCGATTAAAAGTATCTAATTTGCTATAGTTACTACAATGTGCATTTTATTTTATATACCATTCGCATTATATACTATGCAATTACTCCTATCGCTAAACAATTGCCAATACGATTTTTTCAACGGCCTCGTATAGGCCGTATAGGCTCCAGGAATCTAGAATAAAAGCCTTAATGATCATACGATCCGATTAGCCATTTTAACGATTTCGCAGCAGCATAAAACGTGACTGCATACGATTTCTTTTCTTTTTCATTTGCGTTATTTGCGTTGCGGGATTATCCGACATTCGAACTATAAAAATACACTGTTAGAACGATTATTGTACATATTCAATCCTTTATCAGATTAAACTTAGAGTTAGATCAAACCTAAAATAGATTAAAATGAAAATACTTTCAGACGAAGAAAAGAATGCACATTGGAATGCAGTTTTGTACGAAGGTGCTAAAGGTTGTGCCGTTGGTACTGGTGTTGCGTTTGGTTTAGTAACCTACATGAAGAAGAGACATGCTGTAAACTATGCTAGAATGAGTGCGTCAGTTAAAAGTGCTTTGTGGGCGATGCCAGTGATTACTGTTGGTGCTTTCTATGCGGACGATGGGTCTGTTAAGTTCGATGAAGAATGGCACAGATCATCGTACTTGAAGCAAAAGGAAGCTGAAGAAATGAAGAAATGGAATAACTTAGCATGGTCAGACCAGTTGTTTTACAAAGTTAACAATAACAAGTACGGTCTTATTATCGGTGCATGGGCTGCTTCGCTCTATGGATCGTGGAAACTCGTTAACAGGGACAAGTTCATGAGTGCTTCTCAGAAAGCTGTTCAGGCGAGAGTTTACGCTCAAGCCATTACCGTGGTTTTGTTACTCGGAACTATCTTGATGAGCTTGCATGAACAAGAATTGAGAAAGAAAGAGCCTGAAGCTGTTCCAGAGTGGAAAAAATACTTGCAAGAACAAAGTGAAAAGAAGAAAGAGCAAGAAGCCCATTCTTCATCTAATTAATGATTTGTTTACTCTATTTATATAAATGGCAACTGTACATACTAATACATAACGACTGATGTTTGACGTATACCTCAACTTCTCGCGGAATCTCTCTGAGGGAAAAAAAATAGCTTCCAAAAAATAATGATTTCGCCCAGGATCGAACTGGGGACGTTCTGCGTGTTAAGCAGATGCCATAACCAACTAGACCACGAAACCATTTCTTGAACTTGAATTTTATATCAATTCATATATTATCCTATTGGATCTGATTTTTTGCATAAGTTCAATTTAGTACAAATGAATTGTAAATCATGGTTCTACTACTAATTTAACTCAGTGACGATTTTTCACGTAATCGTAGGAATAATTATATTACGGAAATATATGTTATTGTAGAAGATAAAACAAGATTACAATTTTTAACCATTTGCTGAGTATGAGGATTATTTTAGACCTCTATAATCGAACGATAAATAGGTCGAGGGTAATATAAGATGAATTTCTAATAGACTCTTCTGAGCCGCATAACGTTCTTTTATCCGTTTATATTTTTCCCTCTGAGTCGTCAAAGTATCGAGTCTATATATTGTTGGTGTGGTTTTGTGTCATTTTTCTCCACAAGTACAGAGACATATGATTAGGCCTAGCAAACTTGAAATACCACTATATATAATGTTCTTTTATTCAACAGGTTAATAATTTAAGGATAATCATCAATATGACAGACAAATATGATGAATCGCTATATGCCTCGTTTCAACCTTCTGATGCTAAGTTGTTAACTTCCACTTCTCATACACAATTGTTAACAGAGTATCCAATTTTATCATCAGCATTATCCAACATATTTCCCTATCTATTATTAATTGACAATTTTCTAGAAATCGTAACGTGGACAAATGAAGATCCATATCAGAATTTTATTTTAATAGTATTATATTCTGTTATTATTATGTATTGGCAAATTCTAAGTTTTATAATCATGCCGATATTAATATCGGTTACGTTTGCATGCTTTGTTTGGTCAATTAGTTCTATTATTTACGATTCGAAGTTCAACGAGAAGCCAACGATTGATGAAGTTTTGCATACATTACACAATATAACAATCAGGTTTGAAATGCTTTTAAGACCAATCCAACATTTCCCTATGAAGAAAAGAAATTTTGTGAAGGCATTCATAATGACATTTTTACTAACTCCAATTCATGTCTTATTGGTCAAGTATGTAATTCCTCCACAAAAGGTTTTATGGTTGACAGGATTATTTATGTTGACATACCACTCAGCATGGTCGTTCTCAATCAGAAGATTGCTTTGGAGATCTGTTTATATTAGAATCTTCGCATTCTATGTAACAGGTTTGGATATCAAATTGGATAGAACGAACCAGAATCATTTCATGAATATTTCTAGAATCCACAGTCCTAACACTAGCGATATTGAAGACTTTGATGAAAACCAAAAACCCTTACAATTGTTAGGTGATTTCAAGATCTTGAAGAAATCAGTCGTATCTCCAACCCAGCTAAGACAAGTAGTAGCTTTTGAAATTTTAGAAAACGAAAGGAGATGGGTAGGTGTTGGATGGTCAAAGTTCGTCTTACCTGGCGATAGACCTAGTTATTGTTATGAACAATCAATGAAACCATCCCCATCTATTTCCAACGATGAAAGTTTCAACTTTCCAATTTTCGAAAATGATTTATACACATATCTGTGGGAATGGTTGGAAACCAATTGGAAGGTTGACAAAGAATTTAACAAGGGTAAAGGTTCTGAGGGGTGGGTCTACTACGATAATAACTGGTCGACTGAATCATATTCTGATGGCTTTTCGAAGTTCACTAGATCAAGAAAATGGGTTAGAAAAGCTACATTGACGATTGATAAGCAAGACACTGTTTATGATGAATGATTATTGATTATAGATATGAGTATATATATATATATTTATTTAAGCGATTGATCATGGTATTCGTAGTACGTGTTACACAAAAGTTGAATCGCAGCTAATTTTTTTTTTTTATAGCATCTCTTATTTTTTTTCTTTATTATTGAAAGACATCAACCAACGAAACAATAAACCGAACAACATGAGTGCTAGTTCGCAAATGGAATATAAGGATATCCCTAAAAGATACATAGATCCTTCCACTCCAAAAGATGTGGGTGAGGGAAACAGAGTTAATGGTAAAGACTGGAAAATCAAGAAGGATGCCTTCAGAGTGAAAACCCTCGGTGTAAAAAAATTAAGTACATGGGAACACAGAGAGCAGAAAAAGTTGGAACAGCAGCAATACAAAACAAGATTGCAGGACTTGAAACAAGAAAAGGAAGATGCCAAAAACCAAAGAATTTCTGATTTGAAGAGAAGAAGAGAAATTAAGGCTGAAAAGGAAAGATATGAAAAGATGGCCCTCAAAATGCATGCTAAGAAGGTCGATAGAATGAGAAAGAGAGAAAAGAGAAACAAGATGTTGAAAGAACGTTGATTCTTTGCTTGCTCTCGTTTGCTCTCTGCGACTCGTCCTGCGTTTCTTCATTTCTTTTAGCATTTTTTAGCATAGTATTTTGTGTTGGGTTTACAGCGTTTTCCGCTACTTGTATTACTTATCTAATTGTATATTCACTTTATTGCAATACAATTATATGTATTTATCCATCAACATGAATGGCAGCAAAATGTTTAACGTGGCGTGCGTGTACCATAGCAAAAAGAAAGCTCAATGACGTTACCCGGATTCCAAATCAACTTATATAAATAGCTCGCATGTCCCGCAATTTTTTTGCAAGTTGGCAGAGTGTATTGATAAGGGCTACATTTTGTGTGATTTTTTTTTGCAACATTATACTGGAGACAACGGACAATATATAAAATCTCCATATACCATAGAACATTCATTTCATTATTATCATATATAGTCCAATTTTAATTGTATATTAACTTTTCGGCTTTTTTACAGCAAGAAAAAAATAAAATAAATCTATTGATAAGGGATACATTCATTTGCTATCCATATATATATATACATACTATTGATACAACACAATAATCAATGGATTCTTTGAAGTTACCAACCACAGCGGCACAGGCCAAAGCATTTACTGCACCAAACTCGTTATTGTTCCCTCTGGGAATCGATGGGCAGAGGACGGATATGAATCAAGAAGCTACTCCTAAGAAGGAAGAAGACACATCGGATACAATCGTCGAGCCAAATCAAGACGAGGATGATGGCGCCACGTCGGGTATAGTGCCCACGTTACAAAATATAGTGGCGACTGTCAATTTGGACTGTCGGTTGGATTTGAAGACCATTGCGTTGCACGCGCGTAATGCCGAATACAATCCAAAGCGTTTTGCGGCTGTCATTATGAGGATCAGAGAGCCTAAAACTACGGCATTGATCTTCGCATCAGGTAAAATGGTTGTTACTGGTGCGAAATCCGAAGATGATTCTAAATTAGCATCAAGGAAATATGCCAGAATCATTCAAAAATTGGGATTCAACGCCAAGTTCACTGACTTTAAAATTCAAAATATCGTCGGATCTTGTGATGTCAAGTTTCCAATTAGATTGGAAGGTTTGGCATTTTCGCATGGTACTTTCTCATCTTATGAACCTGAATTATTCCCCGGTTTGATTTATAGAATGGTTAAGCCTAAAATTGTGTTATTGATCTTCGTTTCCGGTAAAATTGTTTTAACTGGTGCAAAACAAAGAGAAGAAATTTACGCTGCATTTGAAGCGATATACCCCGTGTTAAGTGAATTCCGTAAATCTTAGGCAAGCGTTGTATCAAAAATGCCATTTTTACAATAACCTTTAATTTTAAAAAAAAAATAACAACGACAGGGACTGTGTATTCTAGCTTTATTATACTTCTTTGCATCATTGAGAGTGTTTTTCTTCTTCATTCCTTGACATCATGTTTTTTCACTCTTTCAAATCATAACCACATAAACTGGAAACCCAACTATTTCATATAGATATAATAAACAAAATTATTCTGCAATCTTCATAATTGTAGCTTATTATTTAACCCACTTAAAGAATGAACATTGGTGTTCTCCTATTTTAGAAGCATCATCATTTCCAGCATCAGCTTTTGTAGTTCTTGGACAACACCAGAACTTTTTACCTCGAGTCTTGGTGTTCAGTAGGCTGGTTTTTAATTTGCATTTATCACCATGGTAACATTCAGGAGCTACACCATGCATTAAGTTTGATATCGAAATAATTGACGTAGGCTTCGTGTAGCCAGGTTCGTTTATAAATGAATTAACAGGTTCCGTCTTGCGATGAGAAGCAAGGCCATTTTCTACCTTAGATAAATTCGAATTCTCCTTGAAGAAAAAATTACCTATCGATGTTTGTTGATTTTTAGGAGCTGGTGTTGTTTTCCTACTGACATATTCTATCTTCCTTTTCTTTGATGCAGAGTCACTCTCTGAGTCTGATTTGGTATTCTTCGGCGGACCAACACTAAACATTTGAGATATATCACGGTGTTTGATAAGTTTATAGAATAATCTAGCCTCAAATTTAAGTTTAATTGGGGCTGTTATGTGCAAATGTTTCGAATCTGGAATTTCAAAATCCGTAAAAACCGGACAATGATCAGAACCCATAATATATGGCCAAATATCTGCTTTGGAAATGCTTTTCAATAAAATATCAGAGCTGGTTAGGATTAAATCAATTCTCGATCCATAATTTGATTGTCTCGCTCCCGTCAAAGTGTTCCACACTGTATACATCCCCATCCTTCTTCCCTGTGTATATCTTGTTGTATCATAAAGAAACTGTGATTCTGAGCGAATTGCAGGAGATGGATCTAGTGTGGAAACTGTATACGAGTTTAGCAATTTTCTAGCAGGAGTTGAAACCTTAAAGTCTACGCATTGTTTGTAGTTGATCTTTTCAAATTCCGTACCGCTATTTCCCTCTCCATTACGGACGGGTTTTACTATCTTTTGTTTCACCTTCTCGTTAATTGTATCCGCATGGTCTATTAGATCAAGACTCACATTAATATCACCAACTATAACAATATCTTTTCCCATAACATGCTTTAAGTAATGGCATCTGTCAAGTAAGATCTTCAAAAATTCGAGTCGATACGACTCTCCCTCTTCGGAACCCATAGAATTTGCTGGACAATATAATGAAAATACTACGATATTAGATGCAAGCTCAATACAAACACATCTACCCTCGCTATCTATCTTTAATCCTTTCCCTTCATCAATTTCTTCTGGATATCCCCCTATCAGTAATTCTTTGTCCAAGTCTCGATACCGTGACTGTGGATCATCAGCGGAATTTAAAAATCCTGTAAGGCCCTCTTCTGCTTTTACGACAGTTAGATTGTGTCTAACTATCTCCGGTTCGGCTGGTTCTGGAATTCGTACAAACAAACCAACCCCACTATAGCCTTTCTTAGTTTTTGGAAGCGAAATAAATGACTTAAATTTAGTTAGGTTACCGATATTAACGCTGGATATATTTGATGGTGAGAGTTTCAACTCCTGGAGTGATATTACGTCTCCGTCAAGCAGGTTGAAAAAGAGATCATAATTCTGTTGAAGTTGGTTCCATGGGTGATAATTGAACAATGTCTTAGCACCATTGACATTAAACGATATGTACCGAATAGTATTGCAGCTATTTTTAATCTGTATTTTACTCAAAGGCTCATTCTGCCGAACCTTGCACACCTTACTTTCCATTTAGCAATAAGCAATCTTACAAATAGCTTCGATATACAAGTAAAATCACATTTATGTCTGTTTTGTGTCGTAATGTCGTATTACTTCATGATGTCGTTTACTACATTAACCTATCACTCATTTCGATGTCAGTTACGTTCTCGAATGGGATGCTACCATCGACTTTCAGCATCTTATATCCAATAATTGCAACTACTCCTGACATAGTTGCATATTTCTTGTGTAGTTAATTAGTATGCTTTTCAATGGCATATGTATATATGTATATAAGATAAAGAATATATTCAATATAATCGGTTATACAGGTTATGCGGGATATACGGGTGTATGACCGGGTCTATTGATCGGGTCTATTGATCTGAAGAAGCACATTTACTCGTATTGTACCAATGTTCTCTTCTTGGAGTCGAAAATCAAAATACAAAAAAACGCGTCTTGAAAATTTTTGAATTCTCGCGTTGAGTTAAAAAGACAGTCTTTCAAGGTTCAAAGAAAAAGCACTTATTCAAGGTTAAGGTGTACGATTAGTGTGAAGAATACGTAAAATGATTGACAGTGAAACTCTTATGAAGAGCTCACCTTTTCAGGTTATACATGGCGGAGATTCCGATCTCAACTACAACTTGAAGAATACCACACCAGAATTGCTTAAGTTCCAATTACAAGAACAATACAGAAACAAGTTAGCAGACTTACACGAGAACCATCATGATTTACCAAATTTGAATTTGTTGTATACCCAGTTTCTTCAAGGATCATTTAATAATCATTTACAAACAAACATAGATCAAGAGCATATTACACTCGAAGCGGAAGTGCCCAGCTTATCGTCAACTCCAATAACGGATAATGAAGAGGAAGGATACACAAGTATAGATGATAACAAGGCTAATTACATAAATTTACGTGTATTAATTGAAAACTCAGTCTTCGACACTAGCAAGATAAATAAAGATGCAATACTTACATTACCAAGGTTAAAAAAGTTGAAAAAGGAAATTGAAGATAAAAAAGAATTCAAACAATACTTACTATCAAGATATGGAATATCCCAACAATTTTTCACAGAAATGTTAAATAGCGACAAGCAGGAAAGCTTAAATTTGGATGCCCCGTTATTATTAAAGTTCTTAAAACTGAACAATTATTTGCAACAGCAGCTTTTACAAGTGAGTGAAGATTTAGACAATTTGATATTGCAGTTAAACAATCATAACTTGACATGCTTGGTATTGGGTTACATTGAAGACATTAAATTGACTTCTTTATCTGTTACGGGGCCTCCTTTGTCAACTTCGTCCCCCTTTACATCACCTAAACGAATGCCAAAATCTTCTTCCATACTTATAGAACAACCGCTGAAGCTGGTCAGTAAGACATTTGATACCTTGTTTTCACATATTGCATCTATTGCCGTGCAACGCAATATTCAATTGCCGCAGCCCTCAGCAAATAACGACCCAGAGACAATACAATCGCGTATTCAATGGGCTCAAGATTGCATTGATACGATTCTTTCAACTCAGCAAGCAGATCTGCTGCGTACGCCAGTCAACGAAAAGTCAATGAACTTATCAGCTGATGAAACGTCTTCTAGAAATGACTTTTCTCAAGATCATTCTTTTTTAAATGAATCATCTATTACATCTGCTTCACCTCAGAAATCCCAAAACAATGGAAAACTTCTCGCTGAATATAAAACTGCATTAAATGACTTGAGATTTTCTCATCAGTATCTATCTAAAGAATACGAACATTCGAGGGAAAGTTCACTTAAAGCGATTCAAGAATATCGTAAGAAAAACTCCATACTAGAAAAAGAATTGAACAAATTGAAAAAAACAAATATGTCTAGTCAATCTACTTCGGTACATGATAGTTCTGACAATATTGATGCTAAAGATAGAGAAATATCCAAACTTCGTAAGGAGCTCAATTTGTTAAGGATTGATAAATTGGGGATAAAGAATAGTACCAACAAACTTGCTTCTCCTAATAGTTCTAATAGCGCATTATCTGCATTGTCGCCAATAACTAGTAATTTTCCAACGAGTTATACCAGTGTGGATGGCAATGAAACTGAATCTGTAATTCCTAGTAGACCCACGTCGATAAATTCTAACTCAACCAGTAACGGTATATTAAGAACAGAGTTTAAGAAGATCGTTGAAGATATACATGACCAATACGAATTACAATTGACTGAGGAAAGATACAAAAGAAGACAATTGCAGGACAAATTTCATTCTCTACACGGAAATAGGCAAAATTAGGTTTCCTTCATTCGGTATTGATGAGTATATTAATTCGTGCTGTATTATATTTAATTTAGTTTTAGGATAGTTATTCTATATCACAATTCATTATATAACCATATAAGAAAGAGTTATTTGTAATATAAATATCATCAAATTTTTACGCGTATTTATTATGATCTATTCTGTTAAACCGATTTAAACAATTTAGCTTGATAACAGCAAAATACAATGATTCATATAATCCAGGTACTAGATTACATACTAATTAGAATATGAAATCGTATCCAATCGTAAAGTCTTCGAGAAATCTTGCTCTATCTCCAATAGATAAAGATGATGCAGAAAAGCAGATTACCGTCTCTTCCATCAATAATCGAAAAGAATACCAATTTGAAGCTGCTACACAAAATACGTTGAATTCTGATTCACAATCACCATATAAATCAAAACGAACGTTCCATTCTTATAACAACGAGGATGCTTATTCACTGGTAAGTTCAGTGCAAGAGCAACACAAACATCGAAAGTATAATTCAAGCGAAGAACTCCAAACTTTTAAACTGAAATACAACCTTGACCCATCCGACCAGTTAGAAATAATAGAGAACGATACACAGTTAGTTCAGGACCAGAAAAATTCTGGCGCAGGCGAGAGTACTATTTCAGCGGACTCGTTTGAAGTCTTTTTTGATTCAGATTCGACTAGAAATGAAATGGTCGTTAATAATCTAGTTATAAGCTCGGACTATTTCTTGAATAGAGCACATGAAACTGTACTTGATACAAACTCAATTAATGGATCAAAGACATATTTCAAAATGATAAAAATTTCCATAAAGTCTTTGTTGTTATTAATCAGAAAGTACAGTAAATGTCTAAACCCTTATTTGGAGCTGATAATATATTTCAAATTAGCTAGAATTTATTTCATTGAAACGGAAAATATAAATCGAGCAGACGATTATGTTAATAAGGCCATTTCGATTGCAACTCGAAATAATCTAATCAAAGTTAAATTCATATGTGAATTTTTGGCTGCACAAATACTAGAAAAATCAAATCCCAGATTATCCTTAAACTATATAAATGAAAGAATTACAAGTTTAAAAATGATTGGTCTCCATAGTCTTGGGAGTCTTTTTGCCTTGCTTAAAATAGATAATTTGTTATCCCAAGATCCAAATACAGGCTTGATTGTATTACAATCATTATGTCAGGATCATCAAATCGACAATACTACGAGAGCATTGTGTTTTATATACCAAAGCAATTTGCATCTTTATAGAGGATCGCCAAATCATTCATTAGAGCTATTGAATCATGCCGAAACATTGATGCATGGGCATGAGAAAAATTATCCTATTCAACTCCAAGCGATTTTATTCTTACTGAAATATTCCGTATACATTCACACTGATGATAATGCCGGAAGTAGAGATGTAATGCAATTTATTAGCAATTTTATCTTAACAGAGCAACTGAAGCACTGGAACTCTTGGAAAGAAGATGGCACATTCAAAATAAATATTACTATTCCTTCAAGCAATGACCTTAACAATGAATTGTCTTATCGAGTAACATGGTTAAATTCTGATGAATTCGTCATAATGTTTTATTTCCTAACGGGTGTCCACTTTTTGCCTGAAATATACAATAAGAAGTATAAATCTAAGAAAGTTTTTCAAAAATGCTTACAAATACTAGATAATCAGTTGCATGAGCTAAGGGGAATGGGGAATAGTGAAAGACGCTTCCCACTAAATCAATTGACGAAGAAAATAATAAGGTTAAGCTTCATACGGTATTACATTAATTATTATCAAGTTTGGATGAATTTTTTGGATAAAAATTTCACTAATATTGATCCGTTGAATGAATTTCTTGAAAATTATAACAACAGTAAATTCAGTGATGAAGAATTATGTTACTACAAGTTGTTGATTCCAAAAATTTTCTATTTATTTGGAATTTTTTTCCAATATAAGGGAGATCTAAAGGCAGCAAAATATTATTACATGAGAGTACGCAATTTCACACTGTATGAGCGAGAGTCAAGTAACACGATAGAATATGCTTCCATTCTACAATCTTCCTTAGGGGTTGGTGGTGAAACCTTCCAATCAAAAGGTCAATTTAGCGAGCTATATATTTACTCAACATTGCATCTTGTGATGCTTACAGAATTTGAAGTGTATCAAATTACTAAGTTGTCACATACAAATATCATTAATAATAGAGATGATATGTACAGATTTCGTTCTCTTTTGTATCTGGATTTGACCAAGATATTCGCTCAAAAAGATAAAAAGACCTCAAATAGCTTCAATATGAATCTAGCAGGTTCAAGTCAAACCCTTATTATCACTTATAATTTACTCCTTAGTATTTACGATAATAATTATTCAGAGAGTGGTAAAATTAAATCTTCAGAATATCCACAAATCTTATATGAAGCAATGAAAGGTTCTAACTCATTGCATTCATTCCCATATTTGATTTCATTAATTCATTATGTTACCTATTTATTGTCAACAAGTTTAGCTGATAAAGGGCTGGCGTTAAAAATGTGTTTATCGCTAGTATCAATGGAAAACTGTTCTGACAATGAGAGGGTTGTCAATTTTTTTATATTGAAAGATTACTGTTTGCAACTACATGAGGAAGGTGACCATGATAAAGGTTCATTTATAGAAACCCAATTGCGGTATTTGCATGATTTACTTGATAGTAAATTTCGATTGATAAATTTAAATAAAGATAATTCTAATCATTTAGCATAACAGTTAATATTACCCATCACATTAGCCCTTTTAAAATTAAATGATATATTTTGCAAAAACTTATTATAAAGCAATATAAAATAAATGTACAGAATGTAGATGTAGAATGAAATCTATTAAAAAAAGTAGCTGGTAAATAAAAAGTAGGAAGAAAACGATAATAATCATTTAGTATGCACTTATTTCTTGGATTTTTTCTTCTTCTCGGAAGATTCTTCGCTATCGTCTGCCTTTCTCTTCTTATCCTTCTTTTCCTTCTTTTCCTTCTTGTCCTTCTTTTCTTTCTTTTCTTTCTTTTCCTTCTTTTCCTTCTTTTCCTTCTTCTCTTCCTTTTCTTCAGTTTCAACTTCAACTTCCTCAATTAATTTTTTAGAAGTTTGAATTTCTGGGGCAGCCAATTTAGATTCCGGAACTGGAGGAGCTGGTTCATCATCATGGTCCTTATAGTCTTTCTTCCATGTTTCTGGAGTGTTCTCGTTGGCTCTACCATATTTATCTAATTTACCATCAGCCTTTAATTGCTTTTTCTTTTGAGCGACTGGACCTAATCCCCATCTTCTTGGATAAGTATCACGTTCCATAATACATCTCTTGACCTTAGCAACAACACCATGGTCACAACCTTGTAAATCAACTGTGGTCATTTGAGCAATACCAATTGCAATTGCTTCACCCTTAGTTGTCATCAAAACAACTTCGTCGTACAATTCGATACCTTCTTCGTAACGTAACAAACCAGGAATCATTAATTTAGCACCATAACAGACAGAGTTGACAGCAGAATCCTTAACAACAATTCTCTTATAGCCAACTAATAAAGTCTCCAAAGGTTGAATAATCTTTCTCAAATAGGATTCATCTCTGGTGTTATCATAAACATATTGAGCGTCCAAAACATCATGCAAAGTAACTAAGTTATCGTTTTCACTCAAAGCACCGGAACGAACACGACGTAACTCTTGCATATGACCACCAACACCTAATAACATACCTAAATGAACACATAAAGTTCTCATATAAGTACCGGCTTCACATGACGCCCAGAAGACACCCAAACCTCTCTTGTTATCGAATTCGATCAAATTAGAATCGTAAATAGTACGAACTCTTAATTGTCTTTTAACAGCAGAAATTAAAGGAGGTCTTTGGAATAAAGCACCAGTCAAGTTTTCTAAAGATCTACCCATTTCTTTAGCATCTTTTAATTCCTCATGCAATCTAACAATACAGACATACTCCTTACCAGCACCCTGTTGAGATTTGACTAATCTGGTAGCACGATCAATACAGACAATCAAACAACCAGTAACTTTAGGATCTAAAGTACCAGAATGACCGGTTTTTTCACTTCTTAAAATTCTCTTAATCCAAGCAACAACTTCATGAGATGATGGGTTAGATGGTTTGTCTAAGTTTATAATACCGGAAGAAATGTACGACTTCAAGTCTCTCTTTAATGGAGAACATCCAGAAGGGATAGGAGTGTAATGACCACTTCTAACTAATAATTTATCGTAATTCTTCAATAATAATGGCCATTCAGAAGTATCCTTTGAAGGAGCGACTGATTCTGGCTTAATGATATACTCGTCAGACATTACTGTAATGAAGTTTATTAAAGTATGAATGAATCTCTAAATATTAATTTTGATAATCAAATTTTCTATGAGAAATTTTTCGTTTGAAAAAAAATGCATCGTGCGGCTTTTTTGTTGGCCATAAACAGTAATGTATATTGTAACGTAACCTATCTACGCAACCATCAACTAGATAAACCCATAGAATTCACAGCAATTTCACGCTTCATCACCTCTAACCAAAATAATTCTCTTCCTAAACCTCTGACCGCTTTTACGCATGCATCCATTCTGCTATCGTTTATAATTTCTGATTCTGATTGGAAATTGCCACCTATCAAACAGATAGTATCCTTCGTGGCTTTGATCTCACTTACGATATCATATAATTGGTTAACCAATGCCAGATCAGGTACCACCAAATTATCTAATTCAAACTTGCTTTTATTATTAGTTGAGACCATTTTTTTTTGTTGGGAATTTAGTCCATCCAATTGAATTAACTCATTATTTAGGCTAGTTAAACTTGATAATTGATTAGATAAATATGCAATGTGATTATCCAAATTTTCACTATTGGCACATGCTTGTTGGTTATGATGACTTAATTGTTGATACAATGCATTAATTTTCTTTGTATTAGTGTTCACTTCAGGGAGGATATTATTGATATTATCCTTTGATGACTCGAGCAATTTCTCATTGATTTTCCTGGATAGTACTTCTAGAGCCTCCTGATATGTCTGATTAGTTAAATTCTTCTTAACGGTTCTATCATCATTATCCATTAAATCTATTGTAGTTTCCTTTGCAATTTGATATCTGTGTTGTTTAGTTAGATTATCGGGATGCACAGCATAATTTTGTGCTTGATTCAATACATTCGATTGACGGGAATTTATTATTTCGTTGTCTGCTGATACTGGAATTTCACGATCCCTCTGTGAATTCTCAACAACCTTTTCGTTTGGTAATGGTAAAGGAGATTGGTACTTTAAGGGGATACGAGATAAAGCTGGTTCAGTATTATGTCGCGAAACATCTGATAACTCTGTATTTGAGTTATTTGATAATGGTACTGGCAGAGGTGAATTTATTGGAATTTTAGCTGGCTTTTCAGGAATCTTATAATTATCCAGACCAGTATGAACAGGTGATATATAACTTAGCGACTCCTGATAAAAGATTGGCAAATCTTTTAGAAATGAATTATGTAACGTACCCACCAACTGAAGTAAATTATATTTCGATGGTTGACTATTATACTCATGAAACCAACTAGATAAATATGGATGATAAAACTTACCTTGTGTATCAATATGATTTCCCGGTTTTATAAACCAGTTTCTTGAATTATCTGGAGTAATATAAACCATTGGCACCCCGATATCATCGGATGTATGTTCTGAAATGTTATAAGGATAATTCAAAGGAATCCAAATCGTCACAGGTACACTGAGGTTCTGATTGACTTCGATTGATCCAAATAGATTAATCAATAAATTTGAATGACCTGTATTACCAGAAGTATAAACACTTGTTCTGATCTTGAAGCCTTTGTTCAAATAGATTTGTAAAAACTGATATACATGAGTATATGCGATATGCTTGTTAGTGTATTGCGGCTGGAGGACATTATATAGCCAATTAGCTACTGATGAAGGTAATTCAGTCATGTATATATGTTTATATGTCTCTATCACGGTGATTCCCACCTAATCTGATTTCCGTAATTTTGTGTCCCCGTTTTTATCTCACGAATTTGTTCATAGATTTTGAACAGGAACAATTCCGTTTTCTATCGACTTAGTATTAACATTTCGCTTATTTCAAATATAGTTGTTTAATATGAGTGGGTATGTATGATTGTGTATATGTGCTTGGTTTCTTTCTTTGATTAGCACCGATGCAATATGGAATGATGCATGAATTTTTTAATTTACAATAAATGAACAATAATTACTAACCATTGAAGGTACACTGTTATAATTGCATTTATTATTACCGCTGCTTTATCCACACTAGCTTGGATATTTGCTCCAAAAGAGAACACAACTGTTTGGAGATCGTCAGTTATATTAGGGTTATCAATGTGCTATTTGATGTGGGCGATCACCTTCCTCAGTCAATTACATCCATTAGAGGCTCCTAGAAGGTCGGATTTAAGGCCTGAGAAATAGAGGACTATCTATGAAACCTAGAATGTATAATCTTATTCAAGTGAATTATTTTGTTAGCTACTAATCTATGAAGTTTCGCCCAGCATACTGCTTCATTCATAAACAATGCTTTACTACAAGACTAACCATGTCCTCATCCTATCTGATTTAGGTATGCATTCTTATTTTGATTGAGCCCTTATATTACGCATATAAAACCACTTTAATTCTTATTCCAAATCTATGAAGTTAACTAGAAAAATACTACAACATTTTTTTCATTCTTGTATTATCGTAACCCAATTATCCTAAAATTACAAAAGTTCAATATAGATACTACAACTTTATATGCTTCTTCTGTTACCGAATCCAATTAATTTGAAATTTTAAAGTTTAGATTTGCAAATTTACCATATAACTTGTCTGATTAGGAAGTCTAGGGTTGACTTGAGAGAATATCCGGGTAATGTTTCTCTAATTCTGGTTCCAATAAAAATTTTGCTCGATAGAAGTTAATTAATTCTTTTTTTATACCAAAGTTTTTCTTAGAACTACAATGCAATAATCGCTTCTAAAGCATGATTATTCATTGTTGACGTCTATAATTTAATACATGTTCATTTTACTGAGAAAATTTGTACTATCATTTCAAAGTGATAATTATTTCTAATTTTCAACACACTCCTGTTTCTGCCTCAGATTCTTATGTTTCCATAGAATTATGGGTTCTGTTTATGGAGAAGATTAAGCCTGTTAACGGAACTTGGACACTTTTGATACAACCGTCCATGTTCTTTTAGCAGGATCGTGTGGTCAGATTTGTCCGTGTGTGATAAACTCGATAATGGTTAGTTACCAAATGGCGAGAAAATCTGGCAAATCTCCACTACATATTTTTTAGGTCGTAATTTACTTGTAGTTGTGCACTTATTGTGTATATTTTCCGTAATTGTTCCCTATTTTATACTGTTTTATGCCATTTATGCATATGAAAATCAAACGATACTTCTCGACATAAAAAATGCTCGCTCGCATAATTAGCCGCATATATCGTCTACTACTAGTTGCTGAACACAGCTGACCACATAGTACGTGTCCTATACTATTCGTAGCTGCTCATCGCAATAATTGAAGACGTTAGATACCCTGCTTCTGTCGCCACTATTTTCTAGATAATTTGCAGTGAAGTTTTTTCGGTAATTAATAATATTGTATTGCTTCACGTGCAAAGAAGATATTTATAATCCACAGTTTTGATACGAAGACCTATTAAGAAAAGTAATTAACATATTAATTAAGCGATTTCTTGTTCTATGATAAAGCATAACTATAAAGTACATACAAACTAAATCAACAAATTTAAAAGATGCTACCGAATTCAAAAGTTGAATCAAACATAGAAGTGGACCATTCGCTATCGGATCTTTCAAGTGATAATACTACCCATTTAAAGAGAAATCTTAAAAATAGACATGTGTCTTTGATTGCATTAGCTGGTATTATTGGTCCTGGTATTCTTATAGGTGCATCGTTAGCCCTTAAGAATGGTGGGCCAGCTAGTTTAATTATTGGATTTGGTTTCATTGGTCTAGTTGCATTTAGTATGATGCAATCATTGGGGGAATTAGCGACAATATATCCAACGGGAGGAGCGTTTTCGACATTAGGTAATAAATTTGTGGATCCAGCATTCGGTGGAGTCGTTGGATGGAACTACGTTATCGTTTGGGTTGCGGTTTTGGCGAATGAATACAATACCGTTGGTTCCATAATGCAATTTTGGGGTCCACAGGTACCATTATATGGTTATATCTTGATTTTCTGGGTAGCCTTTTTAGCCTTTCAATTTTTAGGAGTTGGAGCTTTTGGTGAAGCTGAGTATTGGCTAGCTTTGTTTAAGCTACTCGGCTTGGTTGTTTTTTACATCTTCTCTATAGTTTATGTGGCGGGAGGCGTCAAAGGAAGACCAGCATTTGGTTTTGAATACTGGAACAATCCAGGAGCCTTCAGTGATGGCTTTAAAGGGGTGGCTAGTACATTTGTGTTTGCTTCTACTTTTTATTCTGGAACAGAATCCATTGCAATCGCTGCAGCTGAAACTAGGAATCCGTCGACTGCCATTCCAAAAGCAATTAGACAAACATTCTGGAGAATTGTTATTGTTTATATGGGAATTGCTATTAGTTATGGGATGACTGTTCCTTATAATGATCCATCATTGAACGATGGCTCGAAGACATTGCAATCACCAATGACTATTGCTCTTGTTAGGGCTGGTTGGGCTCAAGCAGGTCACTTAATTAATGCATTTATCTTGATAACATGTATATCTGCTATTAATAGTTCGATTTATATTGGTTCAAGAACGATTGTTAATTTAGCAGCTGAAGGATTTGCACCTAAGCTCCTCCGTAGAGTTAATGGGCAAGGTGTTCCTTATATGTCGGTAATTTTGATGAATTTATTTGGTTTGATTTCGCTAATGAATATTAGCACTGGTGCTGCAGATGCATACGACTATATTGTAAATTTATCCGGTGTTGCTGTTTTCATTGTTTGGGGGTCTGTTTGCTATATTCATTTTAGGTTTCGAAAAGCTTGGAAACTCCAAGGTAGATCTACCGATTCATTACCATATAAAGCATTATGGTTTCCTTGGTTAGCGATATTTGGTTTAGTTTTTTGTATATTTTTAGGTTTAGTTCAAGGTTGGTCATATTTTAAACCATTTGATGCTGCTAATTTCGTTGACGCTTACATACTTTTACCATTTTTTGTCGTGCTTTTCGTTTTCTTTAAAATTGTTAATAAAACAAAGTGGGTTAAGCTTGATGAAATTGATTTAGATGATGGAAGAAGACAAGATATTGACGTGAAAGAAGACGTTGAAAGTGAGGAATAATATATGTCTCGATTTCTATATTAATTGTATATTTATGTACTACATTTTAAGATCGCATTTTTGTTCTTCTTCATTTCAATATATATAAAATAAATAACTCAAAAATTTCTGGGAATATAGGCATTGTGTTACATCAAATTGTCATCATTCATGAATTTCGTAGACGCCCAGGGCCTACCAATAAACATCATTCCTAATTGTCCTCCCATAACTAATATTCTACCATCGACAGTACAAGTGATATTATAAAATATAACTCATTTAGTTTCTGAATATTATAGAATTGTCAGGCAAGTTGACCTTCTTTTTTAAAGTAAAACATTAGGATTAATTAGATTGGACTTGCTACTAGAAGTTATAATATAATTTATCGCTAGATAATTTAATGTAATGTTGAATCAGTTTGGTATTTCTATTCATCAAACGTATGTATTAAAAAATGTTTCAAAATTACTGTTGTATGAAATGTTCTCTATATTAACTTCAGCTTTAAAACGTCTTCCCCGGGGCATGGATTTATATTTAATCCTAAGAAGTACATAGGTAAGAATATTACATTTACTGATATAAATAATGATTACAAGTGCCGATTAGTCAACAACTCATTAGTCTAGCTAGAATCGAATTCACATCTATCGATTATCAACTCATTTGTTTCATATAAATATGAAAGTTTATTCTTTTTATTCTAACCTTATAAATTTTATTCTTCAGTTCATGCCGTGAGGTTTAATATATTTATAGTTGTCAATAACATCGTAACACGTCTATAACCAATCTTGTAAGTCTCATCATTATTATTCTTCGGCCAAAATACTATTGAATATTATTAGCTGTAGCCTTCTTAACAGTCGCAGAACGTAAAACTTTAGAATAATTTACATTGTAAATCTGATAATACTAATAAACTAATTCCGATTGATTCCAATATTTTTATGTCTTAATTAATATGCTTAATAAAATTAAAATTAAATACAATGATTTATTTTAATTATTGAAATATTTAGTAATAAAATATTTAGTGAGCATACGATTTATTTGCGAAAATGCAAACTGGTTGCAAATTCAAATAAAATACTAATGAAATATTTAGTAATAAAATATTTAGTGAGCATACGATTTATTTGCGAAAATGCAAACTGGTTGCAAATTCAAATAAAATACTTGATTGGGTTAAGAAGTTGAATGTTACCAATGAATATTCCCATTCTGAGATAGATGGGATGACCTATGAACTAAGAAATAAATTGATTA